>BPTQ01000002.1:22214614-22814614 GCA_019973895.1 Chrysanthemum seticuspe
TTAATGGGAAAAGATGGTGGTTTGTGGTGATGTTTAGAGATGAAGATGTATAAAGTAAAAAAGAAAAAAAATAAAAATTTTTAAAATTATGGTGGTGGTGATGGCGGTGGAGGTGACTGAGATGATGGTGGTGTTGGTGGTGGTAGTGTGGGTGAGTGAGGTGATAGTGCTAATTTTAAAAGTAAATACACCATTCGTCCCTAAGGTTGTACCACCAAAATAATTAACAAAAGTCAAAATGTCTATTATGCCCTCTTGCCAAAAAGTAAAATGGGTGTTGACCAAAATATAACGGGTCAAGGGACCTCATTGATATAAAAAGATTGAAGAATGGACTCCAGACGACCAAAATGCCAAGGTATGTCCCATTGTGATGTTTTTTGTCAAGTTTAGGGATGAACGGTGTATTTTACTCTTAATATAATGTTTTCAGGTAGGAAAAGGAACGTTTGAGTAACTTAAGATGGCAACGAATTCTGTTTGTACTTGCTTTCGTGGTATGTTCTTTTAGGTTCATCTGCTTGACTAATTTCTACTAGTTTTCCAGTAGCATGCTTGTAACTGCTATACTTTTACAAGCTCAATGCTCGAATATCGTACTTCTTTTGTATCTGCCTTTCACGCTATTAAAAGTCAGAAATATAGGGTTTACTTGTAAGAAAGCTAATTGTTCATAACCAATGATCACGTGTCTATATCAAGCTACACTGTTAATTCTTTAACTGTCTCATTGCTAGCATGTGGGTGTTCATCTGTAAATTTATGAAATAATCGAGGGTTGTACACTGACTTTTATTTGTGGCACTATGTGAATCTCTTAATTTAATAATACTTATTGATTGGTCACAAAATTCGTCATGTTTTCACTTAAATATATCAAAGTTATTGGCTCCGTTATCAAACATTATAGTGAGAAGTCTAAACACGCTCATATCTAGTTATTTATATGAAGGATACTAAAAAATTTTATGCTTACATGAATCATAAATATAACATATAGCATGCGTTGACTTGTCTCCGTAGTAATGATCATCCCTCATATAGATGGTTCGAAAGTCTGCATACTTCATTTCGATATCCACTTGTTTTTTTGTCATACAAGGATCTAGGAAATCTCATTGTTCCAATATTAAATATGCAATCCCAAAAGTTGCATCTTCTGCTATTATTCCCGCTTCTTGTGGTTGTTTCTGTCTCTTGCGAGTTCAAGCACTGTTTCCATGTTACTTGATGTTCATCATACATCCCTTTCAAGTCACTGGTTAATTATGGTGCCAACTTTGGAATTCATACCTAAACAAACTCTTAGTCTCTATTTGGCAAGCATAGTCTCTTTTTATTCTTTGATTTCTGTTATCAGTTTTTCGTGTTCTGAGTTTTGTCCTATTATATGCATGAAAGAAAATCAAACTAGCTGCACGTTTGCTGTTGCGGGGCCTCAGCAATGTGTCGTCATGAATGCTAAGATCACAACAGGAGACTCCCTGCAATAGTTTCTTGGCTTACGGATGCTCTTTTATAATCTATTAAAGGAAGTGTTGACCCATTTATTCATGAACAGGACAAATGGGTATGTTAAAAGAATCAACCTGAAAAGAAACAGGTCAAATGGGTAGAAAGTCACCAAATGTGTAACCTTATGCATTAAACATCCAAAATTATTCTATTTAAAAAAATATAACTTTATTACTATTAATTATGTTTTATAATCATATTGCCACTTATACATTTGCTTTGCATTAACCATGTTAATTGGTTTACTTCAGTGTACAACATTTCTTTATTTTGTGTCTATTACAGCAAATAAGGACTTTCATACAAATGAGATCCAATTTGAAAGTGGTAGACAACTCAGGGGCAAAACGAGTTATGTGCATACAAGCTTTGAAATGGAAGAAAGAAGCCAGATTAGGGGACACGATAGTAGCGTGAAGGAGGCCCAACCTGGAGGAAAAGTAAAGAAAGGACAGGTGGTTTATGGTGTTGTCCGTGCTGCCATGCAAAAGGGCCGGTGTGATGGGAGTGAGGTTAAGTTTGATGATAATGCAATTGTACTTGTCAACAAGCAAGGTGAACCAATTGGGACCAGGGTTTTCTGCCTGGCTCCACATGAGCTAAGGAAGAAAAAGCATGTCAAGATACTCAGTCTTGCTCAGCATATTGCATGAGGTATGAATCTTTCTAAGCTTGTTGTTTTCGCCCTCTTTCCTCCCTGTTTATTGTTCAAGACAAGTAACATTAGAATTTAGAGGTGGCAATTTTAACCCTTTACGGCTTCACTTATGAATTTGTTATTCTGGGTCATGTTTATCTCTAGTAGGTTTAAGTGTCTGAGAGCTAAATGATAAAAACAGCTTAATGGAAAACAGGGCAATGGGTCAAATCGGTCGAAGGTTTCCTGAATGTAAATTAAATGCGTAAGCCTCCTCATTCATTTAATTCAAAACCTTAGAATATTACCGAAGTAATCTAAGTATTATAATCTCGCAAGACACTATTTTTCTATTGAAAGTTAGGCAAAACAGTCTTTGCCAACTCGATTATTTTAACCGTTACGGCCTTACCTAAAAAGAGTTTGTTTTGACCAGTTGCACGAGAAGACCATTCTTCCACTTCTATTAACACTAAATTAAAAATGGCCAAAAGTATTCAGTTTATGACAAACTAGCAAAGAATCTGCAAGATTCCTTGCGGATTGGTCTGCTAGAAAATCTTCAAACCATGCAAGTTTGGTTTATTTGCAGCGGATCTGGGATTCACATGGTGAAAGTTGGACGCTTTTATGGACAACCATGAAAGCGGCTTGACATGGAGGTCTTTTGGTGCAAAATCTTAAGCCTCACAAGGTAACCAGGAATCTAGTGGGGTTCCGGGCTATTTTTTAAAAACCTAATTTTTTTGGTTAACATGTTGCCATTTTCGCTACTTTGATGACCATAAACATAGAGGGATAACACACTGAATAAGGTTTAACTGATTTGTTCTGTGTTTTGTGTGTCTATTTATTAGTAGGCCTTTTCGCTTCTTTTCTAGTTAGCATCATAACCGAAGGTATGGTCAATACCTTCTTTCTTTTTGTCAATTTTTATCTCGTATACCATGGTATTTTACACCTTTTATCCATCTACTCCAACTAGATAGCATAACTTCTTACTATGATTAGCGGTACATCTGCAAATTTGTTCTGGAAATTATCCTTTGACATTTAACAAGTTGATAACCAGTTAATAGAAACTGTATTAACTGTGTGATAGATGTGTGTTAATATTACAATAATATGATCAAATCATATCAAGACCACCTACCTTATGGGCCTTATTTCGGCAAAGCCCCTATGATTTTGGTTACTTTCGTAAGACTAAGATCTATAACTACACCCGTTAAGCTCAAAGGGACGAGATCACACTAAAAAAAAAAAAAAACTAAATAACAATGTAATTGATTTGTTTGTTAGGACCATAAGCTCTATCATGTTATGCATTTAAGCAGCAATTGAATAAGATTAAGCATGGCAGGTATCTTTATAATCATTTTATGTTGTACGTATATTTTCAAAGTAGACTTTACATTCATTTCAGCATCAATTGACTAGTTTTGCCTTTAATTTTGATAAATCTAGTTTACTTTTGTATATAAAAGTATTAGTTAAATTTATGTATCTATACACTATTATGTAATCAAACATTAACATTTAATATTGAACATAAAAATGCTGCCATGCCTTAAATTTTTAAAAGCATTAGTTCTCAAAGAAAAGTATTTCCATATTAAACAGTTTTAGTACATTGTTCATGAGATACAAGTTAATTTGTGCTTTTACATGACCTTTGCGTTGGACGTTTTGTTGACTGCAAAATTGTTCTCCTTTCAGGTTTGATTTGGCAGCAGTGACCAGAGTAGCTCAAGTTTGATGCAGAATGATTTCTAGAGTTGTCATTTGGACCTCTCAAGTAAAGATTCTGAGTTCATGATCTTGTGATTCTCTGCATGATGTTTCTATATTGTAGAAAGATTCTTTCGGTTTAGTATGTCATTGCACCTTTATAAAGTGTAATCTTTGAATGAATTGTGGTTGGGTAACTTCATGTTCGCCTGTTGGGATATCAATCTTCAGAAGTATACCTTCTGCTCAGAGATTCGGATGTTATTTCATCTGAGATGTTTAGTTATCGCTTCTATTGAATATATATATATATATATATATATATATATATATATATATATATATATATATATATATATATATATATATATATACTAGTGTCAAAACCCGTCCGATGGACAAGTATGACTTGTGGTTTTTATTTTTATGATTTAGTGGATCAAACATATACTAAAAAGTAATTAAAAGTTAAATGAAACGGTTAAGATCTATAATTGATGTTACCATAATCCATAGAACGACTAAAAGCAGGTAAGTACTTTGATTTGTGGTTTTTATTTTTAAGATTTAGTAGAACAAATATATAGTAAAAAGTTATTAAAAGTTAAATTAAACGGTTAAGAAGTATAATTGATGTTACCATAATCCATAAAATGACTAAAAGGAGGTAACTACCTTCTAGCATTTTGTTCTAAACAATATTAATAATGGACATCTTTATTTGATAATATTATTAACATTTATTATTATTATTATTATTATTATTATTATTATTTTTTTTTTTTTTTTTTTTTTTTATAAAAACATCACTTCATTAGAAAATCATAGGAAATTACAAGAAATTGGTGGGGAGCCGAGAAACTAACTGGGCTCCCACTCCTTTAGCAATAGCAAAACACACCCTACTAAAAATATAGTTGGCACCACGCGCGCCAATATCTTGAGTGACCGAGTACTTTCGGATTCGCTTCAACAGGGTCACCGCCTCCCTCTCGAGTTCACCAAAAGAAGAGAAAGAGAAGGGGATGAACCCATATCCAATATCAGCGCATTTGGTTTCGTACTTGACACGTTTACGCTGTGCAGCTTCAATCACCGCTCGCCCTGCCACAAAGTCCGTCATACCAGTTTGCGTCAAGGGTGATGACCCAGTAAGATCAACACATACATCAAGGCCTCTCTCCCACGAGTACAGTAACAAGTCAGCTGGGCGTAAGTGTTTGTCCCTTTCTCCGCAGAGCCCGATATCAACTTCTTTACGAGCCGAAACCCCTACCCGGGAGCAGATATCAGCGAGAGTATCACGCACCACATTATGTCGATGTTTGATACCAATAATACCTGCGCATGATACGGCGTGATCCCCATAGATATCACCTGTAAAAACCTTGGAACATGCAGAGCATGGTATCTGAGTGGAGAAAAGGGGAACACCTAGACGATAGCATAACACACACCGGTATGTTTTAGCATTCATAGTCTGCCCCAGCCCAACTATCGGGACTACTCTGAGCCAGTCTGAAGTATGGTCTTCCATTTGCGATCTCCATAGGGCCATCTGTCTAGTAGATAAGCAAAAGGTGGATTCAGCCTCTTTTGTGACACGTGTGAAATATAAATCTGCCAATTTCTTCATGAGTTTGGGGGCAGCAATTTCACAAGAGCTACCCAAAAGGTCGGTCTCCGTTTTCTCGTTAAAAACATTATTATTATTATTATTATTATTATTATTATTATTATTATTATTATTATTATTATTTTGTTTTTGTTAATTATGTTTATTTAGTTATTGTGTATAGGTGCTTCCAACTGTTATTCAACCAAATTTAGATGATGTTGACGAATTTGAATTATATGTGAATGAATTTATGGTTTTGTTTGATGTTTGTTGTGATGAGAATATGTATGTATTGTCGGGTTACAAGTGGAGTTTTTTTGTTGTTACCCTTTGTTTGTTAAGTGGTGATGTTTGTGTGTTTACCAAGAATAGGGAAAAAGGTTGTAGTTATATGGTTTTGATAATGATGGTAGAATCTTTACAGATGTGGTATTCAGAAGGGCGGCTTCTTTAAGGAGGCTCCTACTACCATTTACTTTTGTTTTTAATTATTGTTTAAATATATTTATTTATGTATTATCGTTTTGAAAAAATAAGTTAACAAAAAATAAGATATAATCGTACCAAAATTTTTACTGGATGCATTATAAACGAAAAGAAATAAATCGAATATGAGAGGAAAAATGTTTCAAAGTGGTACGTAAGAACAAAGTATCAAAGCATAGCATGTTCGATGGGCGAGCAAGCCTTATAAATATCGTTTAAAAACATAAGTTAACAAAAAATAAGCTAATAATAATAATAATAATAATAATAATAATAATAATAATAATAATAATAATAATAATAATAATAATAATAATAATAATAATAATAATAATAATAATAATAATAATAATAATAATAATAATAATAAGAATAATAATAATAATAAACACTCTTAACAATATTATACAGTCATATTATATAAATTGAAGTCCCTAAACATGCGACATACAAAAATTAAAAAAAGAATACCAGTTGGTTCCATATCTTAAACATTGCGCTTTCTCTTTTTGTTTGAGCTCTTCGTGTTGTTTGGTGTTAATAAAGGTATCACTGTCAGTAAACCTTATATCAAATGTTGAAAAAGAGTTTATACAGTTTCAAAGTTTCAAATTTTGAAACTAACTCGCTTGTTCATCTATAGTTTCTGAGAATCACTAAGGCTTTTATTTTTATTTTTATTTTATTTTATTTTTTATTTTTTAGTAGCATCTAGCCCACTAACTCAATAAAGAATAGCAATCCCAAAGGGAGATCAATGGTACAATAAATTATGAAAAGACTCTTTAAGAAGTATCGAGCTATTTTTCTCAAATGTGTAGCTTAAAAAGCATACCTAAAGATAGGATCAACAAACTCCATAAGAGACAACCACTATAATAGTTGTTCAAAATGTTTAAAAAAAAACATCGGGTCTTAGTTCAAAACATACAACATAAGAGACAACCACTAATATCATGGGCCTCAAGACTTGCATAATACTTGTTTAGAAAACCACTTGCATATTAATTTGGTGATTGCACACTCCAGTACAATGTTCAACTGGCCACATGCATATGAATTTGTTTCTTATAATAGTCGAAGACCTAAAGCAATAAGTAGAGTTTTTAAGCATATAGAGAGTTAAAGATAACGGAAGAAAAAAATATGAAAACTAAAAGAATGACATGTATATCAACGTTGGATTATGCCACCAAAAGTAATATAACGGCATGGCTAAAAGATGGTTCACAAGTCAGTTATAGACATCAGACACTTATTTGTTTAATCACCTTTTTGATTAAATTATCATACTAAAAATAAACACGTATTGAATTATTATGTTGTTCATATAAATATCGTCATTCACAGGGACGGAGCCATGTTGAAGGTGGGATGGGCCATGGCCAACCCAAATCTTTTACCAAATACATATAATATGTGTATATTCTAATGTATGTTCATATAAGCAATGGAGTAAGTTGGTGTTTGGGATTGCTGGAATTTTTTAAAAATCATTAATGTTATATTGTAAAATAGAAAGATCCTTACTTGTTTCAAAATTGCATTTTATTTTTTTCCATGAATGAATCGATTATAGCTTTAATGAAGAAACGAACCTTTAAAGTGCCATTTCGGCTTGCAATTCAGCAAGTTCATCTTCCTCTATAGTGTTCTATCGGGGAGCAACCCATATTTACACCGCTTGAAATGAATTACATTGGCCCACAAATAACAGAACGTGTTATACTTACTGATGAACTGGTAATAGACCGACTTACACAAACATGTATCATGCCATAGTCAAACAAACATATTTGTCAAGCTAAACACTATGGTAATAAATTGATTAACACAACTTAAGAGACTTTAAATTTGACCCGTTTTAAAAGGGCATAGAAGTAAGTTGAACCCGAGAGTTCATATTTCTGATAAATAATACAAGTATTTTTATAGTGGTATGATCTTTTATAATACAGTAGAGGTTTTGCCCCTTTAAAAATAATTACTATGGGTGATTTTGGACCCATTAGGCCATTTGACCGGTTAAAGATAAACCATAGCCTGAATCAACCCATCAGTTAATGGGTAGAACTTGCCACCTCCAATGTCTATCAAAGTATAAACCCTGAGAGTTCAGCATTATTACCAAGTCACGAATCTCGGCATCGAATCAAAGCTCTAAAAGACGATCTGCTTCATCTAGAATTAGAACTGCAAGATCATCCAAGTCCACGGACAGAATTGCGCAAATGATCAATCATACGTCCAGGGGTGGATACCAAAACCTGTGATCGTATATGTTCCATTTAGACCATGGTTGTTGTCCAACCTATCTTTTTCTTGTAAACTGATGTTTGCCTGGATTGCGCCTCCATGTATGTTGACCGGAAATTTTATTTATAGACAAAGTACTTAGGGCGCATGTAGTTTTGGTAAGTAACGTTAGAAAGTGTATCATACCTGTTGATCAAGCAACATGCAGCAAAACAATACCTGCTTTGATTCTTTGTTTGTGACAGTTCATTTACGATATACTTTGACGTGTAGGACCTTGTTTATGTCTGTGGGTTTTAAAGTAGCTAAATTAGTACCCTCTGGTTCTGTTATAGTTTATTTTCTATGGGTCTTGGTACAGGAACAACTTCGAGATTATGTGCCATTATCAAGTACATAGGTACGAAAATTAGATAATGTCACAATTCTCAATTTTTGGTCATTTCTCAAACTCTACATTCATCATACTAGTCATGCATGGGTTTTGCATTTCACATTAAACGCATAATTTCATATTAAATAAACGTTATCGCGTAAACATTATTTTGAACAATTGATACGATACTTCCAAAAATTAATCACAATATATTTTTATACTCATATTAAGTCTATAAAAATCTTATTATTAGTTTACCCGGTGTTTTAAATTTATTTCGTATATAAATTGTTATGTTTCTATAAATTACGACGGTTTTCTTAAATTCAACCCGATAAATATTTATTCACTCAAATCTTTCAAGAAATGTTTTTTTATAATTTTTATGACTTAAATATATCTTATCTTGACCCGTGAAAATTTATTTTTACCTAACGCTACCTTAAATATTCAAATGGGTACACAATTTACCACAAGTCTTCAAGTAACTTACATTATATTACACTTATACATTTAATAACTACAAGCTACAACTTGATCATTTTTTTTTTTTATATCAAAGTCGACAAGGGGGGGGGGAGGTGTCACTTGCCTTGCTAAAATATCTAATACTTATATACTTATTATACTACAAAATATCTTAATAACACATACAAGTAAAATTCACAAGGTGTAAAGTTTTGTTTTCCCTCTTCTCTTCTTCTCCAACACAACCGGCCATTAGAGGGTGCAAGAGGTGATCATCAAATATTTTCAAGACAAGCTTTTATCACTCTAGTATCATTTGTTGCATAGGTTTTGCAATACAAACCTCAATTGATTAGGAAAAACCCTTTTGTCCTTAAACCTCATCAAGTATTCTTGTAAGCATCTTATGTTTATTTTTCATCTTACATATTCATTTCATATTCATTTCATCATATTTGAGCAAAAACATGCAAGTCATATGATGTTGTACCACTTTTTCATTGATTTTCAAGAGTTATGAATATATATAATCCATCCTATAATTACTCCTTGTTATATATTAGTTTTGGTGATGTCTAGGAACCCATGACACCCTAAGAAGGTGTATGGTAGGATTAGAATAGCTCCGGAGTTGTTTTGAATGGGTTAGAATAGATTTGGCGCGAGAAAAACTCATTTCGACAAGTTTTGAAAAGGGTCTGTCCTTATTTTGAAATTCTGGAAAATCCGACAGTAGGTAAAAATATTTGGGCTAGATATTTGGAAAATATACTTTAAAACGAAACCGTCGCCGCTTGAACGGATTAAAACGGAGCTATAACGAAGAAGATATGAATTTTTCAAGTTTGACGAGGAAAACTATTAATTTCAGAAATTTCAGCATGAAAATGTCACTCTTTACGAGTCCAAAATGAGTCTTAAGCTTTATAAATTGTGTCGACTTATCAAAAATATATTAGTATACTTTGACACGAATCTAAGGATGTAGAAAACGTAGAAAACGGACTTGTAACGATTAAATTACACGCGATAAACCAAGTTGCCGTAACTTTATTCTATTAGCAAAATTAATATATTCTTTATTAAAAACATACTACGGCAACTAAAGGACCATGTTGGCGGACGTCTTTAACAATGATGTAGAACTCTTTATAAAAAGATGTCTTCTAGTAAAATCAAGTTCGCCAACCATATTTTCCAAAATATCCAACCGTTCATCAAGCGGAGTTGTAATGAATAAAATATAGTCGCTCAAAGTTTGCCGAAAACCATCCTTTAAACTATATCTTTGGACTAAAGTACAATACTTAACCTATATTTTTCTTGGTGATCGAGACCTCTAGGATGGAAACTTAAACACTAAAACTTTGAGATAATGATACAAGCTTCCCAAAACTGTTGAGTTCATTTCCTAACACTCGACGTGCACCATTTTACGACTAACTTTTCAAGGCCATTTTAGTCACTTCCATGAAAATTTCAACGACATTATTTTACGACGAAAAGTTATAATTTCACAATAAATCATTAAATGACTATCGTGGGATATCATTTCAACGTAAATACTTGTAAAGTATTTTATAATATGACGGGATGTCATAAACATATTTTGACGATAAACATTATTTCCAAAACGTACAAGTGGTATGGATATCATATGGAGTTGCATGCACGACATTGTATCACGCATTCACGACAACATATCATAACTCAAGTCATGACATTCATTTTAGGTCGCGGATAGTTTCCGAGCCTCATTTTAGTACACTTCATTTTGTTAGCATATCAATCATACCAGGTGAGTTCATACCCCGCTTTAATTCATTTAAATTCCTATAAACTATTTGGGGCGAGATATATGCTTATTTATCCAAACATTTAAACTCTTTTGCCAAACAACATTACCTATACTTTAGACTTGATTGCGTTATATACTTGATTGGGTTATACTTGATTTCATATGCATATTTGGAACAAACATACAAGAATTAGTGGCTCCAAATTAAGTTGTTGGAAGGCTATTAATTTACAAACATACAAGAATTAGTGGCTCCAAATTAAGTTGTTGGAAGGCTATTAATTTACAAACATACAAGAATTAGTGGCTCCAAGTTAAGTTGTTGGAAGGCTATTAATTTACAAACATCCCAATATTTATATGTTGGAAGACTTTTGTGGTGACATTTATACTTTTAACTACTTTAATGCGCATATTCATGATTGTCATTCTATTTTAGGCAATGGGTTGTGAACACACAGGTTGCAAGTTTTGTATGGGCGGAACTTGGAACTGAGTGGATTTACAATGCCTTTGCTGTGTGAACATTTCTCTAAGTATTTCAGATCATTTTATCACAAACTTATGAACTCACCAACCTTTGTGTTGACACTTTTTAGCATATTTATCTCAGGTTGTAAGGCGATAGCATTTCATGGAGCTTTTGGGTCTCATGGCATACATTGGAGTCTAGTGTTTTTATCTATTACCATTCGACATGTTTCGTAAACCTTTATGTATTGTCAAACTTTGGAATCTCATGTGTTGTAAACTTTAACTTATTTAATCGAATGGTAAACTCTTTAAAACGTCGCATTATAGAGGTCGTTTTCTTTATCCATACTTTGTGCTATGACGTCATACCCCAATGACACTATCGTTCCGCTGCGATATTTTGGGGGTGTGACAGATAAGGTCATTGTTACAAATGTTTTTATACACTATTCACCATGGTGCATATGCACTTAGCAGCTGAAATGGTATAAGTGTCAGTTGGCATATACAGGTGTGGTGAAGAGTAACATATTAACATGTATTAGGTGTACCTGTGAACTGGCAGTCGCTATTGTCAATACAAAGAGTGGGTAAACATGTAACGGCTACTAATAATACACGTACAGAAAATACTTGATAATGGATATATAAATACAGTCACCTATGTATTTCAGCGAGCACATATACACAAACAACACATTGGCATGTATGTGAAACATAAATATAGCAATTAATAAGTGACATTGGTAACCGCCGCGACTACATTGGTTGACGTAAATCTCCCTAAGGACTATTTCTTCTAGGTAGCAGTGAACAACTAACTTAAGCTTGTCAATGGTATTGATATTCTTACTAAAGAACCGAACACCAGGTGCTCTTTTCAAAAAATTTATAATAAGAACCTGGGTGCGAGTGATTCTTTGTAGGAAGTCTCTATACATAATGTTTTTGATTGTGTTCGGTGGTCGGTTAGGCTGGTCTTTGATAAGAATCTTTAGGCCTTCAGGAGACGTCGCCCTTGAAAGCGCCACATACAGTTGCCCGTGTCCAAAGATAGGATCTGGTAGATAAACACCGATCTTGTTCAACGATTGACCTTGGCTCTTATTGATTGTCATGGCGTAGCACACCTTCAAGGGGAACTATTTTCTTTTGAATATAAACGGTAGCATTTCTTGCTTGTTCAATAGGAGAATGTGAGAAAGGAATACTTTGTGCATCATCTTTGTTCAAGTGGCCGGGCATGAATTATAAGCCCTTCCGAGCATATAAGCGAACAACACAGCCAACGATGAGTGTGCTATTTTGTAAATTACCATTCTGTAAATTTGGTTGACAAATATAAGTGTACAATAGTAACTAAAACTTACAACCCTTTCACCGGAAATAGCACGCTCTTCTTCTGTGTCCCTGGTGCTAGAATCTTGCTTTTATCAACTCCAGAATCATTATCTAAATATCATTCTCAAATTGTAGAATTTTACATTGAGTAACACTGGAAAACGTGGTATATAATGGAGAGTTTATGCAAATTCAAACCTTGATATACAGATAATCATAATAGGTAGTATCTTGATAGTGACCACCTTGCTCCGCAGCTGCCTTATTGACACCTCTTTTCATAGATGAAACAACAGCACCTGAAAATGATGAGGCATACCAGAACTTAGAGAGGCGATATGTACACACTGATTTCAATAAATTTGTAACAATGAAAATTATTCAACCTGAAATCTTATAGTACTAATTGACGGGAGTTTTCGGCATTGCACCTGAAAGTGGTTATTATTGCATGTAATAACAAATTATCAAACTTTTTTATCAAAACTTGGTAATCGAGTAAAAATGCTTTACATTGTGAGGTTTCCAACTTTTTTGAGATTAAGTCATCGATATCTAAAGTTTGTGGCACATCAGAATCAATATGAAGAATAACTACATGGAATGTCTATAAGAAATAATGCAGCTTTACATCTTCCATGACCGTTAAGAGCAGCACAGAAAGAACATAAGAGAGGCCATCGGTGAAGCATACCCAGATGGTTCGATAGATCATCGATCTGAATGTGCTCATCTTCATTAGATTTGCGGGGGTCCAATGTCCCTGTCGAATGACTGGACAAAACTTTGCTGAAGATTAAACCTGTTTAGTCTTGATAGTAGGTGCACATCTCACGACCTCTATATATAAATAAGGAAAGCGGTTAATAATCGTAATTAAATTCAACATGGTTAACACCAATTTGTCCCACTCGAGTCCCTGTAATTCATTTTTTAAAGGATAAGTAATAAAAAAGTTGGCTTCGTCTCATTTGATTCATCCAGTTACAAAGCATTGAATCTTATCTTCTCGTGAATTTCCCAATTGCGTAAGATTACTTTAAGATTTATACTTGACTTGTATTAAATTTTTCCTATTGATACACATGTTCAAAATTTCTAATGTAAACATTATCCTAAGTATGTCATACTTACTTGACCGATAGCACTCAATAGTATCATATCTAAATGTGGCTCTACATGCTCTAGCTGAAGGGCTGACATTGATGTTATATTAGTAACTTACTACCAGCTGCAAGATTAAAAAAACAACAAATGATGTAAAAGGACTCACATTAGAGATACTGTCAAGATCATTGTATCGACATCAAATAACATGCATCGTCTTGCTTAGAGGTTTCCTTGTAGTTCTTTTCCAAAAATCTTCTCGTCGAATTAGAGTTTCGGCCAGTGGCATTAGCTTTCCAAGCAGAAAACGTCCCTGAAGGATTTTCTGATATAGTGATGGAACATTAGTATAGGCATCAAATCCCACAATCAAAGTTGAGAGCCCAGATGGCCTGACACCTCCACTTTGTGTATTTTTGTTGAAGACCTGCAGTATATCGTGTGATATACACTACGGTCATTGGATCTTCAACAGTAAGCTTATGGCCCTGGCACTCGACCCGTGCCTTATTTATGAGAACGCGAACATCTGCTTTAAGTCGAGCACAGGCCAAAGCAATGTAATCATTTAGATTTACAATCTTCCTAACTGATCTACAACTACATGAAACAAAAGATTCAGAAAATTATTAAAAAAATAAATAAATAAATAAATAAAAAAAAAAAAAAAAAAAAAAAAGAATACTATTAGCCAAGGTTATAAACTTAGTCAAGCTAGGTTATAAAAACCATTCCCACAATTATCTAGTTCTAATTATGCAACATCCTATTGAGGTCCTTCCTAGAGTGTTCAACATATATTGAATAGTTAGCATGCCATTCATGGTGCAAGACTGAAGAAAGTAGCTATATATGTTGAAATAATGCAGCTACTGTAAGTTGTCAGAATTCTTAAACATAACATCTTTTTTCATTATCAAAGGTAAAAAGGTAACCAATGTAATTTTTTTGAATAAATGCCAATTTCACTCACTACTGTTTATAAAAGGAATGGCCCATCCATCGACTCTCGGACCTAAATGCTTCCGCATATTTGAGAAGCACTTCACTGTACGTCCCGAGAAAATCAAGGCAACATTTGCTCCAAGCCCGAATAGAGGATAGAACTTCTTGGATTCCTTGAATTATCTTTAGTCAACAATTTACCTGTTTCAATTTGACTTTGAGTCTCTTTGTTATTACTTAAAATAGTCAAATAGATGTAAGCTTTATTTCAAGCATGATGTTAATTTCTCTAGAGGAAGCATCAGTCTTAAACTCATAATATTCATCTTCTTCGAGAACTTTCATTACTTAACATAAAATGAAGCTTATCCTTTCATCTCAAAAGTCAATCTATGCAAAACCACCATATAAACCAGGATGATGCTTATACCTGAAGATACAGTTGCTCCATTGTTCCAGCATATCACCAAGATTTACCACAAAAGCTCTGAAACATTCCTATAAGCCATTAAAACGGTTTACAAAAGTAAGTGCTAAGTACACATAATTCACCATCCACATGTGTCAATCTTAGCATGTTTTTTATATACAAATGTAAGAACTAAAGAAAGACAATTCACCGCTTACCCTTTTAATGGCTCAACGTCTTCCCACTCTTGAGGTTTCGCATCTTTGTCCTTGCATATCTAAATGATAAAGTACACAAACTATATAAATATTTATTGGGCCCTGCATTTGATTATCAAAATATAGGCCCTTAAGCACTGATCTAGAAGCACTTCACTTCAATATAAAATTAACCGGAAGTAAGTTTCATTGTTATACCTCCATAAAGGGTAAGATTGCAATGGGGTTTCCAAGTATTTCTTGTTGATCTAAAAGTTTTAGTTTTTATAACCGTATCTTACACTATAGCTTCTAAAATAAGATCTTTTTATAAAGACATAATATACCGATTACCTTCACCGAGTAGCTTATTCAAAAAGTATGAATCCCCGTGTTGCAAATTTCCAAAATAAACTAAAACCAAGCATCACTCAAATCTTAATTCACAACAATGGAAGCAAATATATGTGTAAGTAGATACGAATTTTCATGTATCAGGTGAAGAACTGTTTTTTTGTTTAATTTAGAGTAAATAGGACTCTCAAATAAGCACAATGTTATCTGTTGTAGTATGTAAACAGATTAACAGTTAGTATATATGTTGTAACAAATAATATGTTTGAACTTTAAACAGATAATACGTTGAATACTCATGGTTTTGTAAATGAATTTGATTGTTCTATTATTAACTATTAATTCTTTAAGAGCTTATTTGCTTATCACATTCTATAAAGCATATATAAAAGGAATAACTGGTCGGTACATGCTTATGGTAAACATAAATAATAGTAATCTAATTTCTTTAAAAGTCTAAGGGGGTGTTTGGATTAGCTTATTTAGTCGGCGAATGGGCTTGTATGAATTTCGAAAAGCTTATAAGCCATCTTGTTGTGGCTCATAATATGTGCAGAAACTCTATAATACCAAAGAAGACCACAAGTTATATGGTCCCATTATTTAAAATCTAGGAAGAACTAATTATAGATCATATCAAAAAGCGGAAGATAACGTACTTTATTAAACTATCAAAATCTTATGTAGGTAGCATGCATTCCCTATTTAGTTGATCAGTCATGAGATCTTCAGGTGTTTCATTTCCCCACACACATATCTACAAAAACCTGCAACTATGAGAATAGATGCATTCACCTCTTCCCGAAGAAATCTAAAAGCATTGAGATGGTGCATTGAAATTACATGATCTCTTCCAAAGTTCTTTTGCCAATAGCTAGAATTCCTCAAGGACTTAATGTTGGAATTATTAGTGAGTTTGGTAAGTTTAATCACTCACAAAGCATAAGGTACAACTAGCTGATGCTGCAACTGATTGTACACGGCTAGCAGCATGCGGTACAAGCCTAGAATGCGGTAAAGTACCATTAATTTGTGTTGACTTGGTAAAAGGGAGTGAGGGCTGATTTAGTGGAACTTTCATCCACTATCTCCTTAACTTACGATGCATGACCATGACCACATCTGATCAATGTGATCATGTTTATCCTTGCCAAGTAATATATATAAGACAATGATGGGATCTTGAAAAATATACATGAAAACACAAATATACATCTCGAGAATAAGTTGCTGCCATTTGCCTCATAACTTGTTTTCTACATACCGCCATCTTGCGTTGCAAACTCGGGTTGTTGCTATTCGACGTTTGCTTGTGTGAACTGTATGAATCCTGGAGTGCCTTGGCTTGTAGACTCCAGCAACTTTACGGGGTGCCGAACGTACTTAAAAGGACAGGGAATTCGATCCCGTGCAGTTCCGTTTAATTGTTGTTTCGGTTCTGTTCTTGCTACTGTCTAGGTGCGTTTCATGTCTGTTTACCATTTTGCTTTTGATCCATTATTGTTGAATATATTAATCAAATATCATTAGATGTGTATGGTTTTAAGTTTCCTACTTATATTCTATATTTAATGAATATTGACCGGAATGTGTGCTAAAGTGCAACAATTTGATCATATAATTTACAACAATCTTTTAAGTATGATTCGTGCAATGTACAAGAAGGTACAAAAGGAAACACACATTCAAATGACATTGTGAAGGCATGCGCTAGAGCTTGGCGTTTGAGAGCTCATACAAATGGACCACAATATCAATTTACGGGAAGCATATTTGTTATAAATGGTTTCTCGAGAATTGTCGTTGCATATGCATGGTCTACTGTTTTGTGGCATCATTCCTTAGTTTGATTATAAAACCAAGGATTGTGAATTATTGCACGGCTCAAAAGAGGTACAGTCACCGAGGAGGTGTGGCTGAAATCGAGACAAATGAGTCGTGATAGTGAAATTATCCTTATTGTTGTTGAAGGATATGGATCGACAATAGCTCATGAAGGAGCCTCGAGATGTAACTGAGATATCATAAAGTTTTGTTGGCATTAACTAAATCTTTCTTGTAACTATCGTTGTACTGGTCTTTTGAATTTGTTTTTTGGAATAAAATAAATATGTCATTAACAATTTTGGCTTATTTAACCGTAAATGAGATACTGAGATTGCAAACTCAAAAGAATTGGAAACTATATTTCAAAATAAATGCTTTGAAAACATGTTGGTTTATAAAGAAGCATCTTTACTGCTAAGGAGAGAGCCGCTTTAACATGATATAAATTGTCGAGAAAATGTTTTGTCTAAGAAGAGACAATACGATATATATGTTAGTGAAGTTGTCACTTTGAGACTTGACTCATGGTGTCTAGCAAAATACAACCAATAGCACAGTGGCTAGCTTTTAAGTTCTAAACTTTATTCTTTTTCATTTACACGAAAGTAATATTGTATTTTGTTATAAGGATCTCATTTTAAGTGTTCAAGAAAGTTATGAAATTTTATTTTGAGGCGATCATTGTATTTAGTTTAATGATTGCAAAACTGATTTATAGATTATATCTTGTATGGACGTGTATTAACTCATTCATTGAGCTTTGTGAAATACTCACTCGTGTAGAAGTGGGACATTTCAAAATTGAGTCAACATGAGATATTTGTTTTGGGTGTTGGTTGAAACCAAAACCGAAGTTTCACTCAATAAATACAAAGTGAATGGTTGATGGTACACGAACCAACCAAGCAAGCAGGCTTGTTGTGAAACATGGTGAGCAATGACCACCCGGATATGCCAAATGGTGGGGGTGGTTGATGTGTGTGTTACATGATAAAACTGACTTTGTTTTATTTGAGCAAGACAAAGTATGTTTATAAGCAACCACAGCGTGAAACATTATGCATTAGAAGGGTAAGAAGATGCTACCTGTTTATGTGCTCACAAAATGAGTTGGTTCTTTAACATTTGAGTTGCTTCTTTAACAGCTGATCTCATTGCCTAGTTATGACAATATTAGAGGTTACGAGGAGTAGAGATCTACTACCTCAGGATTCTATGGTGATAGAATGTGTTAACATATTAGAGAATGGCCATTAATGACATGTTTGTCAAGAAATCTAGAAACTTGACGTTGTCACTACTAAGTCTCTGACGAGAGACTTGGTGAGTGATTGTGATCGACAAGAGTGTAGTAGTTTGTCGGGTAGCCTATTAAGGCTCTGACGAGAGACTTATTAAGGCTTTCTAAGAGACATGGGTCTGAAACCATTGAGAATCGGTTAGTGATGGAAACCCGACTTGGTTGTAGTGCTCCTACATTACGAGTTTAATGGGTAATAACGAAGTCATTAATTGGTAGAAGGTGCTATCGATAAATTGACCCATGTATAGGTTAGATAGCACGGCGTTGCCGAGAAAGGATGAGATTTTCTCTTAACTAAGCTTTTGAGGCGTCTTAGCAACGAAGACGTTAGAATAGCTTTGCCTATATGACCTAGAGGTGGTGCCGCCTTGAATGGAGAGTTGTGGTTTCTCTCTTAGAGGGTCATGAATCAGGATTAAGCGCATGGCCATATTAGCGCTCAGTGAGAACGTGATGGTTACGGTGGGGAGTGTGTAGAAGTGTGCTGGTGAAATAACAAGATTTTGGTTTAATCCCCGGGACACCATTATATCTTAAGGTTTGTGGTTTAATCTTCGGACACCATTGAATCTATTTCACTTAGCATACTTTGAGTAAACGGGGTTTAATCATAGTGACACCTTCGTGACATAACTCATTAGAGTGGTAGAAAACTTTCCAACCTGGTGGGGGATTGTTGGAATTATTAGTGAGTTTGGTAAGTTTAATCACTCACAAAGCATAAGGTACAACTAGCTGATGCTGCAACTGATTGTACACGGCTAGCAGCATGCGGTACAAGCCTAGAATGCGGTAAAGTACCATTAATTTGTGTTGACTTGGTAAAAGGGAGTGAGGGCTGATTTAGTGGAACTTTCATCCACTATCTCCTTAACTTACGATGCATGACCATGACCACATCTGATTAATGTGATCATGTTTATCCTTGCCAAGTAATATATATAAGACAATGATGGGATCTTGAAAAATATACATGAAAACACAAATATACATCTCGAGAATAAGTTGCTGCCATTTGCCTCATAACTTGTTTTCTACATACCGCCATCTTGCGTTGCAAACTCGGGTTGTTGCTATTCGACGTTTGCTTGTGTGAACTGTATGAATCCTGGAGTGCCTTGGCTTGTAGACTCCAGCAACTTTACGGGGTGCCGAACGTACTTAAAAGGACAGGGAATTCGATCCCGTGCAGTTCCGTTTAATTGTTGTTTCGGTTCTGTTCTTGCTACTGTCTAGGTGCGTTTCATGTCTGTTTACCATTTTGCTTTTGATCCATTATTGTTGAATATATTAATCAAATGTCATTAGATGTGTATGGTTTTAAGTTTCCTACTTATATTCTATATTTAATGAATATTGACCGGAATGTGTGCTAAAGTGCAACAATTTGATCATATAATTTACAACACTTAAGTATATCAACCTGCAATCATAAGCATGAGTTGAAGATGAATTCAGTCATACAAACACTAAAAATGGACATTTAAAGTCAATATATGAGAATCATCAAGGTGCCATCAAAAGTATTGTGGCGTGTCTGCTGTTAACATAAAATGACTCACCATCATACCTGATGCAAAGTGGTCGACTCATTTTCAACAGGCAAAGTGGAGTGATTTTTATTATGTAATTAAATCGTTTAATATAGATATGATCATCTAAATTTTAAATTGTTTGTATTAGAGCTTATATTATATAAACATTAGGTGTTTCAATAAATTGTTACTAATATCAATTATACAGGTCTTAGTGTTCTTTTTTTCTCTATTCGTTTGAGGTTGTTGTGGACTTGTGTCTGACATGGATATTTGTGACAGGAGTTGATAGTGAGAAGACATCTCTAATGCAGCAGATAAACTTCATTATGTGAAAAAAAATATGTTGTCATAATACACAAGTTAAGAGTTTGGACAAAAAATATTTTGGGACACCTAGACCTGAACCATTTCAACCCATAAAAATTTACCTGGTTTGCTGAACATAATGTGGTGTCACATGATTCGCATGCCATTGCTGTCCACCACGACGGCTACCTTGTTTGGTCGATATTCTTCACCTATTAAACTCAAAAGTCGATTATAGTTTTAGGGATAATTATGTTTAGGAATAAGATATTAGGGTGTATTTATACACAAAAAAAATAGGTTAAAAAAATATATGGTATATTTATCTTTTAAGTAATATATATCATAATTTATTTTAATTGTTATCTTCAAAAAATACATACATAAAATAAAAATTCCATAATTTTTTTATAATCTCCTTATTTATATTGATTTGAAAGATATAAACCAAAAAACAATCTACTCTAGTGGTAAGTTGTTTACAAAACACATGAATCACCCAAGTTCAACTCCAACAAATGTCTTCTTTTTAATAAAATTTTTTTAAAATTCAAAAATAAAATAAAATAAAAACGAAATTTACAATTTATTTAAAAAAAATTGTACATATATCAATTAAAACGCCATATGTCATTTAAAAAAATAAAAAAAAAATGCCACATAAATATAATGATGACATGGAAATATGACTTGGCATTATGGGATGCCAAGTGGCATTTTATGTGGCATGCCTCCTCTTATATATAATGTATAGATATATATATATATATATATATATATATATATATATATATATATATATGTATATGTGAAATCGTGTTGTAGGCGAGGTTGTTAGCGGCAACTTGGGATATCCAAATTATAAACAAGGTTGTATGATGTTGCGATCCAAATTCATACGAGTTTAAAATTACACGGGTTGTATTTAGTTGTTATTCAAGCCGGAATATTTATATTCATGACACATAGCCCTGATATTCTTTAAACTTTTGTATAATTTCCCATACAATTCCTCTTATTAGAAATGTAAGCACATGTTTATTCTTTGTTTTGCTACAACTGTACTAAAGTGGCGATCTCTTTCTCTTTCTTTTGTTTGGTGTTTCAAGTATTTTAATGTTGCATTTCTTACATAGGTAGAAACTAGTACCTGTTAGTGATGGCAGTGGATCGGATATGGTTTGGGCGAAGCCGAATCCATATCAATATCCATTTAATTTTTATTTCATTCATATTTATAATTTTATATCCATATCGTTTGATTCATCCATGAAGAAGTTTACAAATATATAAATATAAAATCATATCTACGGAACTAACAACAGTTTGCTAGTATAATAGTAAATGCATTCTACCCATATACATTTCATCAAACACCTGGTGGGTGTCTCCAAAAAATCTGCAAAAGATTGAATAGCACCGTTACACTTGTGTTACTGGACTACCACGACCAGTGAAGATTTCCAATTTGCCCACTCAAGCGAATGGCCCCACCAGGTTGTGATAAAGTTGGGAGGTCTTGTAACATACTCATGTTCCATATCCCTTCATTACTACCTTCATTCCAAATTAGTCTTACTCCGCACTCCTTCACTTCAATATCTTTATCTTCATAACAACAACGTTTATAAAAATCATGAGTCTCTCCAAAGCAAAATGTAAGAAAATTCTTTGCTCTCTTCAATACCTCTGTATCCCTCGTATAAAGCAACCATATCCTATATGACTCATTGATTTCTATTGAACTCAAATGCCATGATTCTAAAAGAACTCCATCAAAGCTCTTTATACAGCATTTGAGATATTGGTGAGTATTTTTAAGCTTAAAAACAACGCACATCCCAAATCCCCTATACTTATCCAAGCACCAATCTGATGGCAATTCGACCTTTACTTTATTTCCCATACTTTTATTTGTAAACCACTCCGGGATGCTATATCCACGATATATTATATCCATTCTCTCAACGACACTTTCTGGAAAACGGAAGAATTCACATCTGTTATTTTGAATACATGCATCCCGAAGGAAAGAAGAAATTTTGTTTGTAGAGCCTTGGGAAGTTATAGATGAGTCAAGACACTGGATCTCCGACATTGACACCTGACTCTCAATGGCAATATTCGTAAACAATTTTGGAAAATTGCTGTGAAAACTGGACGTATTGATCATCATTGGGTCATTGGATGATCCCGTAACTGAACATAAGGAGGTGCAATGACATGCGGAAATATCATATACTCTAGGTGGAAGTTCGGGAAACACTTCCAGCTTCTTGCAATTATCAAGACGAAGTGTTTCAAGATGAGAAAGTTGTCTCAAACTTCCAGGCAAGCTAGTAAAATTGTTCCCTGACAAGTATAAGTATTTTAGACATGATAACCCTCCAATGCTTTCAGGCACTTCTAATAAATTGTTCCCATGTAAGTATAGCTCTTCTAGACATGATAAGCCTCCAATGCTCTCAGGCACTTCTAATAAATTGTTCCCTTTCAAGTTTAGTGTCTGCAGACATGATAAGCCTCCAATGCTCACAGGAACTTGTACTAATTTGCAGTAACTGAAATTCAGAGACTTTAACATATGAAAACCTGTTAATGAAACTGATCTTTGGGGATGTTGTTTACTTTGTAAACCAAAAGGGCCACGAATTGAAGTCCACCATCTAGACCCACTACTCTCTTGTTGATCAAACAAAGGAAGTTCTGTAATGGAAGTTCGATCAATATCAAGCTTTGTTAAGCTTTTGATCTTGCCTAAGTCTTCAGGAAGTTTTTCCAATTTTAAGCAACCCGAGAGAATCAGAATTTGAAGAGAAACCATTTCCAGTTTGGAAGGGAAACTCTTAAGGCGCTTGCAGTTTCTCATATTTAAGACAACAAGCTTTTTAAGCTTTCCAATAGAGGGGTGAACTTTAACCAAGTTCTCACAGCCTTCAAGAGTTAGCTCTTCGAGATTTATGATCTTTGAGAAATCGGGGGTACTTGTTAGGTAACAACAATACCTTAGCTTCATGAATTTCAACCTCATAAAACACTAACAACAAAAACAAAAAGGACAAATTTTAGACACATTAGGTATAAACATGAAATATAACATGGGACAAAGTAATTATAGTAAACCTTAGGTGTTGTCCAAAGATGTTTTATGTGGTTGTACGACAGGTCGATGGTAACAATGTTTTCCGGATAAAAATCTGAAGGTAAGAACTTCAAAGGCAATCCATGCCAATGAAGCAACCTTAATTTATTGGACAAAAAATCAAGTCTTCCAGAAATGTTTACTGTAAATTGCTGACAACGTCTTTCGACTTCCGGAAAGCAAATTTTTAGTATCCTCAAGTTTTTCATACGTGTAAGGGCTTGTCCATCTATGGGAATATTTTGACAGTTTTTCTTTAGCAAAAGGACTAGAACTTCAACTTCTTCTGTTACCTAGATACAAATAAACGATCATCAGATTGTTATATTTTTTATTAAAAAAAGAAAAGAAAAAAATGAGGCAATTACTTATAGTCATACCTTGTTTACATTCAGTACATCATAATCCTCTGATGAAATCCACAATCTTCTATGATTGTGCCTCAATTCTTCACGTATAATTTCCCTTGACATGCTTTTAATCAATTCATGCATTTGAAGACAATCTTCAGATAATGTTATTAGGAACTTATCAGCTAGAACTTCAATAATAGCATTTGCAGAACAATGACAACTGTCTAGTACACTTGCAGCAAAATCTTTTTTTTCCCCGATGAAGGCACATGCAATGTCAAGAAACATTCTTTTCTGATCAGATGCCAAGCTATCAAAACTTGGTCGAAGTTTTTGTACTATCTCTGAATTAGGATATGTTTGGAGTCTATCCAACTCGCTTTTCCAAACATGCACAGACTTATCATACAATAGTCGACCAAAAACTTTGAGAGCCAAAGGGTGACCTTGCAAATATTTCACAATTTTGGAAGCAAATTCTTCAAAATCTTCTGTTGGATGCATTTTACCAAATGCATATAAACTAAAGAGCTCAAGAGCTTTATAATCATTTAAACACTCCATTTCATAAAGTTCATCCACTTTATGAGACCTTAGCAATTGTTTGTATTTACTAGTGAATATAACAAGACTTCCAGGGAAAAACCAATCAGGTGAACCTGCTAGTGCTTCTAACTGCTCATGATCATCCAAATCATCCAAAACAAGGAGGATCGGCTTTGATGACACCATCTTCTTTATTACCATAATTCCTTCACCAATACTTGATATCTTCAAATCTTCTATTTTCATGATCTTTCCAATCATATGCAGCTGGACTTGAATCACGCCTTGTCGTTTTGTGACTTCTTTGACATCTTCACAAAAGCAACTTCCTTCAAAGTGGACATACATCAAGTTATAAATAGCTTTGGCAAGGGTCGTCTTTCCTATTCCGCTTATACCACATATTCCAATCATGTTAACCTTATCTGACCCAATGAAGCGTGACAAGTCTAATTTGTCGAAATGAATATCTATGCCAACAAGGTTCTCACCAACATGCAAGGGTCCGTCACATAATTTTTTGAGGATTTCTCTGGAAATGGAGTCGATGAACTTGGACTCAAACCTAATAACCACAAAGACACAATAAGTAAGAGAAACTAAATAGTGTCAACCTTTACAAGTGCTACAAGATAAATACAAAAAAACAAGAAATTTACCCGTTTGTCATGTCCTGGAGATCCCATCCGGATAAGTTAGCCGCCATGGATAAAGCTTCCTTCCATTGATCCACCTCTGTTCTATTTGAAACATCATGTTTGTCAAATGCTCCAGCATAGCTCCCTGTTTGCTTCCTCACCACGTCAGGCTTAACATCATAAAAGATTATTTGAACCTCGTGTTTAGGCTTTCCCATTTGCTTGCACTGGAGTATTTTGACAAGTTCCCTCAAACACCATGTTGAAGAAGCGTAATTTTTGGAGAAGATAACTATCAAAAATCTCGATTCTTCAATGGCTTTGGAGAGTTGAGGAGATATCTCTTCTCCTTTAGGCAACTCTATATCATCTCTAAAAACATAAATTCCTTTTTGCTTGAAATCATTGAACATGTGATCCATGAAGTTTTTACGGATATCAACTCCTCTGAAACTTACAAAGACATCATATTTCCAGCGATGAGGAATAGACGTAGTGGCCATTTTTCAAGAATAAGATCGATCTGTACTCACAAGTAAAAATTTCAGTAAGTGTATAAATACTCATAAAATTTACCCAAATATTTATCATATTGAATCTTCTTTATAAAAGTAACCCTTTTACTCAAAAACAGGTGTACAAATAGTTTTACGAGAGCAAATAAAAAAATTTCAAATAGTTATGGGCTATTAAATATCAAATAATAACTATTAATATTTTGAAATGATAGCAAGACTAAAAAAGGAAGTATAGTTACAATTTTAAAATGACTTACAATTTTAGATGTTTTAGTATGTGTAAATGATAGAACGACTGAATGCAATCACAATTAAGGATCAAATGGTGTTAGAAAAAGAGTGAAAGCAAGTGCGTTGACTCCATGACAACTTTAGTTTCACTCTTTTGCTAAAAAAAAAAAAAAAAAAAAAAAAAAAAAAACTTTAGTTTCACTCTTGGTCCCTTGGTTTCAGATAATATGCAATTTCTTCTATCAAGCTACATGCCATATTAAAAAGAAGGGGTAATTCTCAAAAGGGTCCATAGTGATCACTTTAAGGTACAAAAACAAACTCTCTTTCTAAATTGGTCATGTGCGAATGTGCGATTCCACTAAAATGTTGACACGTGTCCAGACAATAAGTACACTTTCAATCATTGACAAATACAATCACTATCAATGTCTTGTTTGACTTTTATATACAAATGTGCGAACGGTGAATGTGCGAATGTACTATTTAAACATAACTTTATTAGGAAAGACCACTTGTAAGGAATAAAATCTTACTTTATGGTACAAAATCTTTATTAATTCTTTAAAATATTTATTTAAAATATTTTAAATAAATAAATATTTACTTAAATTATAATAACTTAAATAAATATTTTAAAGAATTATTTTAAATAAATATTTTAAATAAATATATATATAAATATTTTAAAATATTTTAAATAAATAAATATTTATTTAAATTATAATAATTTAAATAAGTATTTTTTTAAATTATAATAATTTAAATAAATATTTTAAATATTTTAATATTTTAAATAAATATTTATTTATTAAATAAATAAATATTTATTTAAATTATACTAATTTAATTAAATATTTATTTAAATTATAATATTTTAAATAAATATTTTAAGTATTTATTTAACATATTTTAAATAAATAAATATTTATTTATTAATTCTTTAAAATATTTATTTAAAATATTTTAAATAAATAAATATTTATTTAAATTATAATAATTTAAATAGATATTTAAATAAATATTTATTTAAATTATAATAATTTAAATAAATATTTAAATAAATATTTTAAAGAATTATTTTAAATAAATTAATATTTATTTAAATTAAATTAATATTTATTTATCTAAAATATTTTAAACAATTATTTTAAAAATTTAATAAAGATTTTGTAGTAAGATTTTATTCCTTACAGGTGGTCTTTCCCAATAAAGTTATGTTCAAATCGCACATTCGCACATTTTTATAAATAAGTCAAACAAGACATTGATAGTAACTGTACTTGCCAATGATTGAAAGTGTACTTATTGTCTGGACACATGTCAATATTTCAGTGGAATCGCACATTCGCAAATTCGCACATGACCAATTTGAAAAGAAAGTTTATTTTTGTATCTCAAAGTGATCACTATAGACCTTTTTATCCTCTTTTGAGAATTACCTCTAAAAAGAAAATGGCAAACTACTTGGACGGACTAATAATGTATCTTTGGGTTGCGATCATCTCAAAATTTTAAAGATTATAAAAAGTAACAATGACCGTCGGATTAAAAGTACACCTCCAAATACACCTCCTCCCATCTTGTCAATTTAACTTTTTTTTAAAATATTTTTAGTCAAATGGACAATGAGAAAAATTCAATACGAAACAACATTTATATAAAGAACAAATAACAAGATATCAATCATCCATCTTTCTTTCATCCAACGATTTAGATTAAAATAAACAAATATACTGCGGGGGAATTTTGGTCATTCCATACTTTCTACCTAAACCCCAAAACACACATACTACACACACTCACACTCGTCTCTCCTAGATCCTCATATCCCCAACCACCCTGCAAATAATTCTTATAATATCAACTGTTTTAGCAGCAGCTGCTTTCTGTCTCGTCACCGGTGACGAAACCGCCACGTCAGCAGCAACAACATCCATACCGAATCCAACACCTGATGATCCGCTATTCATGTGCATACTTTCTTTCTAATTAGCTGAAATTAATTGACAATTTGATGATCTGAATATATAGTGAATGAATATATATTTATATGAAGAAGATGAAGATTGAGATCTAAATAGAATTAAATGAAGAGTAGTGGCGGACTTATAGCATTGCTAGGTGGTTCCCGAGAACCACCTTAGAAACCGAAATCAATTAGAAGCGATATGTAAAAAAAAAGTTAGGACTTACAAATATGTTAGGAACCACCTTATGTCTAAGTTGATTGAAGATAGAAAGAAAAAATGGAGTAGAATTCGTGATGATATTGACTTGTTTATTTAACCAAGAAGATGATACAGAAGAGAGAGAAAGAGAAGATAAGGGAGTGGTGTAAGAGTAAAGTAAATAAAATTGGGGAGTTAATTGCAGAAATCGTCCCTAAGGTTTGGCCAAATTGCAAGTTTTGTCCCAAAAATTTTAAAATTGCATAAATCGTCCCCAAATCAAACTTTTTTGCAAATTTTGGTCCCTGGCTTTAACTGCCGTTAAGTTAATTTCGTTAAAATTTACACGTTAGCCCCTTTTGGCCAATAACTCTTGCAACGTTCATCCTTTTGGCCAAAACTCTTGCATAGTTCATCCTTTCGGCCAAAAACTTTTGCAGAGTTCATCCTTTTGGCCAAAACTCTTGCATAGTTCATCCTTTTGGCCAATAACTTTTGCAGAGTTCATCCTTTTGGCCAAAACTCTTGCATAATTCATCCTTTTGGATAAAACTTTTGCAGAGTTCATCCTTTTGGCAAAAACTCTTGAATAGTTCATCCTTTTGGCCAAAAACTCTTGCAGAGTTCATCCTTTTGGCCAAAAAATTTTGCAGAGTTCATCCTTTTGGCCAAAAACTCTTGTAGCGTTCATTCTTTTATAGATTTTCATATGTTTTTAATCGTCTTCATCCATTTTTATGCGTTTTTGTCCGGTTTGATACATTTTTGTTCATTTTAATACGCTTTCGTCCGTTTTCATTCATTTTTAAGCGTTTTCAAAAAAAGAAAAAAAATTTGAAAATAAAAAATTTCGAATTTTTTCGCAAATTTGAAAAAAAAAATCCAAAAAATTTTGAAAAAGAAAATTGGAAAAAAAACCATAAAAAAGAAAAAAATAATTTTTTTTCCAAATTTTTTTTCGAAAAAAGTTTTTTTTTTTATATATTTTTTTTTCGAAAAAAGAATTTTTTTTCCAAATTTTTTTTCGAAAAAAGTTTTTTTCTAATTTTTTTTTTCGAAAAAATAACTTTTTTTCCAAATCTTTTTTCGAAAAAAGTTTTTTACGAAAAAAATCAGAAAAAAGAAATTCGAAAAAAATCAGAAAAAAGAAATTTCGAATTTTCTTTTTCGTTTTTTTTTCCAATTTTCTTTTTCAAATTTTTTTGGAATTTTTTTTTTTAATTTGCGAAAAAATTCCAAATTTCGTATTTTCAAAATTTTTTTCTTTTTTTTTAAAAATTTCAATATGTTGAGATAGTACAAAAACGGTTAAAACGAACAAAAACGCATAAAACGGATGAAAACGTATAAAAACAGACGAAAGCGTATTAAAACGAACAAAAACGTATAAAACTGGACAAAACACATAAAAATGGATGAAGACGATTAAAAACATATGAAAATGTATAAAAGGATGAACGCTACAAGAGTTTTTGGCCAAAAGGATGAACTCTGCAAAAGTTTTTGGCCAAAAGGATAAACTTTGCAAGAGTTTTTGGCCAAAATGATGAACTATGCAAGAGTTTTGGCCAAAAGGATGAACTCTGCAAAAGTTGTTGGCCAAAAGGATGAACTATGCAAGAGTTTTGGCCAAAAGGATGAACTCTGCAAAAGTTTTTGGCCAAAAGGATGAACTATGCAAGAGTTTTGGCCAAAAGGATGAACTATGCAAGAGTTTTCGCCAAAAGGATGAACGCTGCAAGAGTTATTGACCAAAAGGGGTTAACGTGTAAATTTTAACGAAATTAACTTAACGGCTGTTAAAGCCAGGGACCAAAATTTGCAAAAAGGTTTGATTTGGGGACGATTTATGCAATTTTAAACTTTTTGGGACGAAACCTGCAATTTGGCCAAACCTTAAGGACGATTTCTGCAATTAACTCTAAAATTGGGTCTGCATTAGAGAACTAGTGATAATATGGTCAAATATTTAGTTTGAATATTTTTATTCTATATATTGCTTCTTTGCTCGAGCAAATTATTTAAATTTTCAAACAATATTATTTCGGCTCCTTTTGAAATATGGATCAAGTTTTTGGAAGTTGCTATAATATTTAGCGAAAATATCACCCGTCCACTTGTGGTCAAATCTTTAGTTTACTCATTTAAAGGACGGTATACATTACGAATCCTGTGTGTTTCATACAGAATCCCATGAGATTTATACAGAATCACATGAGATTTATATAAATCACAAGTGAATTTTTTACGAATCTCGTGGGATTTTTTTACGAATCCCGTGGGATTTTTTTAAGAATCCCGTGGGATTTTTCTGGACGAAAATTTTGAAAAAAAAAAGTTCGTTTTTTTACGAATTTTGTGGGATTTTTCTGGACGAAAATTTTGAAAAAAAAAATTCGTCTTTTTACGAATCCCGTGAGATTTTTTTACGAATCCCGTGGGATTTTTTTACGAATCGTGTGGTATTTTTCTGGACGTAAATTTTGAAAAAAAAAATCGTCTTTTTACGAATCCCGTAAGATTTTTTTACGAATCCCGTGGGATTTTTCTGGACGGAAATTTTGAAAAAAAAAATAGTTCTTCTTTTTACGAATCCCGTGGGATTTTTCTGGACGAAAATTTTGAAAAAAATTCGTCGAAAATATACAAAAGTGCGTATCAATAGAAAGATGATTTTTTTCTCGTTACGATGGTGTATTTTTTGTAGCTTGAAGATTTACCGTTTGCAAGATATGTTGTTTTTTAAAAAAGGTGGAAAGTGGGTTTTTATAGAATTACATTTTTACCATTCCATTGTTATTTTTTGCTTTAATCTCATCCATTGGATGAAAATAAAATGAATGGTTGAGATCTTATGATTTGTTCTTTAGATTAGATGTGTTTTGTATTGATCTCACCTCAATGGACAATTTGATATTAGACATGTTTTTACATTTTCCCTTTAAACTTCAAACACATATAACTTTTAAACGACAAACTTCTATGAAAACCGATTTTATCATAATTTTCAGAATTAAATTCTCTTTAATTTCGTATGCATTTTGATATACAAACCGTAAATTTCTTTTATTTTTAGATTTTAAATAAGTTATGATTTTTTTGAAATTTTCGGCATATTATATGCTATTTTTATCTAACTTAAAGGTCTAATTACGCAAAACTTAAAATACGAAAGTTGTAAATTTTTTACTGCCTAGAAATTTATATCACTCAATTCCGATATGATATGAATGAGATATCGCATTTTGAAAATCATGTTTTACACATATTTAGTGCACACAAAGTGTTTGATCAAATACTTGAAAAAAGCTTTTTATTAAGAGCGTGGGGCCATCAATGATGTAATCAACCTTATACATATGACAATGTAGTCTAAAGAGTTCACACCACATGTTATAATTGAGCTTGTCAAGATCGAGTGTCATGACAAGCTTGGTAATGCATGCAGAAGCTTTGTCATGAATCAACAAGTTTGGTTTCGAGGATGGTGATGGGGTGGTAGACGGAGTCTTTAATAACTATAGATTGGACAGAATAGCTTGTGAAAGATCGCTTGAAGCAACGAGCTTTTAAAGATGCAAAGTTATATGCGCTACATCAAGGTGCTTTTGCCCCTCAACTTCCCCAGCCGACCTTCTAGCTAATGCACCGCCGCCCAATATCATGAAACTATCTCGACACTCAAACTATCTTGAAACTCAACAAACAAAGCATGGGGTACTTGTAAATTCACCAATGATGTGTCTTAAGAAATCAAAATACTTAAACTATCTCGAAACTCAGCAGATAAAGCGGGCGGTACTTGTAGAAGAGCTTGTAAATTTACCAATGATGTGTTTTTGACATCAAAATTTTCACATTCATTCTTGAAGAAGTAACACCAATGGTCGATCTTTAGTCGACTTTAGGTGGACTTTAGATGAAAACTAGCCGAACTTTAGTCAACTTTAGGTGTAAAGAAAGACAACGTGAAGAATTTTAAAGAAACAAAACAAACAAAAAAACCAATCGAACTTAATTCTTTCGTTGAAAAATTTCCAAACTCAAATGAATCTTCAATCAAAAACGAAAAATCAAAATAAGCAATTTCTTTAAACCAACACGATCAAATAAGCCTTTTTTCCTATGTAAATTGTAAGACGTGAAGACTCGTCGAGCTTTTGGAGGTGACTCGTCGAGCTTTAGACGACTTATATATCCATATCGTTCCAAATCAAAACCAAGAAAGAAAAAAAAAATAGAGAAAAAAGAAAATGAAATCACTTTTACACAACACAGTCCCTAACATCACTACACCATCTTATTATTTTATTCCCAATTTACAAAGAAAAGATGCTCAAAATTTACTAAACCAATAGTGCCCACAACGTGTTTGATGAAATGCCACAAAGAAAATTCATAACTTTTACTCAGTTTTTTCATCTTAACCTTAAACCTTACAAAACCCAAAACACAAAAACCCAATTCTTGTATATTCCTAACACAAAAACCCATTCTTTTATTCCCGGTTACCATAAATAAAATTGTTCGACAAAATGACACCCTCCTCTACCTCTTCGCAAGGAATTTGGCCGTGTGCGTTACGAGGATTTCATTGTTGCCCGGATGGTGAAGTGGGCAATAAAGGAATTGCGCGTTTAATTTCTCATCTCAAGAGGTTACACCTTCATGCCGATGAACGTAAATGTGTCTTACGTAAGGCTATTTCTACGCACCATGAACTATTTATGGCATTAGAGGAAACTTTGAAGGCACTTGGCAATTGGTTGTGTGGGGAATGTATGACTTTGCATGCTGTGAGTTGTGCTTGTCACCACCCGGATGGTCTTGTCCGTTTTTCTAATGGTTCCGACGACATGAGTGGATACATTTTTGGCATTTCAAAGCCGTCTAATAAGGAGTCAGAGACAATAACAACTGAGGGGTTGGTTTTGGATGTTGATCTTCTTGATTATGTTTTTAAAGTGCCTATCACCACTGTTAAATCTATCCCTCATGCTTGTCGTCTCGCCTTCTCCCAAGCGTTAAAAACAATTCTTTATAAGGTGGTGGTCAAGCCTGGCTCGGTTGATGCGTGGGTTATGTTGTTACTCTTTCCACATTGTATGTTGCAGGTGTGTAGGCCCCCGAAATAAACAAGAATATAGATCTTGGAATAGAAAATCCTTGCAACAAAGTTCCATCTTGAAGTCTCTGGCTACATGGGGAAAGATGATGGGTATTACAATGTTAGTTAAAATTACGTTAGACAATTCTCGGTTGGGATCCTTGGGTCACAACGGAGGTGATTTTCTAGAGAGAGAGAACAATGGGTAACACCAGCATCAGGCAATATCTTCGCAAGGTTGCAGATGGGCATTTTATGGCAACAGTGAAAGTGTTATCATCCTCCAGTGTTGCTCCATATTGTGATGATATTGTTAAAGCCTTGAAGGCTAAGCATCCTTATAAGCAACCCCCATCCATGCCGAGCAACATATTTTCTGAGCCTCCCCTTGTAGCAAAGATTGATAGTGTCTTTGGTTGTATTAAATCGTTCCCTAAAGGCACTTCATGTGGAAGAGATGGTTTGAGGGCACAAAATATTTTAGATGCTTTATGTGGAGAGGGGTCTACTACCTCCGCAGACGTCTTAAAAGAAATCACTTCAGTCGTTAATTTTTGGTTAGCGGGAAGGTGTCCGCCTGTTTTAGCAGAGTTTGTTGCATCTGCTCTTTTCACGCCACCCCTTAAACCAGATAACATGATTCAGCCTATTGTTATAGGCACTATTTGGAGATGTTTGATTTCTAAGGTTGCCATGAAAGGTGTGGGTAAAGAAATGTCAAAGTACCTTAGTGATTCGAGTTTGGAGTTTGAGTGTCGGGTGGCGTTGAGGCTATTTTACATAACGCCAATAGGGTGTTGAGTGAATATCACAGTGATGGGTCTCTTGCTATGCTTATTGTGGACTTCTTGAATGCATTTAAGCTTGTCGATAGATCAGCATTACTCCACGAGGTTAGGGTGAGGTGTCCATCTATTTCTTTGTGGGTGGATTTCTTATACGAGTAGGCAACGAGGTTGTATATAAGAGACACACATATTTGGTCTGCCACTAGGGTACAACAAGGTGACCTGTTGGGGCATCTTCTTTTTGCTCTTGTATAGCACCCTTTAGTACATAAGATCCGAGACAATTGCAAGCTTCTTCTTCATGCTTGGTATCTTGATGATGGTACCGTTATTGGAGATTCAGAAGAGGTGGCCAGGGTGAGACTTTATAAGGGTGAGTGGTCTAGGTTTGGGTCTTGAACTTAATATCAAGAAAACAAAGATATTTTGGCCCTCGTGTAATGATATGAAGCTTCATGAGGGTTTATTCCCTATTGATATTCGAAGACCGTCATTGGGTGTGAAGTTTCTTGGGGGAGCTGTTAGTAGATACGCGGATTTTATTAGTGTGTTAGCTATGAGGAGAGCTGTGAATGTTGTTGATTTGATGAGTCTTCTTCCACATTTACGTAACCCGCAAAGTAAGCTCCTTTTACTTCGATCATCTATGGGCATTGCGAAACTCTTTTTTGGTTTAAGGACTTGTCAACTTGTACACATGGATGAAGCGGCCTTGCTCTTTGAAAAAGGGTAACTCTTTTTTGGTTTAAGGACTTGTCAACTTGTACACATGGATGAAGCGACCTTGCTCTTTGAAAAAGGGTTGCGTGGGTCGATTGAAAATATGTTGTTATGTGGAGGGTTTTTCTTTGGAGACTTACAATGGCGACTCGTTCTTTAGCCATTCCATTTGTAGTTTTGGGTTTGTACTCGGCAAAAGTGGCTTCCTCTTACGCTTTTGTGGCCCCGAGGGCCCAATTTTGGGTGCTACAAGACCATATCTTATGAGAGAGTGGCATATGTGGTAAGGAGGATGATTATGTTTGTGCTCTGGATTGTCTTCGTGATACGATTCCAAGATTTGATTTTAGTGGTTTCATTAATAAGGACACCGTGCCCTCTAAACCCTAACAAACATTAGCGAGTGCACTTTTTAGTGAAATGGTCAATGATATAGAAGTCCACTTTGACATGACTTTGACACACAAAGCAGTTTTTGAGTGTCTACAGGCCCACATGCGCAAGATTTCCTACTAGCTATCCCCATAGACGGGCTAGGTCAACATATGTCATCGGTGGAACATCGTACTATCCTTAAGTATCGCCTTATGATTCCTTTATTTCTAGTTGATGAGATATGCCCAGTTTGTCGCAAGACGTGTTTTGATCCTTTGGGAAACTCGCAATTCATTGAAAAGAGATCACAGGCTTCAAGACAGACACAATATGGTTAGAGATGTTCTTTTTGACGTTTGTAGGCGTGCGTGATCTTCACTAAGAAAGAAGCACCTGTGAACTTTGACTGGCCCGTTGAATGGAAGATCCACACTCAGACTGACAAACTTTTTTGTTTTTGGATGGGTTGGAGGGAAACATGCATGTGTGGATATAACAGGGGTTTCTCCTCTCGTGGGTTTGAGTAGTCGGGGTTTTACTGTAGGACAAGCTGCTTTGAAATCCGCCTCGTACAAAGTGGCAAAACACGAGAAAGCGTGCAATGAAAATCAACATATTTTTATTCCTTTCGCATTTGATACTTTTGGTTTCCTTACACCTTAGGCTGTGGATCTCCCCAACATAGTCTAACGAGTTATGCATAGCAATGTTATGACACCTAGATCTACAAACGTAGTTTTTAAAAGAATTGACTTTGCAATTCAAAAAGGGCTAGCAGTGCAACTTGCTGCTCGTTTGCCTTGCATCTCTTTGTAAATTGAAAGAATGCTATTAGCCAAATAAATTCTTACTTCGTACTTAAAAAAAAGAAAAAAAAAACGAGCTACATTCGATTGAAGTTGCAAACAAAAGAAAAACGTAAAGATAGTCGAGCTTTATTCAACCTTTGGGAGAAAATTCATCTTCAAATAACCAAAAACCAATCTACAATTCCAAGAATACGATTGTTCCATAGCACAATAAAAAAACCATTTCTATACTACATAAAATAGAAAAACAGTCAAAGTGGAAAAGTGAAAAAGTGGAATGGTCAAATGAGAGAGAAAGACATATGTAAAGGTATATTTAATACTCTCTTATCACAACTCACTCAAAAACACATACAAAATGCTCTCCTCTTCCACACATCTCATCAACCACCATCCTCACCACCACAAAACCCCTCCACCACAGGACTACTACACCACCGCACTACTCTACCATCGTATATCGTTAATTGTCTGCTACTAGTAACCGCTGCCGTCAGACGCGGGTATTCGCCTATTTACTAAATAACCATAAACCAATCTAAAATTTCAAGAATACAATTGTTCCATAGCACAACTGAATGAAAACTAAAAAAAATTACAAAATGCCCAAAGATCTAATTGGAGGCGAAAAAGGTCGAAGTCAAACATAAGCCCAATGCTGGAGACCATCGAGTGCGGTTGAACAAAAACGCACCGAAAAAAAATCTTAATATGTCAAACTATCGAATGAGCAGATCCATGAAAGTTGAACCTTTATTTATTATTATTATTATTATTATTGTTTATATATTTTTTTCTAAATAATTAAACAAGCTAGTTGCAATCGACTATCAGAGTCGATGAAAATAAAAAGACGAATATATAAGGTGACAGATAGTAAATATATTGGGATCCTTCGGTATCATTGGCGAGTAGCCGATGACCGGAGTCCAACTATTTATGGTGGTTGAAACTAAAACTCCGATATTATATTAGACGAATAATATTGAGGAATTGAATTGATTGAATTAATGTGAGAATACATATGACACAATATGTATAGCCTAACATACCAATATAATTCGAACTTTAATGTGGTATTTGAATTTGAATTAATTGTCTTAATAAAGAAAAATTTGAGTTTTAACAAGTCATATAAAAAGTGTTTGTTTACGATTAAATTATAAAAATGGCAAAAAAAAAAAAAAAAAAAAAAAAAAAAAAAAAAAAAAAGAAATTAACTAATACAATCAAAGGTCTCCACATTAAATTATATTAAGTGTTTGTATACGACTTAATTATCCACTTATTCTACTTAATTATTTATTGAAATTATTAATCCCCACACATAGAAAGAGTATCCAAGACTATAATCAAGTGTTTCAAACTTGATTCTTGTAAGTTAACTTCTTGTCATTATTTTTTTAAATTGTTCAATTAGTTTTCACCTTCTTTTTATCAAATTTCGATTTAAACCATAACATAACAATATAGTTATTTGGGAACCTGACTCGTTAAATCATTTTACAATCATGATCATAGTACACAATAATCTATTCTTTGTAAATGATAAAAATATTATTTCTTAGACTAACGAAAGATTAAATAAAAAAACCAGTAAGTAAGCAAAGAGTAGATGATGACTTACTGAATTTCCAATGGATTATGAAGCAGATGATAAGAATGAAATCAATAATGGAAGCCCAAGTTAGAATTCTACTCTCAAACAACAATTAAAGTAATGCAAATGGGGTTGAACTTAATTCAACTTTATATCCAACAGTTACACTTCTAATCCCCAAGGTATTAATAAAAGTTTTTGAAGAGCAAATAAAGAGACTTTTATAAGCACAACTTCTCAACTCTTATAATTTATAGAATTGAACAGCTTTATTTTACTTTAGTGTCGCAATGGGCTACAAGTGTAGACCTTTTTTTCTCTGTTTGACAAAGTTAGAGACCAACATTTTAATTTGTGAGAGCTAATTAGTATATGTGAAATTGTGGACATAACGTTACAAGGACTAAAGCTGTATACTACCATGACATAAACACGTCTTTATGAGTCTTGCAAAAACATTTAAATATTTTATGATGGCAACTAATAGCCTTAATAAATTTTTAAATAGGACCTACATAATGATGTCTTTTTTATATAATCATATTAGTACGCAAGTCTATTTTCTAGTAAACTTACTCCTAATTACATTATGAATAAAGAAATCAATCTCAGCTTGAAATGTTTGACCTTAAAAGTGAACATTTCACACATAAAACAGTCAATATGGTAAAAAGTAAAAAAGCAATTACATATATTATATATACATACCAAAACTCGCATATCTGCACATGTAACCAAAAAATTAATAAGTCATTATATATCATACATTGAAAACTTGTCTTTTAAAAAACCATTCAAATATTCAAATTTCATTTGGTATATAACTATTTCTGCAGTTTATTGACATCAAAAGTGCAATCCTTACAACTTCGAAAATGTAGACACCATCCCTATATTGCTGGTCCTGTATTGCTGTTGGAAACATTTAGTTCCCATATCATCTCTACTTGAAATGATACAACTAAACGAGTTAACTGAGCAAATAGTACTATGCATATTTGCCCACATAATATCCAACAATTTCTAGCCATGAGCATTTTCTGAAACACGTTGGTGTATTAAACGAGTTAGCTTTCAGACACAAGCAGAAAAGACCTGATGTTGATTGTCCTAATTATATAAGCTTATTAAAGACCTAGAAAACTGGCTGACAAGGCTGATCTAAGAAACTAATTAATGATTCAATTTCACCTATCTTAATATAAGGTATGTAACTTACAAATTCATTCGCTGATATGGCACTAGCTATTGAAATAAATCCTTGTTGGCATTTCTTTTGTATGATGTGAAGGAGAGGTATCAGAAGTTAACAACCATGGTAAGGGTAATGAGTTTGAAGGGCATGGTGAGAACCTACTGGTGTTAGATGCGTTTCTCTGTTGAATGTGTTTATTTGGGAAACAGGTTGAAATCTGACCCGTAAGTAAATGGGTCGAAATACATGTAGCATGTCCAGGAAGCTACCTCAAGGAACTGAGCTTTAGCTTTAAGTACAACAAAGAAGATATGCAGAACGTAGGTATCAAAGAAGAGCGTTTTCACTTTTCAGCAATCACAACAAATGTCAAGTTTTTCCAACAAAAAATTTACATGTTGTCTCAATTGTAGGTTGAGCTGGCATTGGCAAGAGCACACTTTCCAAAAATGTGATTGCTTATGATATTATTTTCCAAAGACAAACTGCAGCAAGGTTTATTGTCTTAATGTAAACATTGCAACGTTAAAACGCCACAATCTATTCTTAATCTGTCAGAAATCGAAAAAAATCTACAAACGGGCTGAAGAACAGCTACCAGCAGTTTGCTGCTATATATAGGTCCGTACTTTATGGCAATGTACTACTCTCTATGAATGTTTTCTGTATTACTGTTTTGGTGTTAAGAATGCTAAATACTCTCTATGAGATTATGGGGTTTGCAATTTTGCATCGGTTCATTAAAGTTTTTCAAATACTGTAATTTAGAAAATTAGCAACAGAACAATGATTTAGTATATCCTCTATGGTCTGTTTGTTTGTTTGGTTATGAATTAAGAATGAAATGATGGGAGCAAAAAGGTATTAGGCTATCAATACGTTTAAACCAATAGTACAGCAATGCATAACATGTCAGCTGTTGTGGGAAACAATTTTGGTAAATCTAACAATCAAGAAACGGGTAATCTGTGTATCCAACCACTGGGTCATCGGTATAGAATGTACTTCTATCGTACTTATTCAATGGCGCATTAAGCATAAACCGACGAGGTAAATCAGTGTTAGCCAAAAACGCACGTCCAAATGCCACAAGATCTGCATCACCATTTTCAACTACACGGTTTGCTTCATCTCGATCATGGTACCCACCTGCCACCATAAAAGTACCTTTAAACGCTTTCCTCATCGACACCAAAGTGTCACAAGTATCCACTCTTTCAAACTGAGTCACCATTCGTGGCTCAATCACATGACAATAAGCAATCCCAAGTCGGCTTAACGACTCCGCCATGTAAACGCCAAGCGAGTGAGGATCCGAATCACCAGACTCATTGTAATCAGCAAAAGGAGATAATCTCATTCCCACTCTCTCAGCTCCAATGTCCTTCGAGATTGCTTCAACAATCTCGAGTGGAAAACGACAACGGTTTTGTAAAGTTCCGCCATACTCATCTGTTCGGTCATTCACTTGATCTTTCAAGAACTGATCAACTAAGTAGCCGTTTGCTCCATGAATTTCGACGCCGTCAAAACCTGCTTCTATGGCATTTCTGGCAGCCACTCGAAAGTCATTGATGACACCGGGAATTTCTTCGATGGTTAGCCTATGTGGCGGTGAATACTGAGCATCTTCTTCTCCGGAACCACCGATAAACTGTTGCTTTCCAATTGGCTTGTCTGTGCTAGAAATCGGAATTGGGCTGATAAACTGGACACCAAAACGAACACTTAACAAATGTGATTAAGAACAAGTTATAAATTATTTTGCACACTATTTATGTACATGCAAGCGTGTATGTTTTTGTATTATGTGTTTTTATAATACTGTACTCCCTCCGTTTTAAAATAAACTAGAAGGGTACCCGGGCAATGTGGCGGCGGGTACCCGGTATCTAATTTTATAACGAGCAAATGTTTTTCATTTATACGTGTTTTCTAACATTAACTTTAGGAATGAATGAAACATTTTAATTAAAATAACTATAAGAAATAGCAATGCAAATTATTTCATCTAAATAAAAGTTGTCATTTTATTGCTATAATCCAAAAAGAAAATTTTATTTATTTATATTGTAGGTAACCGAATGAGTAGATTTATCATATTTTGTATGTGTTTTTTTATCGATGCTCGGAAAAATAAGAGAAAGTGTGTTTCGTATTGGTGTTTGTGTTTTTAGGTTGGCTTATATACTATTGAGGTTTGAGCTATTACAAGTCGACACTTAATGGATTGTATAAATTTTTGACTGTATTAATGGACTATATAAATATTTGAAGGTCGTTACAAAGTGTATGGAGGGATGCTACTTTTTATTTATGAAAATTGTCATAGAAGCTATATGGTAAATAACATTAAATAATGGCTTATTAATTTCCTATTAAAGAAATATTTTTGGTATTCAAAATTTTAAGACTTCTTTATTTAGAAATTCCTAAACACTTTATAAAGTAGTATAGATAGTAATTGAAAAGTTAATAGATGAATGTGCTGGTAGATTGTGTTTAATTGGTTTGTAGCCTGTGATTTATTTGTTGTAATGCTTAATTTTTTAAGTATTCAATGTCTTAGTCAATAAATGCAAAAAAAGTTGTTCCTCAATTATAAGATAGAATGAGGGATGATAGCCGGGCATTGCGACGACGGATACCCGTGTAATTATATTTTCCGAAGATAGCAAGGTCGTTTCGACCGATTGCTTTTCCGAAGATAGCAAAGGTCTAAAAAATTTATAGAACTCCAATCCAACTTTTCTCAAAGGTTAAATTTTCTAAAATTTCAAAACTACAATCTAAGAAAAGAGCCTAAGTGGATGTTAGTTTTATTTTGGCTAGAACAATCTAGACACAATAAAAGAAACTCTAACTTTGTGCTTCAAATTAGTCGGCATTGTATATAATTTTTTATTTAAAAAAAAATGAATTACAGCTAATGTATTAGAAAATACTCATTAAGTTTTACATAATCAATTTTACATGATGTTGGGAATTACGGTAAACTACTGGAACTGCTGAAGTTACTACCTACTGGATCTGCTGAAGTTATGGCCGAAAAGATTCTGCCGAAGAAGGAATGGATTCTGCTGAAGTTATACTTCAGCTGAAGTGATAATGCAGATCGTGTTTCTGCTGAAAGTGCTTATCCACGTAGGAAAGATAAGCTCAGTAGGTAGGCCGTATGTAGGAAAAGTCAGCGCCGTATGTATAGGATGGCGCCGTATTATATAGAGCTTACTCTATATAAACAATATGATTAGTAAAACAATATGATTAGTTTCATGCTTGTCTAGATGCATGCGTTATTTGTGTTTGTATTAGGAGCATACGTTAAAAATGCTCAATAGTGATTTGAGGGTTTCTTGCCTATATAAGAAACCATGATAGTTTGTAATAGAAAAAGTTTTTTCTCAAGTCTTTCAAGTCTTGTAAACTATCAGAAACATAGAGTTTCTATAATAAAAAGATCCATAGAGGATCAAAGAGTTCTTAGTTATTGTAACTTGTATTTAATTTCCGCTACAAAATACGAGTTGTAGAGATCTTCTATTAGTTTGCTTGTGATTACATAGGCAACACTAACGATCTCCGAGTGCTTAAGATCTATCAAGGTCTTTGTGTTCATCAAGTGGTATCAGAGCCTCGGGAAAGTCTCTACGATACTAAGAATCATTCTCACCCCCATACAATCAAACATTCATTCACCATGCCTGGATCCGATAATGAAACTGAAGTCACCAACACAAACAACACCAACACCACTTCCATGCAACAGCTCAGTCTCTCAAACAGTAATGGTAAATTTCCTTATTTAAAAAGGGAAGAGTATGAACTTTGGACTATGAAAATGGAAAACTGGATTTCCAATATTGATTGGAATCTGTGGGAGATAGTGAAGAAAGGAAACAGTCTAAAGAAAATGATTCCTGACAGGGATGGGAAATTTATCATGGCTCTACCAAAAACTGCTGAAGAGGTGCTGGCTATGCAGAGAGAGCATAAAGTAAAAACTATTCTGCTTCAAGCCATACCAGAAGATCATCTGTGTGATTTTCATCATATGGATGATGCAAAGGACATATGGATGGCTCTCAAAGCAAGGTTCGGTGGAAATGAAGAATCAAAGAGAATGAGGAAGTCCATGCTGAGACAACAATTTCAGGACTTCAATATCTCTGAAGAAGAAGGCATCCACAAGGGATACGACAAGTTCCATAGGATCTTGAGTCAGCTAAACCAGCTGAATGCAAAACCTGATAATGATGACTGCAACTCAAAGTTCCTTCGATCGTTACCTCCATCATGGCTACATGTAAGTATTGCCCTCAAGGCTAAAGGATGGTTGGATATGCTTACCTTTGATGAGCTGTATAACAGACTCAGAACCCTTGAACCTGTTGTCAGAACTCCCTACCGTACATCTTCTTCTGGCCATGCAGCTTTTGTTGGGACATCTCACTCCAACATGATGGTGCAAGCTCCTAGTTCCAACTATTTTCCATCATCTCCGAGCTCCAACTACTTTCCATCATCATCCTGTGCTCCCACTCCACCACATAACCCTCGTCCCACTCCACCATGTTCTCAAACTAGGTCTAGTAGTGTGATGGAGGATGTTCTTCATTCTTTTGTTGCTGATTATGATACTCAGCAGTATCTGGCATATGAAGACTTTGATCAGTTGGACCCACTTGAAATGGAGGAAATGAAGCTGAAAATGCAGGTGGCATTGCTGTCAGTGGACATCAAAAGGTTTGAAGAGAAGGCTGGAAGGAAGTTTGTTTTCAAGGGAAAGGAACCAGCACGCTTTGACAGGAGGAAAGTCAAGTGTTTCACTTGTCATCAGATGGGGCATTTCTCAAGAGAATGCAAGGACAGAAAGAGTGGAGATGGAGCTAACTACCTTTCATATCAGCAGAAACAGCAGGAAACTGGAGCTTCAGCAGCTCTCCTCACCATGGACGAACAGGTCAACTGGACTGCCCATGAACCTGTGAATGAGGAAGCTCATGACACTGATAAGCTTGGATTGTTGGCAAGGTGTACTTCGGATGAAAGGCATGATCAGTTTGCCTTGATGGGACTATCTCAGGTACACAACTGTATATTTGGTTGTAGTCTAAGATACAATGAACTTAAAGAAGAATATGATGCTATGAAACCTAAGTTTGATGAATGCTATATTGAAAATGAAGCCCATAAACTAGCATTAAAAACAGTAGAAAGACAAAAAGTGTGGTTTCAAAAGAATCAAATAGCTTATGAAGAAAAGATTAAGGTGTTACAGTTTGATCTAGAAGTTGCAAATAATTACTTAAAACTGTCTGAGAAAGCAAAGGACGAAGCTGTGTCTGAGAACCTAGAGCTTAAAGAAAAAGTAGCTGAGGAAATAGCTAGGAATAAACAATGGTTAATCTCAGGTGATAATCTGGCTAAAGAAATCTATAACAGTCAAACTGTAACCTCTGGCTTAGGATTAGGTTTTCTAAAGTATGTAGGAGCAGAAGCTAAGTATGATGGTCGTAAATCCACACCAGCTAAGCTAGCTAATTTTGTAAAAGAAGGTGAAATGCATGCTGTCCCTGGACCTATTAGAGGTGAATTCATGCCCATAGACCTATCCATCACTGTTGACTTTGATGGATCACATCATCTATATGGCAGAAAGTCAAAAGACTTGCCAGACCCTGATACCTCATCTAATGATTTTGTCTCTTGCTCTGACAGTGACAATTCATCGGATCAAGGGTCTACTTCCTATGAAAGCTGTGATTCAAATGAGAAGTCTGACCTTCCCAAGCCTGAGCCAACACCAAAGCCTGCACCCCAGTCTACTTATGAGCCTTCTAGGGAAGCTGCTGAGGAATCAACTTCCAAGACAGTTTCTCCTGAAGACTTATCTTTTAAATCTTTGAATAATCAGTCTGTTAAAAACAATTTCTTGAATGTTTCTAATTTCAGTACTTCTTCATGTAATCAAACATCTCCCTATTCGAATAAATCTTCCAAGAAGAAGACATGTTTTGTATGTGGAAGTAAATTTCATTTAATTAAGGATTGTGATTTTTATGAGCAAAGATTGGGTGCATGTGCTACACACCAAAAACATAAATCTAAGTGGACCAATGTTGCTAATATTCCACCTTATGTCCCCCAAGCAGCTAATACTGACTCTCATTGGAGAAGTTCAGTTGCCAGACCTTATGTGCAACCAACTAGCCCATACTTTAATCATGGTTATTGGCCTACATATGTTGACTCTATGTATGCTGGGATGGGATATGGGAGCACTGCTGTGAAGCCCTCAGCAGGTTGTTCTTGGACTAACAAGGGACCCAATTATCAATGGAGGACCAAAAACAATGGTGGATCCTCTAAATCTTCATGCCCTAAACCTGTGATCCACAAGGCAGGTTCAAGTCAGTAATGACTTGAACCTCCACTGAATACTAACCGTATGTATATATTTTGTTGTTGTTTGTAGGATCATCCCCTTAAGCATAAGAATATTGGTATTGTTGATAGTGGTTGTTCTAGAAGCATGTCTGGGAACAGGGATATGATGCACAATTTTGTTCCTATAGAAGGAGGAGGCAATGTGACTTTTGGAGGAAGTGATGGGAGTATTACAGGGAAAGGCACCATAAAGACACCTCATCTGGATTTTGAAAATGTGTACTTTGTTAAGGAACTTCAGCATTTCAACTTGTTCTCTGTTTCACAAATCTGTGACACTAAGAACAAAGTTCTCTTCACTGAGAATGAATGTCTTGTGCTGTCTAAAGACTTCAAACTCCCAGAAGAAACTTCAATTCTACTGAAAGTTCCTCGAACTCACAACTTATACACATTCAACCTTAATGAAGTTCAACCAGGTGGTGACCTCACTTGTTTGGTGGCTAAAGCATCTCTTGATGAGTCCACTAAATGGCATAGAAGAATGGTGCATGTGAATTTCAAGACCATTAACAAACTCGCTAAAATGAGTCTTGTTGAAGGTCTTCCCACCAAAGTATTCACAAATGATCATAATTGTGTCGCTTGCAACAAAGGAAAACAACACAGAGCTTCTTACAAAGCTATCAATGCTATGAGCATCATTTCTGAACCTCTTCAGTTGCTTCACATGGATCTGTTTGGTCCAACTCAAGTCAGAAGCATTGATCATAAGTACTTCTGCTTGGTTATCACTGATGGTTATAGCAGATTTTGTTGGGTTTTCTTTCTCAGAACCAAAGATGAAACATCTCAAGTGCTGACTGAATTCATCACTCTTGTTGAAAATCAGTTGAACAAAAAGGTTAAGGGAATTCGGTGTGATAATGGGACAGAGTTCAAAAATGCTATTCTTATAGAACTCTGTGGGTCAAAAGCCATAAAAAGGGACTATAGTAATCCAAGGACCCCACAACAAAATGGGGTGGCTGAAAGAAAGAATAGGACCTTAATAGAGGCTGCTAGATCCATGCTTGCAGACTCTAAACTGCCCACTATGTTCTGGACTGAAGCTGTTGGCACAGCGTGCTATGTGCTAAACAGGGTCTCCATTACAAGACCACAACTCAAAACACCTTATGAACTTCTCTTTGGGAAGGTTCCTGTCATTCACTACCTAAAACCTTTTGGTTGTTAAGTGACCATTCTGAACACCAGTGATCCGTTGGGAAAGTTTGATGAGAAGGCTGATGATGGTTATATTGTGGGTTATTCAGCTCATAGTAAGGCCTACAGGGTGTACAATTTGCAAGCCAAGAAAATAGAGGAGACGTTGAACCTGAGATTTTTGGAAGATAAGCCTAATGTTCAAGGACAAGGTCATACATGGTCCTTTGATCTTGACTACTTAACTGATTATCTGGGTTACCACAGACATTTGGCTAACCAAAATGCAGGTCCTCAAGAGTCTCCAACTAACAATGCAGGTCCCTTAGATGATGATTCTGAAAATGAGTTTGAAGATGATGAGCAACCTATTCTTGTGCCTTCGTTCTCCCCTAACAATATTGCAGGTACCACCTCCAAGGATACTGCTGATTCGAGTGATGAAGATGACTCACATTATGCTGAGGACCTAGCCAGGCTTCAGACTCAAGAATTTGCAGCTAAGCTTGAAGCAGAGAAACTGAATGAAGAGGTTGCTAATGAAGGAGTCGGTGGAAACCATGTTTCTGCTGAAGTTGATTCTGTCACACCTACCCTCCACAAATCCACTGAAGGCTATACTGTTTCTTCTCATGTTCCTTCTCAAGTGTCTTCAGACTTTGGTGAACCCTATACACGCTTTCCAAAACCTTCAGATCTTGGAAATCATCAACCCAAAGCTGGCATCTTCACCTCACCCTCTTATGATGCTGAATTTGAGCCAACCATCACTAATCTTGATTCATCCATTGAAGTCAACCCCACTACTACTCAGAGGATCAACATAGCTCATCCTCAATCCAACATTATAGGTGATCTTCTAGCACCTGTTAGAACTAGAAGGGCTATCACCAGTCCTCAGTTTGGACAGATTGCTTTTCTCTCTTATGTCTCCAACCAGCAAAGAGACAATCACACAGACTTCAAGCATTGTCTGTTTGCTTGTTTTCTTTCTCAAGTGGAACCAACCAGTGTTTCTCAAGCTCTTAATGATTCAAGCTAGCTTGAAGCAATGCAAGAAGAGATGCAACAATTTCACAATCAGCAGGTTTGGATCTTGGTTCCACTTCCTGATGGCAAATATGCCATTGGGACAAAGTGGGTTTTGAAGAATAAGAGAGATGCTCGGGGTGTTGTGATCAAAAACAAAGCAAGATTAGTGGCTCAAGGTTTCAGACAAGAGGAAGGAATTGATTATGATGAAGTTTTTGCACCTGTTTCCAGAGTTGAAGCCATTCGCATTTTCCTGGCTTATGCTTCATACATGGGTTTCATGGTGTATCAGATGGATGTCAAGGGTGCTTTTCTATATGGTGAGATTGAAGAAGAGGTCTATGTCACTCAACCCAAGGGCTTTGAAGACCCAGATCACCCAAATCATGTTTACAAAGTTGTTAAAGCTCTTTATGGCTTACATCAGGCACCAAGAGCTTGGTATGCTAGGCTTTCATCATTCCTGCTGAAGCATGGCTATAGAAGAGGTGCTATTGATAAAACTCTGTTCCTCAAGAAGAATTACTCAGACATCATTCTGGTGCAAGTTTATGTGGACGACATTATTTTTGGTTCCACAAATGAAGCTTGGTGCAGGGAATTTGAGGAACTTATAAAGGGTGAATTTCAAATGAGTGCTATGGGAGAGCTTACTTTCTTTTTGGGTCTCCAAGTTCAGCAGAAACAAGATGGCATTTTTATCTGTCAAGATAAATATGTGAGGGACATTTTAAAGAAGTTTAGTATGGAAGGTGTTAGGACTGCCACCACACCTTATGAAGCTCCAAAGGCTAAAGCAAATAATGAACCAGATCTACCTGTGAATGTTCATCTGTACAGGTCCATGATTGGTTCATTGATGTATCTAACAGCTTCAAGACCTGATATTACTTTTGCTGTGAGTGTTTGTTCTCGACATCAAATCACTCCACTTACTTCCCATCTCAATGCTGTCAAGAAGATCTTTAAGTACCTCAAAGGCCAACCTCTTTTAGGCCTTTGGTACCCAAAAGAATCTCCTTTCAAGTTGGAAGCATATAGTGACAGTGATTATGCTGGTGCAAATCTGGATAGAAGATCCACAATTGGGGGCTGCCAATTTCTTGGCAAGAAGTTGATTTCTTGGCAATGCAAGAAACAAACCATTGTGGCTACCTCCACTACTGAAGCAGAGTATGTTGCTGCTGCAAATTGCTGTGGTCAGGTCCTCTGGATTCAAAACCAATTGCTGGACTATGGGTACAACTTCATGAACACTACAATTCATATAGATAATCAAAGTACCATTTGCATAGTCAAAAATCCAGTTTTTCACAGTCGAACGAAACACATTGAAATCAGGCACCACTTTATAAGAGATGCATATGAAAAACATTTGATAAAAGTGGCTAAAATCCATACTGATGATAATGTGGCAGACTTATTAACAAAAGCGTTTGATGGACCAAGGTTTCAACACCTCGTGGTCAATATTGGAATGTTAAACCCTTGACTGCATAGTTTGAGGGGAGGCATAGGCCTCAGGGGAGGCATATGCCTCAGGGGAGGATTTGTGCAAACTCAGCATATTTTTGTATATTAGTTTGTATACTAACACTAACTTCTAATATTTCTCTAGTTTGTTTGTTTTTGTGTTTTTGTGTATGTTTTTGTGTCTGTTTTGCAGTTGTCTGTACTGCATTTTGTCTGTTCCTTATCTGGATTGCAGTTTGTATATCCCATGATCAAGATCAAATTCATCAAGTGTGGCTCATTAGTACATGGTCCAGATAGCTGAAAGAGTGTTACTTGTTTCTTCTGATATCAAAAGTACTGAAGCAAACAATTTGATTCCACTGAAGATAATACTGAAGAAAAGAAATTGAAGTCAAATTGTTCATTCATTCATTCAAGAAACAGTTTACAGCTTACAGCTTACATAAAGTCAACCTACTACTATGCATCCTCAAGATACGAGCTGTACGCTTAAGCTAAGCCTACTCTAGTGTATATCCTTCATTCCAAAATCTAAGTGAATGTTGGATATGCATTTGATGCTGGCTTTGCTTTCGTAGGTCTTGCGTAACCACCCATTCCGTTTAACTGGCTGGTTGGATATGCATGACCAACTCGATGAAGATGCTAAGGACCAAAATGGGAGGATGGATTGATGCAACCGATTGATGATGACGATGACCACGCAGGATGATGGAGAAAAATAACGTGTCCTGTGTGCTTCATCTATTCATTTCAACCAAAATGCAATCGATCCACCCTCCTTAAGCCCTTCTACTATACGATGTGTGTTCATGCACCAAAAGATGGCGTAGTGAGACCAAGAACCACCTCTCTATCTTTGGGGAGTGGCGGATTCTTGGCACGAGGTCTTTGTTGAGACCGAGGTGCTGGAGGTTGGGAGTAAGATGTTCCCTCCTTATAGGAGTCATCAGAATCATCAGCAGATTCACTTGGATTCACTACACTGTCATCTTCTGAAGAAGGGAGAAAGGGTGATTTATTTGGTCGTGGATAAGGTTGAGGAAAGTAATGTTGCCATGGGTTTGATTCACCACTTGATGATGATGAAGAGGATGATGAAGATGAGGAAGTGAGATCTATGATCTTAGGTTTGGTAGTCATGGTGCAATTTTGTTGATTAGGGTTATTTTGCTTCTAGGGTTTGTGGTAATTATTTGGGGATCTTGATGAAGAGATGAGTTACATTGGGATCATTTTATAGACGGGTTCGAGGTTCAATGAGTTTAATGCAAGTAGGTGACACAGTAATTCTAGAAATTTACCGAAGATATTCTTATCTTTGATGCATTCTGCTGAAGTTATAACTTCAGTAGATTGATCATGTGTTGCTGCTGAAGTATTGTTTTGGGTTGGGTCAAAGATGTTATACACGTCAGCAATGGTCAACCAAACGGTCAATTTTTCTTTGACTTTAATATTGGGCAAAAACTCAATCCACCATCACTCTCTTCAGAACAAACAAATTCCCTCTCATTCCGCTTTCACAAACTCTCACCATTTCAAGAATCATAACCCTAAACACTCATATCCCTCATGGCTCTTGAATTTAAACATGATCACAACAAAGTTGCATTTCTGGGAAATGGCAAAGGTTATGAATTGTACGAACCTATGGTGGAATTCCTGAAAAGGTCCAAAATTTGTTATGCTCTAACTCATTCTCCAAATGAGATATATGAATCACTAATCACTCAATTTTGGGAAACTGCTGAGAAAAGGAGCGAGACAGAGATTAGGGCTGTGATTGATGAAACAGAGTACATTGTGACCGAGGACCTAATCAGGAGGAAGCTTCACCTAGAAGATGCTGAAGGAGTATTTCACTCTAATCAGGAAGATGTGCTTAATGGGCTGAGAGCTATTGGCTATCAAGGAACAAGAACTGATATGTGGCTAAAGAAGGAACTCTGCCCAAAATGGAGGTTCCTGGTTCACACACTGCTTCAATGCATGAGCAACAAGACCGGAGGATGGGACCAGTTCTCTACACAACTGGGCTATGGTATTGTGTGTCTTTCCCAAGGGGTAACTTTCAATTTTTCTAAGTATATTTTTGAAAACATGATTGAAAATATTCAAAAGAAAAAGGGAAAATTTTTAATGTACCCAAGGTTTCTTCAAATGATTTTAGACACCACTACCCAAACCCAATCTTTCTATCCCATAGGTACTTTAACTGCTAAACTGTTTGCTACAATGAGAACCCACTTTCAGGGGGAACATCATCCCTTGCTAGCAGCCATGTTGCCCCAAGGTAATGAGGCTGCTGATGAGGAGAATGTGGCTCATAATCCTCCTTCTTCACCTGTTGCTACTGATGGTAATCCATTAGTTGACATTGATGAGGACCCCTCATCAACAGTTGAAGCAACTCATGTTGCTCCAGACCAGCCACCATGTCCCAGTCCTCCACCCACACTTGCTACTCATGATGAGTCAGATCTACATAGACCACCCACACCAAGTCCTGTTAGGGATCCTCTCAATGAAGATCTTCCTCACATTGAGCATGACCATGTTTCTTCTGAAAGGTCCAATGAGGCTCCCCTTACCACAGAGCAATCTGCTGGTGGAGCTGAGGACCCCATTACACTCTCATCTGTTTATGCTCTTGTCAACAGGTATGCTGCAGAGGTTAATAATCTGAAAAAGGAACTTGCAGAGACCAAGTCGTCTCTTGGGAGTAAGATTGAAGAACTGCAGAATCAAGTCAAGGTATTAGAGCACAAACTAAAAGGGGCCTCCAAAAGGAAACTTGTGGTTTCCTCTGATGAAGAACAAGAAGTTCCTCCTTTTGAGTCTCTGGACATGTTGGCTGATGTTTCTCTCAATGATCCTTTATCAGTAGCTGCCACTTCCTCAAAGAAGAAGGAACCTGTTCTCTACTCAAGAAGAAAGAGATCTTATTTACATAAGGTTTCTTCTGAAGCTTCTAAGGAACCTAGTACTGATAAGTCTACATCTGCTGATGTGCGAATGGAGGATGTTTCTTCTGATCATGATGACCTGGGTATTGCAACTGAGGTCCCTGTTGTTGATTTATCTGAAGATGAGTGTGTTAAGCAGCCTGATGATAAAGGGAAAAATGTCATCACTGAAGATGAGCTTGGTCCAGACCTGGTAAGTGAGGAGGAAAGACTAGGTCAAGCAAGTAGATTGGCAGAGTTTGAGAAGTCAAAGGAAAGTGCAGCATTGGCTAATCAACTTGAAACAGAGGAATTTTCATCTTTAATTCCTGAGAGAAGAAGAGAACTGGATGCAATGAGGGTTCAGATGCCTGCTGAACACTGGGATATTCTAACTCAGCAAGTCATTTCAAGACCTTCTCTAGCTCAAAGTATACTAGGTGGAGATTTCCTCAGTGACAATTATGTGGAGCGAATGATGGCTCAGGGAAGACAAAGGAAGCAAGAAGCAATCGCACAAAAGAGGGCCATCAAAGCTCAGAAGGCCAAAGACAAACCTCCTTCTAAAGCTGAAATAAGAAGGGTGGTGAAGAACCAATGCTCAATGTACAACTCTGGGTTAACAATGAAACAAGTCATGGCTTTTCCAGATCATGTCCTGTTTCGCAAATATAACCAAATCATGAAGGACAAATCATCATCTTCAGCACATTCTACCAACTTAAAAAGGATTTCAGAGAATGAAGCTGCTCCAGAAGCCAAAAGACTCAAGGCTGATGATGCTCCAACCAAGGAATCATCTCCAGTCATTCCTACTGAAGCAACTTCTGAAGTTGCGTCCTCTACTACCAAGAGTCCATCTGCTGAACCATATTCCAATTCTCCTGAAGCACCTAATATATTAGCCCCCACTTCATCTGTGGCACCCGCGGTCAATATAGAAGATTCTGAAGTTAAGGAAGCTGATCTCTCAGAAACTAAAACAGAAAGGGCGATAAAGATGCTCCACAGGATGAATGCAATTCGTGCTCCAACCAAGTCTCCATCTACCAATTCCAGCCCTACTACAAATGCACAAGATGAAAATGCTCCCTCTCGGGAAATCTATCAGCCTGGGAGGAGGAAGAAGAGTATGGCCAAAAGATCTCCTTTGGATCTTGAAGCTGATGACTCAACTTTCATTATAGAAGGGTCTGCTGCTGATTTTCCTGATGGAAATTCAGATGAGGTGATAGATTGGAAATTAAAGGATGATGAGATGAATGTTCTTCATCGAAGGGACTCCACTTCAATGGAATTCACCTTTCTAAAGGAAATTCTACACTTGGTAGACAGGGCAGACTTACTTTCTCTGTTCACTCAAGTTACCACCTATTATTGCAACAAGGAACCACAAGGTTCTGGGATGTTCTTACCAGGAGATCTTCAAGTCCTGTTAAACTCCCACATTCCCAATAGCAAAGCATCTTCCATTTGGGAAAACTCACATCGGTGGAAGCTTACATCCTGGAGATTCTATCCTCTCCCTCGTGTGCATGTGCTTGAGACTAAGGGTGGAATCACTGTATGCATGTTGTCTGAAAGAAAGTATCCTTTGCCTAAAAGACTTATGGAAAAGATGCTGAGTCAGAAATTGGAAATTCCTCCAGATCCTGTGGGAAATGAAAGACAGTCTGCTTTAACACTGGTGGGATTGATCAAAACTCAACTTCAACAACAGCAATAGGCCTCATCCTCATCCTAATCATGGCACTTGGTACTCTCTGCACTACCTTGTTTTGTTCATTTTAGTTTGCATTATTTATGTTATTTGTCTATTTTTGTCTAAATTTTTTAAAAAGTAAAAGACTTTCATAAAAAGAAAACTCACAAAAACATCATTTTAAAAATAGTGATAGCGTTTATTTAATAAAAATTAGGTTTTTAATTTTCCTTTTCAACTTATTATTAAGCTTTTTCAGTTTTATAAATTTTTCTTAGTTAAAAAAAAAAAAAAAAAAAAAAAACTAACTTTTATGCAGGTTTGTTGATTGTACAACTCTGATGGTTTTTAACTCACCTGATGTACATTGTGTATGTCAAAGAGTTGACTAGTCCAAAGGGTACAGCTTTGGTAAAGACACATCAAATCTGTTGATAGCTGTAATGGTTTGCTCAAAATCATAGGGTATGCAACCGCCCATACTTCATTGCTGAGGGTTGTATGGTCATCAATTCACCATGATCTATTCCTTTTTGGAATCCAAGAATTGGCTAGCCCACATGTATATGGCATGTGGTAAAGGCAACTGAATCCATATTTGGTGCTCAATTCACCAATACTAAGAATTGACTAGTCCTGAGCAAACGGCTACAAGTAAAGACAAGTCAAATCCGTTTATATGGTTGCTGGTTTGCCAATAAATCAGATGGTTATCAATGTACCATGGTTTTCGAACTCAAACATATGGCTACTCCAGTAGTAATGGCTATTGGTAAAGAGACATCAAACCCATTATTTTCAATGATTCACCTCTCACAGGAGTTAACACACCTGGAAGTGATGAGAATAGTCTGAAACTTATATGTTTTGATGTACATGCTGTCATATGTTGCTGCAAAAGATCTGGCGTACCAAATTTCAGTCATCATAGAGATGTTCTCCTTCTGAATCTTGCTGCTGATGTTCGAAGACAATCCTCAACAAATTTAACGATCTATCAAGGAAACTGGAACTTAACCTTGTCAAATTCCAGTTTAGGGGAGGATTGTTGGGAATTACGGTAAACTACTGGAACTGCTGAAGTTACTACCTACTGGATCTGCTGAAGTTATGGCCGAAAAGATTCTGCCGAAGAAGGAATGGATTCTGCTGAAGTTATACTTCAGCTGAAGTGATAATGCAGATCGTGTTTCTGCTGAAAGTGCTTATCCACGTAGGAAAGATAAGCTCAGTAGGTAGGCCGTATGTAGGAAAAGTCAGCACCGTATGTATAGGATGGCGCCGTATTATATAGAGCTTACTCTATATAAACAATATGATTAGTAAAACAATATGATTAGTTGCATGCTTGTCTAGATGCATGCGTTATTTGTGTTTGTATTAGGAGCATACGTTAAAAATGCTCAATAGTGATTTGAGGGTTTCTTGCCTATATAAGAAACCATGATAGTTTGTAATAGAAAAAGTTTTTTCTCAAGTCTTTCAAGTCTTGTAAACTATCAGAAACATAGAGTTTCTATAATAAAAAGATCCATAGAGGATCAAAGAGTTCTTAGTTATTGTAAATTGTATTTAATTTCCGCTACAAAATACGAGTTGTAGAGATCTTCTATTAGTTTGCTTGTGATTACATAGGCAACACTAACGATCTCCGAGTGCTTAAGATCTATCAAGGTCTTTGTGTTCAACACATGAAATAGTTATATGCAACATGAAGTGGATTTAAAGTTGGCAACATAAATTTTTTGTTTATATAAACATAAAATTTCATTATACATATTAATGTAACTTTTCTTTATATAAACATAAACTTTCGTTACAACAGTAACATGACAAACTAAATACCAAATTATCTAATTTGTTAAGAATATGATATCTTTGGCAAAGTACTTGTTAAAAATTATATGCCTATTGGGAGTATTAAAGAACACATGCTAAAAGTGAATCATGCTACACCATACTAACCAAAACTAAATAATTAATGAAAAAACCATCAAACAAATAACAAAATGAGATGTACGAGTGATTAACTGATTATAATCTGAATGCAAATTTATTTTCAATAATCATTTATTGTCTACCTGAACCATGTGAGTCTTACACAATATTTATATACTAATACTAGCTTAGAGACCCGTTGACACCGGGTTAGTTTTTAAAGAACTAGATAAATGAGATGATAATAAAAGTAATAAAGTAAATTTGTTAAATTTAAAATATGTGTGAGTCACAATCGATTTACAACCATCGCGTTGCCAATCTAAAATAGATTTACTCGAACATAAAATGATGTGTGATTACAATGATCAATTGAGTTGCTAACAAACCTTGTAACATTAAAAATAATGAACCATAGTATAATCTAACGTGATTACACCAATGATACATACATGATATAACATGAACCTTGTTCAAAGACCTTCAAGTACTTCTTTATACACGACATTTGTTATGCATCCTGGTCACAAACGACAACCTTCAAACCCCGCTTGCTTTTTACTCTTGATACGGCAACGTACAGTTGTCCATGTGTGAACACAGGACGGGGCAAGTACAAACCAACTTTTGAAAGCAATTGCCCTTGGCTTTTGTTGATTGTCATGGCAAAAGATACTGATATCGGAGTGATCCTCAACCTTGGAATAATCACCTTTTTTTCGAAGTTGGTTCCGTTAATGATCTGCGCCTGAATAGAGGTTCTTGTTAATTTGAGTACTTGAAGTCTTGTACCATTACATAAACCATTTGATTGGTCTATGTTTCTTAACAACATAATCGGTACTTCAACTTTTAAAGCAAGCCTGTGGTTTGGAACACCTGAGAAACACTTGATGAAGCTTATTCAAACTTTTATAATATCATTCACAACTTCATTCCTCTCTTTAGTCTTAAGAACCAAATTCTTTTTCCAGTCAAGCACCCCAAACTCCCATTTCCCAAAAGCATATTTTCAACCATTGCCTCACTCGGGTACTCACCCGTCTCATTATAATACGTTCATTTCAGATTCTTCTAAACGGAGAAAGTAAAAAATATATTCTTTCTTTTAAGCAGCTAAAAGTATAGTGTTAAAATAGGGTGTGTTTGGGTAAGATTAAGCTTAACAACTTGTACATCGTCAAGACTTATAAGCTTATTTCTCCCCGGAATAAACTAAAAACTCGTAGAAATAATCTTCTCCGAAAACTTTTATTTGGTAAGCGGTTTCAATGAACAATGCTGAAAAGTCCAATTATAAGCAGTTCCTTTATCTTTACGTCAACCTCGATTATAAGCACTCCAAACAGCTCGTATAAGTAATTTAAATAAGCACTCCAAAACGGCCTATAGGAAGTTTAGATAAGGAGTCCAAACAGCCCCTATAGGCTATAAGTATTTTAAATAGGCACTCCAAAACAACCCTTTAAGTAGTTTAAGTAAGCCCTCCAAACAACCCATATATCTCATTAAGAAAAGTTTTAAAAAGTGACCCATTTTAGTAAATTAGTGCTTACTTTAGCTTGGGTATCTATTATCTACTCGATAACCCATTTCATTCCAAAACAACCTTATTATTTTTTAATATAAGCACTCCAAACAGCCCCATAAGTAGTTTAAATAAGCACTCGAAGACAGACCTATAAGTAGTTTAAATAGCACTCCAATCGAGTGAAATCATATTTAGATTATGCTTACAAAATGATTCACTTGCAAACCTTTAGGAGAAGACACAAATGATTCATTTTCAAAGGTGACAGGTAATAACTGATATAGCTTATTAAAAAGCAGATGATGTAGTCTGAACAGACAAAAACAAACACCACAAAACATGCTACGTTTATGCAAAAAAAATCTATATTTCACAATCCAATAGTAGTTTTAATGAGAAAGGACACTAATGACAAAACATATATTAAGCAAAGTAGTATTATTTACCCTGTTGAAAGCAGGTTGGTAATCAGCTGGAGCTAACACACCCTCCATTGTTTCTACTTTGGTATCCAATTTTTACAATCTTTATCCAAGGAATTCAAAGATATCTAACTTCCACTCTGCAGAAGCTTTCCTGTTTATAAAGCCAGTTCTGTCATCAATTCAGCAAGCTCATCTTCCTCGACTGTGTTGTGACGTGGGACAGGGCGCGCTGGTTGTTTTCCAGCTGACTGCTTGGCCACAGGGGCAGTTGTTGTGACAGGCTTGAGAAGTTGTTCCTCCAACTCAAGTCCTTCTAATTCTTCAAGTTCAGCTTCCAATTCATCCTGTGTTTATACAAAATTATTACTTTCAATTCCGTTACAAATTAGAGTTTGAAGTAAAACATATCTCTTTGACCATTACCTCATCGAATTCTTGGCCGCTAAAAGGTGCTGCAATTGCATCTTGGATTTGTTTTAAACTCTCGCTTTGCTCATTTATTTCATCCATTGTTTTGTCCAACCTGATGCACGGTCTTTAACTACTTTAGATGCATAAAGTAAAAAAAATGCCAATCAAGGTTCTAAACTTTTAAGAACATACTCATGACTCGGAATCATAACTTACTTGAGAATAAACAAACCATGAAACACTACACCAAACTTTGCAAAGGCTTCCCTAAGTCCATATCAGTTATATGTAAATTTCATGTTATCATGGTTACATGTTCCTGCAAGCTAACCACGTCTCTCTTTTCACCCTATAAAGAAGCACATAACATCTTTATAAATATTTTGAATGCATTGACCAAATGATAAAAACCCACTTGTATGTTTTAAAGCATTCTCATTTTAGTATGTACATACCTTCTTGTCACCTTCTGCCATTGTCTCACCAATTTCGTGCCTTCAGATGTGACATGATGTAAAACACAATAACATAGGGATTAGATTAAAAAGAGTTTAATAAATCCAATATGCCAGGATGGAAGGTGGGTGATGGATCATACCTATGTCAGGCCATTGCTTTCTGCAGTAGTTGATAGCGGTAAGCAAATGAACGGAACCTTTGTTCATACCTGGCCACGTTAGGAAACTGGATATAATAGCTTGTCTATAGCCCTTCATGGCGAAGATAGAAACCGAATGATGTTGACTATTTATAGTTTGGATTAAGTTGAGGTTTTATTGTGATTATCATTTTCTTCAGCATATAGTAGCAAAGTGGTTCATACACTTGCTTTGCACCAAGCTCAAGAGGAAGTTTGTAAATATGTGATCGTATTCTGGCATTTTACCATAACCTGAAAGTGCAATATCAGTCTTGAATTTAGATTTACAGTAAATCAAGCCAATCCCTGCCAAGGGCCATGGATCTTATCTGAGTTTACGGTAATTGAAAAGAGGACCTGGCTCATATTATTTCTAATACATTCCAAGGCAGTTTGCTTTCTACAGTGAGAGTTATTAAAAATCAAGTAGCTGCGTTGAGTTTATCATTTTAGTGCAAAACGTTATATGGAAGACATAACTGCAAAAAAACTTTGTATTATAGGATTTTGGTAGGGACTTGTGAAGGACAATTTGAAATGTGTATTCCACATTAAGATATAAGAATCCATCTTGATATCAGATTCCAGTAAGGTATTTCACATTCCCATTATCAACAAAGAAGGCGGGGTGATATAATTTAGTTGACTCAAATAGTTGAATTGGCGAATGGTTCGAACAGGCAGAAGCCGCCTGAAAGTACTTCTATCGTGCACAACCTCTTAAATCACTTTATTCATAGATTTTCAACCTCCCCTTTATCGGGTACAGGTAAATAGTATGATTCGAAAGGAAGACAATGGTCTTTCCTCACAAATCTCATAAAAGAGCCAGCCGATACCATAAACAATTTTCATAAAACGGTGTGCATATCTGAACCAATAGAAAATGCAGCAAGATGATAAAACTTATGAGCTGCTACTGTATTGACATAAATATGCTTTTAAGCAACTGGAAATTTTTATAGAAATAGGTGATCCGCATCGTTTATCTAACTCAGATATCTATTAGAAACTGTCATATTGCCACGGCTATAAAAGATGTCGAACCTACTTTGATTTTGTCTGACCACCTAAGTCCTCTACAAAAAAATCATATCAACAATTTTATCGCACATATCAGAACAATATCAGGTTCTTTTCGTGTTATATACTTGCAAACAAAAACCATACCTGCCAAAAGTGGTATCACACAGAAAATATTAGGACCACTTTCATAAACCACAACCACTGATTGATGCCCGCCTTTTATCATAACCATAACAGCATCCAACTTGTTTGAATGGTGCTGGCCGAGCACATCATAACTGAACCAAGATAAAGCGCACATATCAGTACAATATCAGGTTCTTTTGGTGTTAAATAGCTGCAAACGAAAACCATACCTGCCAAAAGTATTCTTGCACAGTAAATATTGGGACCACTTTCATAAACCACAACCACTGATCGATACCCGCTTTTCATCATAGTCATAAAAGCAACAAACTTGTTCGAATGGCCTTGGCCGAGCACGTCGTAACTGAACCAAGATAATAGAAATACTGGTAAGTACGCCTCTTAAATTAGTAGAAATGATAACGAATAAATTTCACGTTGAATAAAAACGTGAAGAAAAATAAAAGTTATGATCACGTCTGCAATTATCCAAAACAATAATATTTCACCAGTTGGACACGTCTTTTGCTCTCGAAAACATAGCTTAAATAATTACTTTCAGACCATTAAGGTCTAATTAGTAATAGAGGTGCAACTGACCTTGAATCTCAACATGAAACAATTCCAGATGTTCAGTTTCCAGACAAACGATATCAAAATACGTTTGTGACAGACGCTAAAGTCAAAAGTTACCCATTTGAAATAGTCCATTGCATATCAATCGGGAATTCAATGAATTCATTAAACTTGCTAGCAACCATAACCGGAATTGCCGTCTATAATCAGTCATATTAAACAGAATCATAACAAATTAATTCAAAAATCATTATCCATATGTTTTTTAATGAAATAATTTGGCATTTAGTCACCGGATTCTACTTCCTTGCTTGTTGATACCAATTAAAAAAACGACATGTTAATCATCCAATTTTTATCTAAAAAAAACCATACAAACTTGAAAGAAATTCTTTAAGTACCATACGTATTGAATGTACAACGGCTTGTCTGCTAAAAGTTTTTCATCCTTGGGTTGGTGACACTGATTTGATAGCATCTTCATTCTGAATTTGGTGAATAGAACATGTACTGTAAATTATTCTCTCCACTGCTGGAACTACAGTTGATCAATGATAAACGATATTACACACCAGAGATGAAGTATCATCACATAAAACATGACACCCAGGTGAAAATTCTACTGTAAATTCATATAAATTGGACATTCTTTATGGTCTGTACCTTTTGTTTAATTGATGCTATCACCTGATGAATATCATTTTACCATCTACCAATGGAGTGGCTTCTAATCTATCTTAATTCTTAAGTGAGAAAGCTACATGTAAAGCAACAAATGCTCAACGAAAAAGTGATCAAGAATATGCACCAACACTAAATTTGGTGAAAAGAAATCGTTAATGTGGTGTGTTCATTGCTTAAAAATTGATAAAAAGATGCTTATTCCTTTGACATTACTAAAATCTCAGTCAAGAGGCTATCGTCGTTAGTAAAAAAAATGTACCATGAATAACAGGGTGTTTTAGATGGCTTATTTAAATGTTTATCTACTAACTTTTTAGACTGTTTAAGCAATTTAGACTGTTAAGCACTCAACCATAAGCATTTTTTCAGAAAATAAGCAGTTTAGGGGGTGTTTGTTTATCTTATTTACTTGTTTATGAACTTATTTCCAATGCTTTATTTTGCATAAGTTCATTCATTTACACTTACTTACCAGTTATTAGTGATTATAATAACCTCATAAGATAGAAAATAAGATGGACAAAACAACCTTCAAAAATGAGCCAAACAAAATATGAATAACCTCATTTACACTTACTTTCCATATTAGTGATTATAATAACCTCATTTACACTTACTTTCCAGTTATTAGTTGACTGATAACTGAATCTCACTTCCGCTATTAACAAAAGGTATAGAAATCGTAATCAATACTAACAGTAGGCATTTATATGAATATCATTATTTATGTCAAAAATAGGACAAAGGATCATGATTTCATATACGGTGGCTATACTAAGCCAAGCCAAATAAATTATACAATCAAGTTGCTACACCACTACCTACATTCGACCTAAGCACGCACATTGACCAGACCGACCTGTCATTGGATATGGGATTGTATCACTCCCAAATGAAGGTTTAACAAAGTCATTTCCCTCTCGGGTATCTCAGATTTCAAGCATCGCCGCGCCTCTTCAACTTGGTTGTTGTCACAAAAATCCTTTTGATTGCATTAACTTACAATGGGTTGTTACACATAATTCAAAGGCAATCCTGCAAGGCAAAGAGGAAAATTAAAAAATAAAAAAATTAAATAACGAAAGAGTTTAAGTATTGATAAATATTATACCCACAATGTAGCTAAGAAATGAGGTAAGAGCTAACGAATTTACTTACTTTCAGTTGTAGAAGGTCTTCGGCTACTGTTAGCACAAGTATTGCGAAAATCATTTTCTTCAACTGTAATAACATGATGTTGCAAAAAGTTAGTATCACTTAAGCTATTGTGCATATATCGAGCCGTTATAACTGTTTCAAAATACTACAGTAATAGCCATGTTACTCACATGTACATGATATAAAAACACTAACCACGATGCACACATGAACTCAAAAGAGAAAGCACACTAAGAGATGATAAGTTACCATTAGATTGATTTGAGCCTTTAATTGTATCAAGAATCAATTTGTGAGTCTCTCGTAGTTTATTCTCCATATCATGAATAAAAAATATCAAAATCCACGTAAGCTATATTAAAAAAAACAAAATTAAAAAACTAATTAATACCAAAACTATTAAACAAAATTGGTTTGTAATCATAGAAAATCATACCAAATTTGGTCTATAACATAACATTTGAAATATAGAACAATAATTATAGAGATGAGAAACTTACCATTGAACTAAACTCCACTTTGTGATGGACCTCTAATATGCAAGAATCACGAAAAATATAAACAAAACCAAGTCTGATTAGTTAAAAGCCAAATATTGTTTTTGGAATCAATACCTCTACTCAAATCGGTCCCATTCCACCCTATATCTAAACTCATAAACTCATTCCGATTCCATTCCGCCCTATATCTAAACTCATACTAATAGTGATTCAAGACTCCAAACCAAACACACACTGAATTAAAGAAATTGATTAATTAAAATAAGAATGCATAATATATTAACCATTTACCAACTGATAAACCCCATGCCCAACCTTTTTTTAAAGTCATCTGCAAAGTAAAATCCATATTTTGATGCTCAAGATCTGAATCCCATTTAACACTCCAAAAACAGATTCCCATTTAACACTCCAAAAACAGATTCCCAAATACACCTTTAAATTACAAATATTAACACAAACAAAGAACAATCAAATCATTCGGAGTTGTACATCAAATACCTCATAGTGAAAATGAATCTCATTGTCTCTTGAAACAAATTTGGAACCTGAAAATATAACACAATAAATAATATCAGATTAAAAAATAATTAATTGAATCGGAACAAAATTAAAGTGACAACATATAAAAAAACACATACAAATTATGTAGAATATGTAATTCAGTCTCGGTTTTTCATACTCGGCTGCAACCCGGTCCTGAATTATTGGGTTTACATCATAAACATAAAACAAATTAGCAATAATACAAACCAAATCGATTCAATGCAATTAAAACTTACTGAAATTATTGAGTTTGATTCAATAATACGAATTTTCAATCATGAATTAGGGTTGATGATAATCCTTAAACTATTGAGTTTTTTTTTAATGCATTGAATTTGATTGGTGAATTGAAACCGAAAATTGAAACCTTCTTTGATTTGGGGAGCGTATATGAATGCACAAAAGAAACGAATGATATTTAAACCTTTACATAAATAACTGATATGGGGAGCGTACAGAAGAAGGATTAGAAACTGATAGGAATCGTTTGAAGAGTGTATGTTTGTGCTTTAGATGGTTGTATTTTGGTGCTAAATAAGGTAGGGCATTAAACCAATTTTTAATGCAGGGTCCTTAGTAGGCTTGTACAAAAGCTTATTTTATTATATATAATAGATAATAGATTTACCAACTGATAAACCCCATGCCCAACCTTTTTTTAAAGTCATCTGCAAAGTAAAATCCATATTTTGATGCTCAAGATCTGAATCCCATTTAACACTCCAAAAACAGATTCCCAAATACACCTTTAAATTACAAATATTAACACAAACAAAGAACAATCAAATCATTCGGAGTTGTACATCAAATACCTCATAGTGAAAATGAATCTCATTGTCTCTTGAAACAAATTTGGAACCTGAAAATATAACACAATAAATAATATCAGATTAAAAAATAATTAATTGAATCGGAACAAAATTAAAGTGACAACATATAAAAAAACACATACAAATTATGTAGAATATGTAATTCAGTCTCGGTTTTTCATACTCGGCTGCAACCCGGTCCTGAATTATTGGGTTTACATCATAAACATAAAACAAATTAGCAATAATACAAACCAAATCGATTCAATGCAATTAAAACTTACTGAAATTATTGAGTTTGATTCAATAATACGAATTTTCAATCATGAATTAGGGTTGATGATAATCCTTAAACTATTGAGTTTTTTTTTAATGCATTGAATTTGATTGGTGAATTGAAACCGAAAATTGAAACCTTCTTTGATTTGGGGAGCGTATATGAATGCACAAAAGAAACGAATGATATTTAAACCTTTACATAAATAACTGATATGGGGAGCGTACAGAAGAAGGATTAGAAACTGATAGGAATCGTTTGAAGAGTGTATGTTTGTGCTTTAGATGGTTGTATTTTGGTGCTAAATAAGGTAGGGCATTAAACCAATTTTTAATGCAGGGTCCTTAGTAGGCTTGTACAAAAGCTTATTTTATTATATATAATAGATAATAGATTTACCAACTGATAAACCCCATGCCCAACCTTTTTTTAAAGTCATCTGCAAAGTAAAATCCATATTTTGATGCTCAAGATCTGAATCCCATTTAACACTCCAAAAACAGATTCCCAAATACACCTTTAAATTACAAATATTAACACAAACAAAGAACAATCAAATCATTCGGAGTTGTACATCAAATACCTCATAGTGAAAATGAATCTCATTGTCTCTTGAAACAAATTTGGAACCTGAAAATATAACACAATAAATAATATCAGATTAAAAAATAATTAATTGAATCGGAACAAAATTAAAGTGACAACATATAAAAAAACACATACAAATTATGTAGAATATGTAATTCAGTCTCGGTTTTTCATACTCGGCTGCAACCCGGTCCTGAATTATTGGGTTTACATCATAAACATAAAACAAATTAGCAATAATACAAACCAAATCGATTCAATACAATTAAAACTTACTGAAATTATTGAGTTTGATTCAATAATACGAATTTTCAATCATGAATTAGGGTTGATGATAATCCTTAAATTATTGAGTTTTTTTTAATGCATTGAATTTGATTGGTGAATTGAAACCGAAAATTGAAACCTTCTTTGATTTGGGGAGCGTATATGAATGCACAAAAGAAACGAATGATATTTAAACCTTTACATAAATAACTGATATGGGGAGCGTACAGAAGAAGGATTAGAAACTGATAGGAATCGTTTGAAGAGTGTGTGTTTGTGCTTTAGATGGTTGTATTTTGGTGCTAAATAAGGTAGGGCATTAAACCAATTTTTAATGCAGGGTGCTTAGTAGGCTTGTACAAAAGCTTATTTTATTATATATAATATATTTTGATTTTAATTAATCTTTCTCTCTCCTCCGGTCTTCAACATCATCATCCTCCTAAAAGACTTCTCCTTCCATTTTCATATCTAATTCTTCATTTTTTTTCTTTCTACCTCAATGTAACATGAATATAAAATATGATGCCTCTAAGTTTTTGATGCCCTGGGCCGTCGTCCAGCTTGCCGGTGCCAGGGCCGACCATGGTTGTGAGAAAGATCCTTTCATGGGAAGCAAATATATTTTTCATCTCACTTGAAGAAAGTGAGTTACTGATGGAGACAAAAAGAAAGAAGGCTATGGAAACGGCACAACTGTTTTGATGCAGTTTATAAAAAGAAAAAAAAAATACAGTCCTTGTTGGACTTGAAAGACGCTAGTTTTGACCAGTTACTACAAAAAGATGTTGCCAGCAATGATGGTAGAAGGCTTCCTAAGATTCCTAAGGTAACAACACACCTTACAAGCTTATAATGTTTTTATAATGGATATTAATATATCGATTTGTGAAACTACAGGGAACTCGTGATCGTGTGAACCCAACCACCTTACCAACCAGATCCAGTTACATCCGGTCAAAACATCACCAGAACAAGAAAAACGCCACCGAGACCACATAAACATCAATGAAACCACCTAAACTTAAACACCACCGAATTTAGCAAAAACAGGTGGTGGTGGTGGTGGTGGTGAGCTGATGGGTTAGGATCAGAATGTGTATGTTGGTTTATATGTTTTAGAGAGAAGAGAAAGGGGTACCTAATCTACGATTGTGTTTTATGTTGGTTTATTTATGATGGGCTCTTCGGTGACTGTTACTATAAAGGTTTAAATGGGCTGTTACAAGCTTTTTAAATGGGTTGTATTGATATCGGGCTGTTACAAATTTATAGAATTAAGACATTTAATTTTTTTACTTTAGCTTTAATTATGTGTATGATGCAAGTTTTAACTTTTAATTTTCTTTAAAAAACATACTTTCTTTTTTTAGTAATGTTTCTTGTCTTAAAAAATTTTAAGACTTCCTTTTATAGGAAGTCCCAAATCCTTTATAAAGTAGTATAGATATAGATAAAGCATGACAAAATAATAATAATAATAATAATAATAATAATAATAATAATAATAATAATAATAATAATAATAATAATAATAATAATAATAATAATAATAATAATAATAATAATAATAATAATAATAATAATAATAAAAATAACACAATCATTTTTTATTTTTTACTTTTTACAGAATGATATTTTAATCTTAACTAATAAGTTACTACTTCCGTCCCATAATAATTGTCCACTTTTACTTTTCTAAGAATTTTTTATTAAACTTTGACCATAAATATTCTTATTTGTGTAATATAATACTGGATGAAAAATATATGAATAGATTATTTTTTAAATGTTTTTTCAATTAATATAATTTTCATCAAGTATTTTATAACACAAATAAAAATATTAATGGTCAAAACAAAAAAGACTTAAAAAAATCAAAGTGGACAATTATTATGAGACGGATGGAGTATTATTTTTCTTTAAATTTGTAGTGATAGTCTGAATTAAAGGTAATATTTTGAACTCCACTAAACTTTTTCATATTATTTTAGTATTGAATTAAAAAGGTGAACAAATAATATGAGAGGGAGAGAGGAACATAAAATAAAATGACATGTAAACTAATTTGGTTAGATTGTTCCCTTCGAAAACTTTTTAATTGGTTGGCCGGTTTGAAACTTGTCTATGTCCCATTGAACACGCAATAATTAAAAGTCATACATGATGACATCAATTTTTTAATAGCATTTTCGCTTTTTCCTTTTGTTCTTTTGCCCTTTGTTTTATACTATATCAAAATTATAATACGGCATGAAATATACTAAGCTCAAAATCACAACTCCAAACAAATTAAGTGGTTGATTTAAAAGGATACAAACTCTTTTGCGACCCTCATTGACCAGTCTCGCGATAAAGATGAAAAGACAAATCGTGTTACATCATGATTAAAAGACTAATGGGACATTGTTCAAATCCATCATGTTTGCTTTACGCTACATGTACTCACAACTCAAAACTGTAATGTTTTTTTTTTGGGTAAAAAAAACTGTAATGTTTTTATGAAGATGCATTAAGTACTAAGTAGTATAACTTTGAACTATCATAAACACAATTCAAAAAAATAAAAACAGACTAGAAAAAAGTGTAAGAGTATGAACCTAATCATTTTTAGATTGTTAGTTTAACAATTACTCTGTTCGTCCCAAAATATTGTCCATCGATAAAAAACATACATTATAAAAAAGCATCATCATTACTTTTTTATTTTTCTTACTTTTTGCATAATGACATTTTTACCTTTTAACTAATTAATTTATAAACTTTTAAAGTTCTTCAAGTGAGCGTAACATTGTAAACTCGATCTAGATTCTTTATCTATTTTTAGAAGTGAACAATCAATCTAAACAACCTAAAAATGAAATCAATGAACAATAAATTTGAAATGAAGGGAGTATGTTTTAGTTAACTTAAGTTACTAAACAATAAAAATAAAAACTTACTTTTATTAGAAACTCTGCCCGAATGCCACAATTGACAAAAGAAGATTCCTCCATTCTCATGAACACCATCAACTATTGGTCTCCAAGCTTCCACATGCTCTTTCTTCCATATTCCAGGGGTGTTTGGTAATCTTTATATAAGAAAAAATATATATATAAACAACAAAGATTAATCACATTTCTAAAGATTATCTTCTTTCTAATCATATATTTGAAAGTACCCTTGAGCAGTTTCGGAAATTCCAGATGCTTCACTTATCAAGAGTCCACCTTTGGTTGTTCTTTGTTTATAATACAAAATGTCATGTGGTTGTGCTGTGAAATTGTAGGATCTTAGTCTCGATAAAGGTGCCAAAACGACCCTGTAATTGTAAATTAATCACACATGTATTAGAACTATGGTTCTAAAAGGCTCGCAAAAGCTCCGCAAAAGTCTCGTAAAGACGTGAGGCTTGGTCATGCCGCCACGTCACGCCTCGCGCTATTTATAACCTTGATTTAGAACAAGTTTATAAGTCACCAAATTTAGTATATCAATGCCGGCAAAATTTATGCCAAAAAATCATAAAACAAGATTAGTGAACTCAACTCCTAAAGTAATACAAATACAAAAATTTGGTGTTGAAAAGAAAGAGGTTTAAATTGATCATATATAAAAGCTTATAATTCAGCGTTTTCGTATACGGAGTATGATATAGAAAAACGTATGTTATGTGCAACTCATGCACTTTTGATATTGAACTCAAAACTAGATGAATTTCTAATTCAAAATGAATAAAGTGTCTCATGTAATTTTGGATAAAAGTACCAGGAATAAAAACAGAAATCGGTAAGTTTGTATTTTGAATTTTTATTTACTCGTTTATTTATATAAAGACAAGATGAAAATCGTAGATTAATCAAGAATCATACTCTTGACTCTAAAGTCTCTAAGAGTTGATTAGTAATAAAACCTTATAAATAAAAAGAATTTTGGAGCAAACAAACTATAACGAGACATAGAAGATTATATATTACCTATGAGAAAGATGAAAGTTTTTCATGTTGTATGGTGTTAGGAGGGCTATGGATTCCATTGTTGTTTCTTCTTTTTTTCTGCATCTTCACTATCATTCATCAACAACTTTACAACATAAATTTTTTGACAATATAGAGTAGTGGATGTAGTTTATATTTGACATCACCATCTCATTCAATTCATTGACTACCACTCACCTATATATGTAATTGCGACGTAATTTTATAGTTACATGTCACCTTTTTGGTAAATATTTTTTAAAGTTCAATATATGAGCCATTATTTATTTATATACATTTTTTTTTTAAATTATTGGAAATAAGTTAAAAAAAAAACCGAATGACCCATTGGTCGAACCGGTGACGTAAGTAGGTCGATTGATGACACGGTTTTCAAAATATTGCACACGCTCATGTTTTGTGAAGATGTAAAATAATTGTGTGTGTGATTATATTGTGGAGTATATTTTTATTTAAGTATGGTATATTTTAAGTGATGAAGTTGATGGTCTTATTGTAATTATTTGATGTGGCGATAATGAATGTGGTCACGATTACACCCGGACCGAACTAAAGTTTTGGAAAGTTTGTCCAGAAATATGTGTAATTAAAGTTTGAAGTTTGTACTCCGGATATTTTTATACTCGGGTGATCACGTCAAATGAGGTTTTGAAGGATATGTTTTGGAAAGTGTATATGATGACATGACTACACATTCATGGTACTACTAGGGCCGTTTTTGTGATTTTTAAAGGACTTGAGCGAGAAATGAAAATGGGACCTCAAATAAAATGCTAAAGAAAAAGTGTTTAATCTTTTAAATTGTACAATGATAACTATCTACATAAAATGTCATACCTTAAGCAGCGTTGTATAAAATATTAGTCATTTTAAACTTTTTTTTTTAAGAAATCTTTGTCTTTCTACATATAAATAACATCTTTATAGTTTTATGCATTGAATGTAAATTTTGGTGCCGTAAAAATTTGGGGCCGCAAAAATCTGGGTGTGGGCGGTCGGCCACCCTCAAGAATGGCCTTGGATGTAGTGGCGGCCGTACAAATTTGTCGTATGGTATGCACTTTTATATAGAAATTTGAAATGAGTATGCACTTAGGTATGTAACGAAAAAAATTCGTTTTTACACTAGTGATGACGTTTTTTAGGTATGCACATGCCTTAAGTATGTCCGCCCCTGCCTGCATAATAGCACGCACCAAACCTCATCGTTAAAGCCTTAGAATACAGTTTTGACATAATCATGTTACAACTAATTAACAGTAAACCACAACATATATTGAAAAAGGTTTCTGGTGATATGATGAATGAGTATGTTTGATATATTGACAGAGCAAAGTAATTTACAAGAAAGATATTTGTTCATGGTATCAAGAAGAAGTGTACAAGTATATGAATATAAAATCATATCTACAGAACTAACAGTAAGTAACCAAAGAATGTGGGATACTAACTTATTAATCCATGTAAGTCAAGAATATTTAGAGTTTATGTATATATGTATAAAGTAAAGGGTCCTAGTGTGTCAAAAGTAAAGTCTATAACCGAATGACAGTTACAAACGGTTATGGCAGTTATCTTGAAAGGTTGTATCGGTTAGTATGTGTCGGTTAGAAAAGTATAAGTACCATGTAAACCAAGTTTGTAAATAACGATTGTTTTATATCAATAAACTTAGTATACTTTTCTTATTCAGTTGTTCATAGAAACAAAAGAGACTAACAGTGGCATCAGAGCCAAAAGATTCGAACCAGAGAAAACAGAGACCGATTGATTCAGGGAATCAATCAGGAGTAGAAACAGACCGTGCGCATACCGGTCAATCAAGAAGAGAGAAAGACAGTGAAGAGATTGATTCACAGGAATCAATCAAGTGAGAAACAAGATTCGATTAAAGACAAGATCAAATCAGAGAACACAAAAGAAAGGAGAAATAGACGTACCCGGTTGTGCGAAGAAGAAACCGCCGCCCTGTGCTTGCCGGAGAAGAGAACAGACAAGAAAAAACCATCATTACTAGAGAAAGAAATTGAAACACCGATTAACCACCACTGTTTGATTAGAACAAAACCAAGAAGAAGATAGGCGTATTTTTTTTGGAACGCTGTTATTGGTTTGGAAAAGGAAGCCGGTTTTATTTGGGAACAGAAAAGAGAACGCCACTTTTAAAAGGCCCACAAGAATTCTAGAAGCCCAAGAGAAAATTTACAGGTTTTAAATTTCTTAATACTTGTTTTTTCTCTATTAGTAGAATAGATTAAAAGTAAAATTTTCGTTACAATTCGCATTAGGAAAACATTAGAATTGTTTGAGAATTATTGTGGTTAGATAAGAAAATTTAAGTTCGACTGTTATTAGAATTATATTGGTTTTAGAAGAAAATCAAATCGAAAGATATGACGGGAGATAAAAACGAAAACAGAGTTGTTTTCACCACATCGTTACCATCATATCAATGCCCAGTTTTAAGCAATACAAATTATACATTATGGGCATTAAGAATGAAGAAGATACTATTGGCAAATGGAGTATGGGATTTAGTAGAAGGAACAGGTACATCAAAAGAGATTGATGTAAAAAAGGATAGTTCGGCGTCAGCATACCTATTTCAAGGGTTACCAGAAGATTTGCAAATGCAAGTTGCGGGATGTGAAACAGCAAAAGAAATTTGGGACTCTCTAAAGTCCAGATTTATTGGAACAGAATATGTACAACATGCACACTCGCAACAACTTAAATCAGAATTTGAAAGACTTGTGATGAAAGAAGATGAAACAATAGATTCATTTGCTCGGAGGTTGATGAGTATTATTACAAAGGCTGCTACATGTGGATTGACGTTTAATGAACAAACAAAAGTACGGAAATTACTGAATGCCGTGCCAGATAAGTTTGTACTAGTAGTTTTGACCAGTTACTACAAAAAGATGTTGCCAGCAATGATGGTAGAAGGCTTCCTAAGATTCCTAAGGTAACAACACACCTTACAAGCTTATAATGTTTTTATAATGGATATTAATATATCGATTTGTGAAACTACAGGGAACTCGTGATCGTGTGAACCCAACCACCTTACCAACCAGATCCAGTTACATCCGGTCAAAACATCACCAGAACAAGAAAAACGCCACCGAGACCACATAAACATCAATGAAACCACCTAAACTTAAACACCACCGAATTTAGCAAAAACAGGTGGTGGTGGTGGTGGTGGTGAGCTGATGGGTTAGGATCAGAATGTGTATGTTGGTTTATATGTTTTAGAGAGAAGAGAAAGGGGTACCTAATCTACGATTGTGTTTTATGTTGGTTTATTTATGATGGGCTCTTCGGTGACTGTTACTATAAAGGTTTAAATGGGCTGTTACAAGCTTTTTAAATGGGTTGTATTGATATCGGGCTGTTACAAATTTATAGAATTAAGACATTTAATTTTTTTACTTTAGCTTTAATTATGTGTATGATGCAAGTTTTAACTTTTAATTTTCTTTAAAAAACATACTTTCTTTTTTTAGTAATGTTTCTTGTCTTAAAAAATTTTAAGACTTCCTTTTATAGGAAGTCCCAAATCCTTTATAAAGTAGTATAGATATAGATAAAGCATGACAAAATAATAATAATAATAATAATAATAATAATAATAATAATAATAATAATAATAATAATAATAATAATAATAATAATAATAATAAAAATAACACAATCATTTTTTATTTTTTACTTTTTACAGAATGATATTTTAATCTTAACTAATAAGTTACTACTTCCGTCCCATAATAATTGTCCACTTTTACTTTTCTAAGAATTTTTTATTAAACTTTGACCATAAATATTCTTATTTGTGTAATATAATACTGGATGAAAAATATATGAATAGATTATTTTTTAAATGTTTTTTCAATTAATATAATTTTCATCAAGTATTTTATAACACAAATAAAAATATTAATGGTCAAAACAAAAAAGACTTAAAAAAATCAAAGTGGACAATTATTATGAGACGGATGGAGTATTATTTTTCTTTAAATTTGTAGTGATAGTTTGAATTAAAGGTAATATTTTGAACTCCACTAAACTTTTTCATATTATTTTAGTATTGAATTAAAAAGGTGAACAAATAATATGAGAGGGAGAGAGGAACATAAAATAAAATGACATGTAAACTAATTTGGTTAGATTGTTCCATTCGAAAACTTTTTAATTGGTTGGCCGGTTTGAAACTTGTCTATGTCCCATTGAACCCTGCCAGGGGCTGCCGCCCCTTGGACCCTGCTACCAGGGGCGCTGCCCCCGGACCCCCGTCCCTTAGGGGCTTCGCCCCTAAGATCATAATAAATTCAAGTAGGTGTGCACTCCGCACCTCCAAACCTAAATGATGTATTATTATGATGAAATTGGTCAAAACAAGTTAATCCAATTACACTTTTATATAGAAATTTGAAATGAGTATGCACTTAGGTATGTAACGAAAAAAATTCGTTTTTACACTAGTGATGATGTTTTTTAGGTATGCACATGCCTTAAGTATGTCCTCCCCTGCCTGCATAATAGCACGCACCAAACCTCATCGTTAAAGCCTTAGAATACAGTTTTGACATAATCCTGTTACAACTGATAGACAGTAAACCACAACATATATTGAAAAAGGTTTCTGGCGATATGATGAATGAGTATGTTTGATATATTGACAGAGCAAAGTAATTTACAAGAAAGATATTTGTTCATGGTATCAAGAAGAAGTGTACAAGTATATGAATATAAAATCATATCTACAGAACTAACAGTAAGTAACCAAAGAATGTGGGAGCCTATATCACAGTTATGTGCATTACAAGACACTGATTTTAGCTCTAGCATGACCTTGAGACACCTGGAACTGCTCGGTGATGCCCAAATGTGCCATCAGTAGCCAAACATGAGTCAAAAACTCGCCCCCTTTCCTAAGCTGTTGCTCGTGGTGAAATCCTCTACAATGAGTAGCAGCATAAGCTAAGATCTCGATCCATACTTGACTCATGACTTTCCACATACGCTCTTTTTCCATCTTTTTCAAACAGTGCAGATTTGCATCGATCCCCCTTCACTTTACTAGGCAAGACTTCAAGAGAATCAACTTCCAACAGCTTTAGACATGCTTCAACTTTTTCGGTAATAAGACCTTTTTCTTTGAAAAAACGCATTGCTTCAGCACAGGTGTCGCGATATCTGATCATGCCAATACCTATTGGCAACATAACAGGGTATGTCACAAGAAGATACATCAGATAGTCAGATATGTGCCTGCTTTCAGTACGACATATATCGATATCAGAACCATCTTGATTGCCAACATCTGAATGATAGCAAAGAGTGGTAGCAATGTGCCATATAAGAATGCTTTGATCAAATTCAACTTCATTGATGCTCCATAGAAAATCTTCACACTCATTCTTTTGTAGCGAAAAACTACCTTTATGAGTACATAACTCTTTCAGATTGGAGTTGACAACCATATACTCGTGAAACTGAGAGTAAATTAATTCTTTTAGGTTGTCAGAAACTTTGTTGTATGTCTTGTAACGATGCTGTTCGCGAACCTTGTCTATTTTTAAAAGTATTTGAGTTTTTAAGAAACAAGCAGGTCTCTCGTTAAGGGCAACACTTAGCAGATCAAACTGTGCAATGGAACCGGACCACCTCTGTTTGTTCGGTTGCTTCAAGAATGGGAATATGAGGATTTTTCGAGTGAGGTTTCGTTGGATCAACCAATGATCGGTCCAATCAGAGCGGAGCATGGTTATTACCGCAAAGATATCCATTATCAATGCAGTACCGATTAAAAGGTATGTAAGGACGATGTCGATAAAGTGGCAATCGTCGATTTTACAAACAAAATGGAAGCCCAAAGGTACTAGAAGAAGGACAAAAATGCTAGTAATGCGAGACAAAAGCCCGTTAAATGTATAAACCACATTAGCCTTGGTGTAAAGCATGTCAAACGCAAATCCAAGCTCAATCGCAACAGCACGGAAAGCATTGCTTGATTTAAGATGGCGGAAGTAGGATTGACTACTATCTCTATCCTCAAACGTAAGGATGAGATCAACAAAAAGCCGTTTGAATGTTTGAAATAAATTATAAGCTTCAGATATTTCTTTACCTTCTTCAGGATATAAATGATTATTGACTGTAAGGGAGAGTTCAGCGACCTCCTTCACGTTTACATCAAACCCTTGTGACTTTTTTAGCAGGAAATCCTCCAGAAACTTAGGATAATCGGGACCTGCGTCTGGAGGGCCAAGCAACGAGTCACGAAGGTTGTCAGTGTTTGCTAACCTTAGAGCTTTAATACGTTCATAACACTTGATGAAACCGGCAATGTAAACCAATAAGCTTAGTTTAGGGAGATCAGAACAGCCTGGCCAGGACAGCAATAGGATATAAAGAGCTACTGCAAACTGAAACACAATCTCAACAAAGTGTCTTAATGAAAGCTCGTTATCTTCTAACGCAAAGGCTGTAATAGAATCTGGACCACCTAGGTGAAGGAGGAGAAAAGGTGCCCAAAAAGACATGAGTTCACTTGTGTTTTGTTTGTAAGTATTTTCTGAACTTAAATGAGAGGTGTTGATGCATACGTCTAAGGCGGTTCGGGTAATAACACCAAGTGCCGCTGATGCAACAGCTAATGCTAATAAGTAGGCAAACCAGAGAGCCATTCTAACTCGTGTTCTTGGATTGTATTTCCGAACATTTCCTAGTAGACTTAAGGTGATCTGTGAAACAAGGCTGATCCCAATAAGTCCACGTACAGCCCACTCGTTCCACATATGCTTAACGTCATCTGGTACCACTTGGAATAGCTTTCTGTGTTCTGAAAGTGTAATCAAACCTATAACTGGAAAGAAGTTAAAAGAAATTAGACATAAGCTGAAAGATAGATAAAAAGAGGAAACATAACAGAACATTAACACAAAAAGAGCATTGAGATAGAGGGAAAAAGAACACGGATCAAACTTATAATTAAGTTCGTTACCATATGCCAATTCGATAATCTAGCTAGTATAAATGGTATATTTAACGCAAAAAAAAGAAAAAAATAACAGAACATTTATATAGAGAGCAAATTTTAAGATCTACCAATGGACATCATCTTCCTTCCAGATTCTTAAATTAAAGTGGATATACTGTAATTGGTTTTGTTCTTGCAGTAGAAACTGATATGGCTTGGATATTCAGTTTATCAGTTATATATGCAAGAGCATATGTTGTGGTTCCTGAATTAGTGGGAAAAATCATTACAATTTCTTGGTAAATACGAGAATATCTCGAAATGGAATGTCAACTTTCCCTGGAGATATAATCGTTATTCTAACCGACAAAGACAAACAGAGATTCATACACGCAAACAAAGGTGTGGGTTGGTGGTGATGTGGTCCTAATGAGTTCCTTTTTTTAACTTGCAAAAATTTAGTTTCTCTAACTTACTAGAATTAGAAAGTGACAGTAGATCAAATTGATATTAGCCTATTAAACTATCAGTGGTAACCAAAACTTCAGCTACTCAAATTTGAAAAGGAAAAGGAAAAATTCACTTTTCTGGGAATGGGCTTTGCTGATATCTTATCAAATTTGAAATCCAGTGATAATTTCGACATCTGTCAACTTGCATTGGATATCATAAATTCAGTCTATATTCCAGTATCATCAAAATTGGCTTCTGTTCATATAATGATCACAAAAAAAGGAAAAGAAAAAAAATAAACCTATTTTTAATGAAATAAGAGAAATTTAATTTGACCAACAATAGACTTTTTAATAGTTTTAGGTAAGACCCACATGATGATGTCATTCTACAAAAGTCTACTCTCTTGTAAATTTCTTCCTAAGTACATCTAGTTGACTTAACCAATTAAGATATCAATCTTATTGCTTGAAGTTTCTTGAACTCAGGTTGAACATTTTAGACACGAAAGCATCAATTTCCTCGTATATTATATGAAATTACCAGTTAAAATGAATGAAACTTCACTTGATAAACTGCATTAATCAGCAAATGCGAAACTATGTTCAATATGTGCAGTGTGCTACAATTTGATCATGTTGGGTTGATGGGCCTAATAGTAGATATAGAAGCACTTAAAAGACTAATTCTTAAATTTCTTAACAAAAAATGTCTCCCTAAAAGTTGAATTTCCTCCATTGTCGGTGAATTCATAATTCACTTTCGATTATACTTGCAAGCTACTTTTGGGTGTTGCAATTTTTGTTCTTTCCATCACTAAATTATCTTAAAAATACTTGTATGTATAGCTAACGCTTTCATGGGAGCTCTGTTTATCTAGTGGCACTTGGCACATGATGATTCTACTTCCAGAAGCATAGCCAAACAAGCATATATGCTGGGATCAATTATGAATTTTTTTGATTGTGGGTCACAAGAGTCTGTATTTTGTCTCAATGTGTGTCACTTCTTCCTGTTTTGTACTTGTAAACACCCTATATGGATTACACAAAATGAAACTCAAGCAAGGTACATGCAAACGTATGGAAACTCAAGCTCCTCTGCATACCACATCTAAGTAATGTCAGGTAGCAAAACTCAAGTATGTTAGCATTATAAGGGTGTGTAATAGCTGTTTCCTATAAAGGTTTATTGGTTATTTGTTTCTAATATTTTCCTAGAAATTTTAAGTTTTGTTATGTTGCCTATAATTGTGTTAAGATCATATAATATAGTCTTAGTATAAGTTATCTAATTTACTTAAAGACATTATAGTTTGTATTGTATTTGTGCATGGGTCAAACAATCTGTATGGGTCATACCATTACCCAAACGACCCATTTGCTTTAAGACAGTTACAATAGTTAGTTATTATGGTTGGCAGTTATCCTTAAACGACACAATGGTTAAACAAACAAGTACCATTTAGTTTGTGTCGTTTGGAAAACTATAAATAGGCCAATCTCTGTATTCAAACAATATCAATTCAATAACAAATATTAGTATTACTTTGTCTCTTAAATTCTGTCCCAGTTTTCATATATAAGTTACTGTTACATTGCATCTACATAACAACAACAATACAATGACCATATTTAATCATCTCTATCGATCAAAGAGTATTGCAAGAAAGCCTGGCCAACATTGGCATCAGAGCCAAGGAGGAACACGATCATGGGAAAGGCCAACACAGTACATTGATCAAGGTATCTACTCTGGTAGATACTTGTTGAGAGAGACACCATCCAGGCTTGTTAAGTGGTCTGCAAGGAGGAAGAGCATTAGTCCTAAGGGAAAAGAAATGCTCGTTAAGAAAGTACTTGAAAACCAAGCATTCAATTCATCACAAGTGGCACAAAATCAAAATGCTGAAACTGAAATGAAAGCAAAGAAAAACAAGAAACCAAGATGTTTCATTTGCAGAGAAAGAGGCCATGCATATTGGTCTTGTGAACAAAGAAAGAAAATTGCAGCCATTGAAGTGCAACAAGAAACATCTATTGACAGACAAGTGCTTGATGAAGAAACAAAATTTCCAGAAAAGATAAACATGGAAGTAGACTACATGATCCAAGGATCAGATGACAAGACTTGGAATGATGTATGGTTTGTGAGCAGTGCATACAAACATCACCTTTGTCCAAGTAGAATCCAATTCAAGCGAATTGATTACAAATTTAAAATGATCTTCAGAGAAAAGGAGAAAAAATTCGTTTTCTCTTATGGCCTTGGTGATGCAGTGGTAAATACAAAAGATGGAGACATCTTAGTTCAAGATGTTCAGTATACTCCAGAGGTATCCATAAATATTCTCAGTTATGATCTATTAGAAGAACAAGGGTACAAAGTAAGGATTGAAAACAACATGTGCATACTTAAGAGCATGTTTGATGAGAACAAAATGGAAACAGAAGAGAAACAAGAGACTGATAAAGAACAGAAGTGAAGTCCAATCAGAGAACATAACAGTTATTTGGACAATTACTTTGAGACTCTAGATCCAAAGGACGAATGCTCTTTGGTTAAAGGTATTGAGGAACTGAACTGGAACAAGGAGGACACCCAAGACTATGTGGACAATGACTACATCAGTTGGAATGGGACCCTATATGCCCTTAAGGTAAATTCATTTAACAGATTCTTATCCTTTATGAATTTGCTAAAGAAAAACCGCCTAGTATACAATAATTGGGAAGTGTTCAGTGGGAAGTTTGTGGAGTTGATAAAATGGTTCTATCTAGTGCATCTTAATTATGATGAAATAGATATGATACCACCGGTTATAGAAGGAAAAGAGATAGACTTGCTAAGTCTACACAAGATTGTAGATGGATTTGGTGGATATGTGGAAGTCACTTTGAGTGACAAATGGAGAGGCATTGCATGCATACTTGATCCACCCGTTGAAAATGGTGAGGCAATAAAGGCCTGTTATAGAAAGTTCATTGACCTAGTTAGTGTGTACCACGAAACTGCCAGAATGCCCAGTTTTGATAAGTCAAATGAAGTGGGAGAATGCAGTAAGAATGCAGAAGAAAGAAGCCCACAGGACTGGAAGAAAGGAGCAGTACATGATGGATCACAAGAGGAAGAAATGAACAACCATGGTGAAAGACAGTATGGCAATGTTGAAGAAGATGCAAGCCACAGCACAAGCAGCCAAGGAAGCAGTGATTATGAAATCATTGTCTAAAAGAAGTTGGAAGCAAGTCATACTCATGAAGATCTGATCTTAACAAATTAAGAGGGAGATGTTGCCTATAATTGTGTTAAGATCATATAATATAGTCTTAGTATAAGTTATCTAATTTACTTAAAGACATTATAGTTTGTATTGTATTTGTGCATGGGTCAAACAATCTGTATGGGTCATACCATTACCCAAACGACCCATTTGCTTTAAGACAGTTACAATAGTTAGTTATTATGGTTGGCAGTTATCCTTAAACGACACAATGGTTAAACAAACAAGTACCATTTAGTTTGTGTCGTTTGGAAAACTATAAATAGGCCAATCTCTGTATTCAAACAATATCAATTCAATAACAAATATTAGTATTACTTTGTCTCTTAAATTCTGTCCCAGTTTTCATATATAAGTTACTGTTACATTGCATCTACATAACAACAACAATACAATGACCATATTTAATCATCTCTATCGATCAAAGAGTATTGCAAGAAAGCCTGGCCAACATTGGCATCAGAGCCAAGGAGGAACACGATCATGGGAAAGGCCAACACAGTACATTGATCAAGGTATCTACTCTGGTAGATACTTGTTGAGAGAGACACCATCCAGGCTTGTTAAGTGGTCTGCAAGGAGGAAGAGCATTAGTCCTAAGGGAAAAGAAATGCTCGTTAAGAAAGTACTTGAAAACCAAGCATTCAATTCATCACAAGTGGCACAAAATCAAAATGCTGAAACTGAAATGAAAGCAAAGAAAAACAAGAAACCAAGATGTTTCATTTGCAGAGAAAGAGGCCATGCATATTGGTCTTGTGAACAAAGAAAGAAAATTGCAGCCATTGAAGTGCAACAAGAAACATCTATTGACAGACAAGTGCTTGATGAAGAAACAAAATTTCCAGAAAAGATAAACATGGAAGTAGACTACATGATCCAAGGATCAGATGACAAGACTTGGAATGATGTATGGTTTGTGAGCAGTGCATACAAACATCACCTTTGTCCAAGTAGAATCCAATTCAAGCGAATTGATTACAAATTTAAAATGATCTTCAGAGAAAAGGAGAAAAAATTCGTTTTCTCTTATGGCCTTGGTGATGCAGTGGTAAATACAAAAGATGGAGACATCTTAGTTCAAGATGTTCAGTATACTCCAGAGGTATCCATAAATATTCTCAGTTATGATCTATTAGAAGAACAAGGGTACAAAGTAAGGATTGAAAACAACATGTGCATACTTAAGAGCATGTTTGATGAGAACAAAATGGAAACAGAAGAGAAACAAGAGACTGATAAAGAACAGAAGTGAAGTCCAATCAGAGAACATAACAGTTATTTGGACAATTACTTTGAGACTCTAGATCCAAAGGACGAATGCTCTTTGGTTAAAGGTATTGAGGAACTGAACTGGAACAAGGAGGACACCCAAGACTATGTGGACAATGACTACATCAGTTGGAATGGGACCCTATATGCCCTTAAGGTAAATTCATTTAACAGATTCTTATCCTTTATGAATTTGCTAAAGAAAAACCGCCTAGTATACAATAATTGGGAAGTGTTCAGTGGGAAGTTTGTGGAGTTGATAAAATGGTTCTATCTAGTGCATCTTAATTATGATGAAATAGATATGATACCACCGGTTATAGAAGGAAAAGAGATAGACTTGCTAAGTCTACACAAGATTGTAGATGGATTTGGTGGATATGTGGAAGTCACTTTGAGTGACAAATGGAGAGGCATTGCATGCATACTTGATCCACCCGTTGAAAATGGTGAGGCAATAAAGGCCTGTTATAGAAAGTTCATTGACCTAGTTAGTGTGTACCACGAAACTGCCAGAATGCCCAGTTTTGATAAGTCAAATGAAGTGGGAGAATGCAGTAAGAATGCAGAAGAAAGAAGCCCACAGGACTGGAAGAAAGGAGCAGTACATGATGGATCACAAGAGGAAGAAATGAACAACCATGGTGAAAGACAGTATGGCAATGTTGAAGAAGATGCAAGCCACAGCACAAGCAGCCAAGGAAGCAGTGATTATGAAATCATTGTCTAAAAGAAGTTGGAAGCAAGTCATACTCATGAAGATCTGATCTTAACAAATTAAGAGGGAGATGTTGCCTATAATTGTGTTAAGATCATATAATATAGTCTTAGTATAAGTTATCTAATTTACTTAAAGACATTATAGTTTGTATTGTATTTGTGCATGGGTCAAACAATCTGTATGGGTCATACCATTACCCAAACGACCCATTTGCTTTAAGACAGTTACAATAGTTAGTTATTATGGTTGGCAGTTATCCTTAAACGACACAATGGTTAAACAAACAAGTACCATTTAGTTTGTGTCGTTTGGAAAACTATAAATAGGCCAATCTCTGTATTCAAACAATATCAATTCAATAACAAATATTAGTATTACTTTGTCTCTTAAATTCTGTCCCAGTTTTCATATATAAGTTACTGTTACATTGCATCTACATAACAACAACAATACAATGACCATATTTAATCATCTCTATCGATCAAAGAGTGTTGCAAGAAAGCCTGGCCAACATGTTAGAGGAAGACATAGGATCTGATAAAATAACTCATATCCATCTGTCTGTTATGTTAAAATTACCAATGTTAATCATCAACTAGCATATTTGTTTCGACGATGCTCTCACATTGTCTCTTTAAGAATGCATATTAGCCTACATAACAGTCAACCATATCTAGTCCTGGCATTTCTCCCAACTAGCTAGTTACAAAAAGATAAGCTTAATGAAGAGCTGCAAAACTGGACTACATAAATATGATCAGTAAACTATACCTCAACTGACAGGCAAGAACGTAGTCTCGACAAGCATGGTCGATAATCTTTTCCAGAGATGTAAACTGCAACAAGGCTTATAATCTGTTAGTATACAATAATTGGAACTTCAAAACATAACACATATTCTTAACTGCAAGTACACATTGGCTGGTAGCAAAATCCGACAAGTTGACGAGTAATAGCTACCAAACAGTTTGCCAATATAATAGTCAATGATTTCTACTGACATACTCCATTCTAACAAACACCTGGTGTACACTGCATGAAAAGTTCATGTTGCAAAAACCATCGTTGTGGTTTAGCCAAATTGCATGCGCAGTCCTAGTGGTTTTGAAACTCCATGAGAAAGTTTCGAGTTTATTTTTCTTTATTGGCAAAGTGAAATGACTAAAATGCCCATGTGTTCTTCCCGTATGAAGTTTATTTATTTTTAAATAAAAAATAAAGAACAAAGAATTTTCCTACCACCCCGCTTGGCTATCACAAGAAGCACGACCTGTAAAGGTTTTCAGTTAGACATATTCATATCGGGTACTTGCTCTGTTTATCCATATGCTGTTTGTCCCATGTACAAAGAAGGTGGAGACCAAGGATAAGGGAAAGGCAATCTTGGAAAAGGAGCGGTGGTCAATACTCGTCTATGGTAGTATATTGACTCCGAGTAATCATTTGAACCAAAGTCAACACCACTTCTGTGCCCCTCTTGAATGTGTAATTACATAAATGGTAAAAGATGTATTTTTGATGAACAGATGAAAAATTACCCGTATTTAAATGGGTCGAAACACATGTTGCATGTTGGGCAGCTACCTCAGTGAACTAAGCTTCAGCTATGCTTCAAGTGTGCAACGAAGAAGAGCTGAGATGCATAATGTAAGTATCAAAGAAGAACATTTCAGCAATCAGAACATATGATATATATTTCAAAAGACAAACCGCAGCAAGGTTTATTATCTACTGTACACATCGCCACTTCAAAACACAACATCAATTCTTAATCTATTGTAAGATCCAAAAAGATCTACTGTACAAACAGGCTGTAAAGTTATAGCTTTAGTACGATAATGTCACCTAATTGCTATGATATATATTTCTACTCATATACATTTAATCAGACACCCGGTGGGTGTCTCCTACACAAAAGATTACAGACTTTTGTTATTGGACTACCATGACCAGCTGCTATATCCCAAAGGCCCAAACAAGCTCATGGCCCCACCATGTTGTGATAGAGTTGGGAGGTCTTGGAAAATACTCAAGTTTGTGACGTCTTGCTGTAAATCTTCATCAATAATTAGTCTTGCACCACACTCCTTCACCTCAACATCTTCCTTATTTTCGTCGAAGAAACTAAATGTAACAAAATTCTTTGCTTCCTTCCATCCCTGTCCCGGTGTATTCTTCCTATAATGCAACCATATCATATATGACTCCTTCGAGACATATGGAAAGTAATCTACTCTACTCAAAGAAGCTCCATCAAAGTTCTTTACAGAGTATCCTTCAAATTTAAATTTGTGAGGCTTTTTGCACTTGAAAACAACACAAGTTCCAAATCCCCTAAACTTATTGAAGCGCCAATCTGATGGTAATTCAACCTTTACATGATTTCCCTTACTTCTATTTGTAAACCACTCTGGAATGCTATTCCGAGGATATACTATACTAAAATAATAATAGCCAATGTCTTGCAAGAAGAATTGACATCTATTAGTCCGGAAACCCAAATACCCAAGAAAAGCAGAAAATTGGTGAATAGAGCCTTGGGAAGTTATAGATGCGTCAAGACACTCCGTCTTCGATATAGAACCCTCGCTATCAATGGTAACATTCTTAAACAACCTTGGACAATTGCTGAAAACATTGAACCTATTCCTGAATGGGTCTTTAGATGATCCCGATATTTCTCTTAGGGAGGTGCAATCAGATGCATTAATATAATTTAGGCTAGGTGGAAGTTCGGGCAACACTTCCAGATTCTTGCAACCATCAAGTGTAATGCTTTCAAGATGAGAAAGTTGACTCAAACTTCCAGGCAAGCTAGTAAAATTGTTCCCTGACAACCTTAGACCAAATAGACATGATAAGCCTCCAATGCTCTCAGGCACTTCTAATAAATTGTTCCCTTCCAAGTTTAGTTTCTGTAGACATGATAAGCCTCCAATGTTCTCAGGCACTTGTTCTAAATTGCAGTAGCTTAAATTCAGAGACTTTAACATATGTAAACCTACCAATGAAACTGATCTTTGGGGATGTTGTTGTTTACTTAGTAAACCAAAAGGAGCAGTGATTGAAGTCCACCATCTAGGTTGAATACTCCCTTGGCCACCGAATGACAATGATTCAAGGTTTATTAGAGAGGATACAAAAGAAGGAAATTCTGTAATGGCAGTTCTGTCAACATGAAGCTCCGTTAAGCTTTTGCTCCGACCCAATGCTTTAGGGAGTTGGTCGACTTTTAGGCACCCCGTTAGATTCAAAACTTGAAGAGCATCCATTTCCACTATACTTGGAAAATTCTGAAGCCTTTTGCAGTCTCTCAGATTTAACACAACAAGCCTCTTGAGCATACCAATTGAGGGATGAATGCAAACCAAATTCACACAGCCTTCAAGACTTAGCTCTTCGAGATTTGTAATCTCTGAGAAGTCAGGGGTGGTTGTTAGGTTACAACAGTACCTTAGCTTCATTACTTTTAACCTTCTAAAGCCCTGGCATCAATTGAAAAAAATTAGTTCTTACTGTATATCATTAGGTGTCAAACACGAACACATGTATGAACAAGTAAATACCTTTGGTGTTGTCAAAAGTTGTTTTATGTTGCTGTAAGAGAGGTCGATGACAACAATGTTTTCTGGATAGAAATCTGAAGGTAAGTACTTGAAAGGGCATCCATGCCAACAAAACAAGCTTAGCTCATTGGACAAAAAATACAAACTTCCTGAGTACTTCACATTGTAGCCCTTCAATTCCCGTTTCTGATTAAATTCTTCCTCAGCATAAATTTTTAGGATCCGCAAATTTTTCATAAGTGCAAAAGAATTAGCGTCTATGTGAACCTCTTGACTAGATTTCCTTAACAAAAGGACAAGAACTTCAACTGCTTCAGTCATTGCCACCTGAAAAAGAAAGAACATGTAACCATATGCAATTGCGTATACTCTAATATTAATATGAAGGTAAAGAAGAATATGCCACTTCTTACTTTCTTTTCACTTGATGAGATACACAATCTTCTCTGTTTCCCGGTCATGATAAATTCTTCACGAACTATTTCCCTTGCCATTGCTTGTATCAAGTCATGCATTTGAAGCGACATATTGCTAGAGATCGTGATTAATGACTTATCAACTAGAACTTGCATGTTTGTAACTGCAAAAAAATTACAGCCATCTAGTACGCTTGCTACAAAATCCCAGTTTTCTCTGACAAATAAACATGCAATATCAAGTAAGATATTTTTCTGATGGAGGTCTAGCCCATCGTAACTTAAGCGAAGCACTCGGTGTATCTGTTCATTAGGATATACTTTGAGCTTGTCCAGTTCACTAACCCACTGACGCACAGTTTTGCCATATAAAAAAAGACCCAAAAGTTTGAGTGCGAGAGGGTGACCTTGCACATATTTCACAACCTTCTCAGAAACTTCTTCGAATTCTATAGAAGAATCTTTTTCTTTAAAGGCATAGGAACGGAAGAGCTCAAGAGATTGATCCTCATCCAAAAATTTCATGTCATGGATTTCATCCACTCCATGAGATCTTAGCAACTGTTTATCTTTACCTGTGAATATAATCAAACTTCCTGGGCAAAACCAACTAGCTGAACCAGCTAGTGAATCTAACTGCTCATGATCATTTACATCATCCAAAACAAGCAGGATCGGCTTCGATGACATCATCTTTTTTATCACCATAATCCCTTGACCGACACTCGATATCTTCAAAGCTCTTGTTTTCATGATGTTATCAATAAGTTGCATTTGGACTTGAGTTAGGTCTTGCTGTTTTCGGACATCTTCACAAAAGCAACTTCCTTCAAAGTGGACATACATCAAGTTATAAATAGCTTTGGCAAGGGTCGTCTTTCCTATTCCGCTTATACCACAAACACCAAGCATATTAACCTTATGTGACCCAACGAAGCGTGACAAGTCTAATTTGTCGAAATGGAGATCTATGCCAACAAGGTTTTCACCAACATGCAAGGGCCCGTCACATAATATTTTGAGTATGTCTTTGGAGATGCAATCGATGAACTTGTACTCATACCTGTTAACCACAAAGAGACAATAAGTAAGAGAAACTGCATAGTGTTAAGCTTTAGTACAGCTAGAAGACTAATTACACAAAAACAAGAAATTTACCCATTTGTCATGTCCTGGAGATCCCATCCAGATAAGTTAGCCGCCATGGATAAAGCTTCCTTCCAGTTGTTGACCTCTGGTCTATTTGAAACTTCGTGGTTAATGAAAGCTTCTGCATAACTCCTTTTTTGCTTCCTCAACACATCAGGCTTGGCATCATAAAAGATAATCCGAACCTCGTGTTTTCGGCTTTCAATCTGCTTGCACTCAAGTATTTTGACAAGTTCCTTTAGACACCATGTTGAAGAAGCAAAATTTTTGGAGAAGATAACTATCAAAAACCTCGATTCTTCGATGGCTTTGTAGAGATGAGGAGATATCTCTTCTCCTTTAGGCAACTCTCTGTCATCTCTAAAAGCATGAATCCCTTTTTGCTTGAAGTCGTTGAACAGATGATCCATAAAACTTTTGCGAATATCTTCACCTCTAAAACTAACAAAAACATCATATTTCCACCGACGAGGAATATGCGAAGTAGCCATTGTCAATAATGAGATTGTGCTGTGTTTACAAGTACACTAAACGTTTTCAGAAAAAGCGAAAATAAAGTTGAAAAAATTAATTAGCACATAGAATCCATGACTAAGAAGCATAAAACAATTTTAAACATGTGAGTACTTTTGTGTTATACCATGTAACATGTAGACATGACATAAATGTGAGTGCTTTTGTGTTGTAGCATGTAGCATGTAGACAGGACAAACATGCTAATTGTTTATATATACGTTCGCTGTTAAAAAGAATAATGTAGAACATATCAAGCAAAAGATAGATAGTGAAAACATCACATAAGTAGTCAACAATCTCAACAACATTATTACTGAACCCCTTCCTAGCGAGGTACACATAAGATGAAATGTAGACATATCATACCCGCTCCTTCCATAAAAACAAGATGCTATATAATTCAGGCGACACAAATCTAAAACTACAACGATTCTAACTTGATAGAAATTACAAATACGACAGTTCAACTATGAAAGGACCAACCCGTCCTAACTTAACATACATATAACCACAATCACTCAGTGAAAAGTATAACCGGTCAATAAATGTAAAAAAGTAAGAGAAATTTTTACCGATGGATGGATGGAAGTCTTTGGCTGAATGCAATCAAAATGGAAGTTCCAGTTGAGTAAAAGTATTTGGTTCGTGTGAATGAATATGCAATCATATGGAATATCAAATGAAGCTAGGAGTATTTAGTTGACTCCAAGTCAACTTTAATTTCACTTCCAGTCCCTCGCTTTTAAGAAAATTAATAAAGGTGGCAATCGATTAGAGAGAATTATAAACTTGCTTTTTATTTGTGCGTGTGAAAGATTAGAGAGAATTATAAACTTGCTTTTTATTTGATTGAAATTGTTACAACCAAATGAGCTTACAAACAAAATAAATTTGTAACCTTCCACTATTTTTAACTAGTTTAAGACCCGTGTAATACAAGGCCTGTATAAATAAAAAATTGTATATGTCAATTTACTTGCTCTAACAAAGTTACTAACACTTTAGCTAAGAATATTTTGAAATGCAACCCGGTTAAACATATAAGTAAAGTTTAGCAAAATGAAGTTGTGCTAATAAAGTTACTGACAGTACGTTGAAGTACAACATTTATCGCATTATAACAACGGTGACATTTTACCATAATTAAGGGTTGTATATATCAACAGAATTAATATTGAACTTAGTTAAAATGCAGATAAAATTATTTAGAACTAATAATTAAGGTTTGCTCGATGCAGTTGTATAAATCAGATATCATTTCCATTATTCCCTTTTCCATCTGAAAATTGCCAAATTAATTTGATCATCATATTCCTTGTTATTATACAACATCAAACTTTACCTGATTCCTTTAGCAAACCATTTTCAAATTTTAGGCCCCCATTGTTAACGTTACTGATTCTAGAAGATAAAGACATGTTGATAAATACCAAGACATGCATAATTTGTACATTTTTAGTTACTAACTTTCATTAAAAATGTTATATTGGCTATTAAGGATGTCTCTCATGTGAGAAGGCCGCAAAAGAATTTGCCACAACTATATAAATCGATTATAGATTGCTACTTACTTTGATCAGAATTTCTCCTAAAGCGCAACAATGTTAACTACTATTCATGATAGGCACCAAGACTGCTAGAAGAAAAATACTAACTTTAAACTATTACTACAATATATAGCTAATGAAATGTATCAAACAATAATGCATTAAATGTAATTGCTCGAAAATTCTAAAATATTCTTATAGAACAATGTCTTCAAAAAGACACGATAATTGTGCCTTATTTCAATAACTTTCCACACGGATCCACAATTTTATTAGCATTGTAGCATCTCTAACTCCTCAGGGTCTTCAAGTCGTATCATTTTAATCACGAATAGAGGTTTGCAAAATTAATTATTGAAGGTGTTAAGGTTTTTAACACAGATGACAAAGCTGACCTGAAATAGAAATTAGATCATAAAACGTTACCAGAAAAAGGTTTTCCACGGATTTCACACGGAATTTTTCTGTGTGTAAAAACCTTGTGACTAAATATTTTGCCACTAATCTTCCTACAACGTTGACTATTTTTCTCAAAAATTTTGTTGTGTGTAATCTGTGTGTTAGTTACCCACGGATTTTTCCTACCGTTCTTTTCTTGCAAAGATTTCACACAAAATCATTTCGAACTGAATTTTTTCAGACGAAATTGCATTGGTCATTTCCCACCGATCTCTAATAGATAATTTCGTGTAAAAACATTGGCACACTAGCTCAATTTTATTTAATTCTACCAAAAAACCTATTGAAAAGGCATTGACTGAATATCCAAAAGGGGAACTTGCAAAACACATAAATGGTAATTTAAAAACGGATATATTCCATTTAGACACATACACTGACAAAGATACTTATTTCATATTTTGGGCACAACATGCATTTTATCTTTGTTTCATAACATTACAAGATCTATATTCTATAATATTCTGTGATCTTTATAATCCTTCTCTTAGCCACGGCAGCCCGTTTCCTGCACATGTATAACAAAAGATACAAAAGATAAAACCAAATAAGCTCATACAACCAAAATCAAAAAGCAAATGAATACAAATGAATACAGTATTCTAAAGTAAGTAGATATAAAAATAAAAACAATACGATAAGATATAACAAAATCACATGTGAAATCAGATGCAAAGCCAAACGTAAGCAAATGCAAAACCGGACAGAATCAGAGTGAAACCAGACGGAACCAGATCACTAGATCATGTTGTTGATGCCAATATGCTACACACAACTACTCAAGACATAGTCAGATTAGTTAATACCGTGCACCACCATCACCAACACCAAACCAATTTCCAATTCATCACCAATACCGTTACCAATAATAAACTCAACCAATCAAAAGTGAACTTCGAACAAACCAAATTCAAACCAATAATCAAAAACTAATATTATTCGGCCAAAGTGTATAATCATATCCTAATTTTCGACCAAATCCAGAATTCAAATATACATTCTTCAAACTATCAATTTGTTACGATAAAAAAAGGAAGAAACAAACAAATAAGTCAACTAAACTTATTCTTAACTATTTTTCTCGGTCAAAAAACTTGAAAAGTGTCATATATTCTTTTTAATCCCAAAATAATTAAATTCCAAACTCACTCCTAAGGGTGGTGGCAGTCATGCCTATCACTTTTTTTCATGCCTAGTCATCTACCAATAATATCCCGCCAACTCACCTCATACCAATCTCATACCTAACAATAGATTTTTAGTGGCAACCATGCCTAACTCATACAATTTTTTTTTCTTTTAATTATATTAAACACTTTAAACATAACATTCAGATTTTAAATAAGCCATCACCACAACAAAGTTTTATATTCCCATCTGTAAAGTTAAACCAAAACAAAAATTTTACAAACAAAAATATCTTCACAAAAAAAGACAAGATTTTAAAAAATATTGTTAACAATTTTGGCCCATATGTCAACCACCAAACACCATTTCATCGGTTCATATTTATTCTCACCCCACACAAAAACACAAATCATCACCACTACCAACAAAAAAAAAAAAAAAAAAAAAAACTCAAAAAAGCTGTTAGATCCATGGCGCCGTCATCAGCCGCCCCATCACCGACAAGAAAACAAGCAGAAGCCCTTCTCCTGCGTCGCTACGAGATAGGCCATGTCCTAGGCCGTGGCAGTTTCGGCAAAGTCTACGTTGCAAGAAACATAAACACAAACGAACAAGTAGCCATCAAGGTCATAGACAAGGAGAAAATCTTAAAGGGGAGTTATTTTTTATTTATTTAAGCCAAACGGATAGAATTTTTGTCTCCAACGGATAGAATTTTTGTCCAAGGTTCGAAATATAATCCATACCAAATCGGGGATGTTTGCCGATTTGGTGTTCCCATCCTTCATGCCGCTTCAAACCGAAAACGATGCAACACTCAAACCGCTCGGTATGGATCATGCCGAAGACCATACCGAGTCCACTGCCACCACCCTAACATCCATTAAAAAAACATGGTTGGAATCACACTAACATCCATGTATTCATATTTGCAATGACATCAATATCTCGAACATCCAACAATTTACGTTCAAAGGATAACAACGAACCAATTTACAACCGACTTTTATCTTTTTCAATATATATTAACCAATTAAAGATTTACCAATCAAAACTTTTATCAATCCATTCAGAGGTGACAATAGCATAGGACCAAACTTGCCCACAAAGAAAAACAACGAACGAACAATGTGCGAACCGACAAAACTCTTTTTTTTTTTCTTTTCTTTTTTCCTTCATCTTCGACGATACCATGTAGAAATCAAGGGAATACTGAAATTCAACTAAGGGCATGTTTGGCTAAGCTTATGAATCGAAACATAAGCCCATTTGGGCTTATATCTCATAAGTCCCAATTTTTGGCTTATTTTGAGACTTGTTGGCTTATATAAGTTTATTATGATAACTTATATAAGCCCGCAAATCTCAAGATCAGAAGAAAAATTAGGGCTTATGATTTGATTTCGGCTTATATTTCATAAGCCCTAATTTTTTGGCTTTATTTTGAGACTTGTAGACTTGCATAAGTTTATTATATCATAATAAACTTAGATAAGCTAGAAAATTGGGGCTTATGTTTCATAAGCTTAGAAAAACAGGCCCTAACAAGTTACAATACAAAACATTAAATAGAAAAGATAAAGACCTAAACCATAAATGCTAAACGGGCCTAAACCAACGGGCCAAGCCAATAGGCCTTATTATCTAACACATCAAAATTCTCGCAATTCATAAAATCATTTTCATGAAAACATGTGATCGAAAAAAATTACTCGCCAAATTTTTTGATAACAGGATACCCGCCAATTACACAATGCGTGTATATTTTTTTTGAATGACCTCACTCACAAAGCTACCCACCTCATCTACTACTCTACCTAATAAAAAAAAAAAAAAAAAAAAAAAAAAAAAAAAAGAAAAAAAAAGAAAATCATCTTAAACACACACAAACACATTGAGCTTGTGTTCCGGCAATGTCTACCGAATATCCGATTAAGGGGCGTTCACTGTTCCGATTGTGGTTATCTAGACAATTTTCCAAATGTATTTGTAAAACCTGAAAATTTAAAATCCGAATAAAGACTAAAATACCCTTGGAACTAAAAATTATAAAATACGTAAAATATATTTATAACACTTAAAGAGATTAAAAGATTAACTTGCGAATATTTTAAAACCTAACTAAAATATATTACGTAATTGATTTGGTACGACGAAGAGTTAAAGTTTCGTGAATGATTTGGGCCGTGATTATTGTGTTCGTGAGCCTAGGGCCGAAGCCCATAGTGGTGCGTGAGATGGTGTGTGACCGGTTGGACCAAACCCAAACCCAAACCCAATTACTTTCCTAGTTTAACTCAAATACTACAACTATATATACCATACATAATCATAAGTTTGGAACCCTAGTTATTTTGCTCTCTCTTTTTCTTTTTCTCCCTATTCGGCCGAGACTCAAAGAAACACCCTTGGTGTTGATTTTTGCTTCATCGAGTTAAGGTATATGTTTATTTGTCTTCCTTTAACGTACCTTGCATGTATATGTCAAGTTATATTTGTTTCGTCTCGTTTTCTTGTTTTCTTTTGTTGGCCGAGAGGTATAAAACCAAACAAGGAGAAACCCTAATTAATTTAACTAGTAACTAATAAGAGACATGTAACGTAAGATGTAATATTGAATCGAGTTGTGTTTGTGTCGTTTTAATGAGGGCCGAAACATAGTAATTAGGACCGAACCATGTTTAGTTTTCGAATAATGAATATAACTTAATAACTTGAATATGTGAAGTAAGAAGATGAGCTAAGACTAGTGTTGAACCCTAATATGCGAAAACCCTAATAACCGAAACATGTATATGAGATTTGAAGATGCATTACTTAAGTAAAGGTTATGTTAAACATAAACCCTAGTTTTGATATGTTAATTTAATAAGTTATGCTAAACCCTAATAGAGTAAATGCATAATTAATACGAGTAATGAGTAAATAATATGTCACATAAAATCATAAACATGTACGTTGAAACATAAAAAAAGGAAAGAGTATTATGTGACGTGTTAGGTTAAGTAATTAGTCATTAAAAGACTAAACGTGTAAGTACATATACATTAATGAGACATTAAAGAATGAAAACCCTAAACGTTAATAAGAGACGTATGAAACCCTAATTTACGATATTAATATTAAAACATTTAAGTATGGAAACCCTAAAATATTAAAGGATCATTGTGACGATTTCGGAATCATTAATAATATATACGACATTAATGTATATAGGTTCTGTGAAGAAGGAGTAATTCTTTGCTTCCCTGTTTCGACTTTTGATCTTTTGCTTTCGAATAAGGTACGGATATTCTGACCTTTTCAGTAAAGGTTTCGTATGAAGTTTTCTTTCGTTTTCATATTAGGATTTCCTAAACCTTTGCTATGAACCCTAATGTGTTTATTTGAGCTGTTGCTTATCTGAACTTTGATTTTTGAATCATAAACCATTTGATTTTGAACTATATGATATGAAGACTTTGATTTTGAAAACATGATTAAACATTTGATAAAATCTGATCTATGTCAGTTATGACATTCTTATTTGATTTCTGATAGTTGACACCCGAGCCAAATATAACTAGTCATGGGGGTTCCATGTCCGTGTCAGCAAATGCACTTCTGACATGACTCTAGGGCAGTAGAGTGATGTTCTGCCACGTCCCTTATCTGTTATCTGTATGAGCTCAATTTGAATTATATTATGAATATTTGTCTGTGGGGCGTATGGATGCATCCTAGATCTGTTATATGCCATATATTATCTGTTATTTGTTATATGTTATCTGATGATTGATGCTGCGTGCATGCACGTCCTTCATAACTCTGGTAGGTCTCCCCTACAAATATGTTGCCTTATGTGATTATGATATGTTTCTGATATGGCATATGTTCTGGGCTTCGAGGTAGTTAAGCTATAAAAACTTATTCGTAAATTCTGAATTATTTTTTGAAATGAATATGACTTCACTGTTTTCTTTTACTTTGTTTCGTATTCGATTTCGTTTCGTATTCGTTTTGCTTGTATATCTGTTCACTGGGCTTTTGAAGCTCAGCCGCACTTTTCTTTTCTTCCGCGGCAGGTATCTAAGCATTGGAGCTGGGTATTGCTTTGGGATGAGTGCTGAGTGGACTTACCTTAGAGATTTAGCTTTGATATTATGATGCCATTTAGACTTATGCTTTAGACATTTCATTTGGAGTTTATTTTTTCCGCTGGGACCTATGTATTGAAGTCTTTTGACTTGGATTATTTCCATATTTATGTTAAAGATTTCTTTTGGTTTATATGTTTGCTTTGATATGACACCATTACTTGTGATTCCTTTACCCTTGTGGGGTCGGGGCGTTACAGTATTATTTGCCGTTTATATTACTTATAGATGCATGCTTGGTTTTGCTTAATGCTTTTAGGGTTTATTTTAATAAATAATGGATTTCGGGTTTCTTTGTTAATAGATGATAGGAAGATCTAGGGTTCTTTTGTTTAACTGATCCAGGGTTTATTAATTTAATACTACGTAGTAATTAAAGTAATAATATGGTGAATAGCATCAACCAGTATGCGTGTATTTTTTTGAATGACATCACTCACAACGATTAAAAAAATACAAATAATAATAAAAAAAATCACACGCACACTCACCTTATTAAAACACATCTGTGGGTACTCAACTTATGTTTCGGCAATGTCTACTGGATTCACTGTTCCGATTATGGCTATCTAGACAATTTTCCAAATGTATTCTTTGCCGATTATATTGCTTATAGATGCATGCATTGTTTTGCTTAATTGATCTACTAGTAGGTTTTATTTTAATAAATAGTTGTTTTAGGGGTTTCTTTGTTAATAGATTGACATACTCTGTATCAAAGATCACTTAAGACATGAAATACGGTTAATTAAACAGTCAGGTGAATTGAGATACAAGTTAGAAAAATTCACGAAAGCAGTTTGATATCAATTGTTTATAAGCTAGGAGCTGTAGAGCTCGCTCCAAAAAGCTAGCAAAAAGGAGGAGAGGACACCTAGACTTTATAAACCATCAACCAATCTCATACTTGGCCGACGTGGGATCATAAGAATACCCCACCCTTGGAAGAATCGATGTCCTTACTGGTGTAACACCCCCAAATCTCGATACAGCGGAAGACTTAATCAAGTTTTCGGGGCGTTACATGGATTGGTACATCACACATGTAAAGCAAACAAGATAATCATTTATAACTCAAAAACCAATCCCAAATTTAATTATACAATACAATCATCCCAAAAGAGTTAAATGTAAGGCCCAATATGATTTATGAAATAGGTCCGCATAATATTATCAGAGTTTAAATATGATCCTTCAACCATGCCTCCTTGCCAAGCTTCCATAAAACAAGCATTCCAAACATCACTTAAATACCTGAAAAAAACATGCTAAAAGGTCAGCTAACGCTGCTGAGTTCATAGGTTTAAATTCAAATTCAATAGTGGACCTGTAGGAGTTTATTTGCTATGCGAGACCTAAGATAGATACACAATATCACACCAATCACATACCAATATCACAATCAACAATACCAATCAATAGCATATCTGACATCACAGTAGGGTCCTAAGCGACTCTAGCCAGCGCAGTCGTAGCAAGGTCTAGAACAAACGCTACCCTGGACTAGGTCGAGGTAGAAGTCTATACTTAGCTAGGCAAGTGTCATAGCAATTAAGATTGCTACCCTAGACTAAGGCAACAACTACCACATATCTATCTAAATAGTCAAGCACATAAGCAAATCAAAATAGTTTATAAGGTCTAAAAGAGTAGCATGATTTCTCACCCCAAATTAGTTAAAAAAACATAGATAAAAGTGGGGCTATGAAACTCACCTCAAGCAAGCAACGCACAAACAAACACTAGCAACGAAGATAACAGCTAACACGGCTCAGCAACTTCTGACTCGGCACAACCTATTAATATAAACCAATTTTAATATATATTTCCGAAAATCAACGTTATCTACCCCAATGTATTCTTTTTCTTTATCTCCAAAAATGTCTTGTTTCACCATTTAATCCTAGCGTTTGGTATCGTCGTGTATGTGTATCGACTCAACATGATATCATGAATGCACTTAAATAACCACAATGTGACTCAATGCAACACAATGAGATGTCTAAGCGATAAGCTCAATAGTTCAATAAGTTTCTGAATAAATAGTTAGACCTTATCGAATTCGTCAACTCGATAAACTCAATTATTTATTCGTGTTGCTTATTATCCCATAAACCGGTCGCATCCTAACGAGTCATAAGGATAATTCACCCATTAATAACGTTATCCTACGTACCTAGCGGGCTCTTATTAGATTCGTCAACCTAATAAGTTCGCTATCCACGTGGATCGATGATATTAATATTAGGTCATCCGTAAACCATGCGCAAGACGTAAATAAAATTGAATACTTGAAAATGGTATTAAATGCTCATAAATGGCATATTTCGATAAACGTGCACTCGAAACATTAAATACTTATTAATTAGAAAATCTTTCCATTTTTAGTCGTTAATTTCCATTTAAAATAGTGAATAACAAGACAAGTCTTGTTATCGAGGGTTTTGGTATAAAAACCATTTATTATTTAGGGATATCCTCCTCTCGAACTCTAAGCTAGTGATAACCAGACCGTAAGTCGATCTTGGAAAAGACATTAGCTCATTGGATTTGGTCAAAGAGGTCATCTATTCTAGGTAGCGGGTATCGGTTCTTCACCGTCAACTTATTCAACTCCCTATAATCAATGCACATCCGAAACGATCCATCCTTCTTCTTCACAAACAACACCGGTGCTCCCCACGGTGATGAACTCGATCAAATGAATCCCTTCTCTGACAGCTCTGCCAACTATTTAGACAGTTCCTCCAATTCTCTTGGAGCAAGTCTATAGGGTACCCGGGCTATAAGTGCAGCACCAAGTATTAACTCAATTTGGAATTCCACTTGTCGGACAGGTGGAATCCCTGGCAGATCGTCGGGAAACACATCTGGAAATTCTCTAACGACGGGTACATCCTTGAGGTATCCTTCGCTCTTATTCTCGCCTTTCTTTTCAGAAATTCGAGCCAAGAAAAGACAACCTCCTCTATAAATGTACTTCTGGGACTTAATACAAGAGATGATGCTCAACCGGGAGGGACCTCCACAGTCGCTCCGATCTACTTGTATGCTCAGAACTTTTCTGCCACACGGTACACGCACGATCTTCTCATCACAGATGATGTGTGCACCGTTCTTCGACAACTAATCCATTCCGATGATAACGTCAAAACTTCCTAAGGTGACTGGCAATAGGTCTATGCTAAACGGGTGGTTTAGGAAACTTAAGGTACAACCTCGGACTATAGTGTCAATCATTTCCCTATTTTCGTTAGCTAACTCCACATCATAGCTTAACCCTAAAGGTGTTGGGGAAATTCCTAGTAATGGCATAAAGGTGGTGAATACAAAACTCATATCAGCACCAGTATCAAACAGTATGGAAGCATAGCAATTATTGAGAAGGAACGTACCCGTAACTATGTTTGGGGTCCTCACCAGCTTCCTTCCCAATGGCATGAACTCGCGCTGTTCCCATGTCTCTCTGCTGATTTCTAGCACCCTGATTTCCCTGGTTCCCTACAACCTCTCGCTTCACAGGGTTTTGGCCATTACTTCCCACACCTCGGTTAACAAATCCTCCTCAATTACTAGGGTTTCCCTTCATCCACGGCTCTCAGCACTCATTCTTGTAGTGCCCTTTCTTTCCACATCTAAAACAGGTGACAGTGGCCTTCTAGTCCGCTCCTTGTGCAGTTTGGGCCACAGCAAGGGGACGGAACCTACAATCCTTGGCCATGTATCCTACCTTAGAGCAATTCCTACACACTATTGAGCACGGTCCATGGTGGTGTCGGTTGCAACGACCACACAAGGGCTTGCTACCTTCATAACCCTTCTTCTCTCCCTTTCCTATGGCGTACATCCTGGCAGTCTCTTGCCGTTTGTTGCCATTCCCTTTAACAGTCTCATTCCTCTTCCTCTTATCACTCTTACCTTTGTCTCCTCCTTCTAACGCATAAGAGTCCATCAAATGGTGAGCCACGGTAATTTCCATATGCAAGTTAGTTGGCTTCGCAGCGATGACATCATTCCTAGTAGCTAAAGGCAATCCATCAGTATACCTCTCCATTTCTGGGCAAAGCAGCGACAACTCTTGGAAGCGACGATTGTAGGTCGACATGTCGGTACCCTTAACCTTATGGTTCCAGAACTCAATCTCTGACTTCTTAACTTCATTCCTAGGACAATAAGTCTTGATTATGAGAGCCTTAAACTGGGTCCAAGTCATGCTATAGGCTATATCACTTCCTACGGATCTGCGATAGTTGTTCCACCAAGTCAACGCTTCGTCCTTCAAGGGAAATGTTGCATACTTAACCTTACAATCCTCTTCACAGTTACTAACGGTAAACACAGACTCAGTTTTCTCCATCCACCTTGTTAGGTAAACCACTCCCTCGGTTCCTCCAAACTCAATGGGACCACATAATCGGAACTCTTTGTAGGTACAACCTCGAGCTCGATTAAGCGTTGGGCTTCTACCAGAGGTGTTAGAGTGATTAGACTCAGCTAGCAGTTCAGCTACACGCTGCGTCACAAGCTGGTCGATGTGGGCTGGATTCAAAGGCAGAGGGTTTAGTGGAGCAGGACCATTCTCAGCACGGTCATTTACATTCGGGTTTCCAACAGCGGGGTTACCAGTATTCTGGTTCTCAACAGGTGGAGTAGTCGGGGTCAGACGACGACCTCGACGAACAGGAGTAACCACAACAGCAGGGGTTGCTCGGTTGGTCCTAGGCGGGTTTCTTCTTGGTGCCATTGATCTGAAGGTTAAAACAACAGTTTCATAAGTTCACAATTCACGCTCTATAAGACTGGGTTTGGTTCCAAGGATCACCGAATAACGCACGAATACATAATCAAGGTTAACAAGGATAATACTACATCATAACGAACTAACTAGAGATCGAATCGAAACTAAAGGATGCACGTTCTAATAACCATAACTCACAGGTTCCAAAGTGGAATACATGAAAGGATACGGAGAAACCAAAAACGATCCTAACAATGATATTAACAAGATAACTAGGATAGATCTACATCTCAAACTAGAGACTACTCAGTTTCAAGATGGTACAATGCCATGAATCTAACACAATCTAGCCACGATCACGAATACCTCTAACAGATCTCCTAACATCGTCAACCTTCCTCCATAGAGACGAAAGCTCAACACGCTGAGCATCGCGATCACTCTTCAGATCCACAATCTCCCTCTTTAACTCGCCTATCTTGCGCTATAGCGCTCTGTCTGCATCTCAGGCTGTCGCGAACCCTCTCAGCAGGTCCCCTACCTGCTCCTGGAGCTCGGACATAACCTCTCTCAGAATCGTAGTCCTCCTAACTACAAAACCCATATCTGCTCTCAAATCCTCTACACTAGCCCTCGATACTCCAACCAACCGATCTGTCAACCTACTAAGCCTAACACCCTAAGATGTAATCCTCTCCAAATTAGACTCGTCTCCCCATACTCCTCAGGCTCTGAAGCAATCTCTGATGGTATCTCTGAACCTAGTGGGCTACCTATCTCAGGTGAATGTGGAGGTGAGCCAAAGTCAAATGGCTGCCCAGGAGAATCAGGCTCAGGCAAAGGTAAAGGAGAGCCTGGTCCTGGAGAATGCGCTGAATGCGCAGGACTCTGTAATGGTGGAGTACCCCCTTCTGGGATATCCTTATCATCCGCCTCCTGAGGATCCTCATCCTCATCTACATACTCCTCCTCGATCTCATGCTCCTCATCGCCCTCATCTTCAGAGGGGGAGTCCATGAGTCGGCGTCTCTGTGTAGGTGAATCCTGAGGTGGTACAGTAGGGGATCTAGGTCTTCTAAGACATGGTGATGCTGGTGGTGATGACAGAAGAGAGTGGGCTGCTAGGTGAATAGGTGATGATGGTGGTCGTACAGACATACGAGCAGTACTGCGAGTAAGTCTATGAGTCTGGGCTCGTGCTAAGACCTGATGCAATGTGAGCTGCCTAGATGAGCTAGGGAGATCAAATGATGATGAAGTAGAACTAGAGTGTCGAGCAATCACATAGGGATCACCCTACGCAACGGCCATCAGAGTCAATGCTGGGGAAGTAGGAGCAGCAAGGACATCCTTAGACACATCATAAGCTAGTGAAGGCATGGTCTGTGACAAAGGCATAGGGTAGGTATAAGTGTTCGAAAACGGCTAGTTCAAGCTCATAATCCTTTAAATAAAACACATAAGTCCTATTCTATCACATAATCCACACATGATATAATACCAAATCAAATCAATCATATAATCAAGCTCATAATCCCAAAATCACAACATATCAATAATCCAATCAATTTCATAATATCTCGATAATCAATTCACATTTCATCATATCTCATAAATCAAATCGAAGTTCATACCATACTTAAATAAAGAAGCTTCGGCTTGGCAGGCTGGCATGCGTCGGTCGAGGATCAATTTTCTAAAAAGTGGTTATAGTTTAGGTTTTATTAAATACCTAGTACTCTATAACCTTGGCTCTGATACCAAACTGTAACACCCCCAAATCTCGGTACAACGGAAGACTTAATCAAGTTTTCGGGGCGTTACATGGATTGGTACATCACACAAGTATAGCAAACAAGATAGTCATTTATAACTCAAAAACCAATCCCAAATTTAATTATCTAATACAATCATCCCAAAAGAGTTAAATGTAAGGCCCAATATGATTTATAAAATAGGTCCTCATAATATTATCAGAGTTTAAATATGATCCTTCAACCATGCCTCCTTGCCAAGCTTCCATAGAACAAGCATTTCAAACATCACTTAAATACGTGAGAAAAACATGCTAAACGGTCAGCTAACGCTGGTGAGTTCATAGGTTTAAATTCAAATTCAATAGTGGACCTGTAGGAGTTTATTTGTTATGCGAGACCTAAGATAGATACACAATATCACACCAATCACATACCAATATCACAATCAACAATACCAATCAATAACATATCTGACGTCACAGTAGGGTCCTAAGCGACTCTAGCCAGCGCAAGTCGTAGCAAGGTCTAGAACAAATGCTACCCTGGACTAGGTCGAGGTAGAAGTCTATACTTAGCTAGGCAAGTGTCATAGCAATTAAGATTGCTACCCTAGACTAAGGCAACAGCTACCACATATCTATCTAAACAGTCAAGCACATAAGCAAATCAAAATAGTTTAAAAGGTCCAAAAGAGTAGCATGGTTTCTCACCCCAAATTAGTTAAAAACATAGATAAAAGTGGGGCTATGAAACTCACCTCAAGGAAGAAACACACAAACAAACACTAGCAACGAAGATATCAGCTAACACGGCTCAACAACTACTGACTCGGCACAACCTATTAATATAAACCAATTTTAATATATATTTCCCAAAATCAACGTTATCTACCCCAATGTATTCCTTTTCTTTATCTCCAAAAATGTCTTGTTTCACCGTTTAGTCCTAGCGTTTGGTATCGTCGTGTATGTGTATCGACTCAACATGATATCATGAATGCACTCAGATAACCACAATGTGACTCAATGCAACACAATGACGTGTCTAAGCGATAAGCTCCATAGTTCAATAAGTTTCGGAATAAATAGTTAGACCTTATCGAATTTGTCAACTCGATAAACTCAATTATTTATTCGTGTCGCTTATTATCCCATAAACCGGTCGCATCCTAACGAGTCATAAGGATAATTCACCCATTAATAATGTTATCCTAGTTACCTAGCAGGCTCTTATTAGATTCGTCAACCTAATAAGTCCGCTATGTACGTGGATCGATGCTATTAATGTTAGGTAATCCGTAACCCATGCACAAGACGTAAATAGAATTAAATACTTGAAAATGGTTTTAAATGCTCATAAATGGCATATTTCGATAAACGTGCACTCGAAGCATTAAATACTTATTAATTATAAAACCTTTCCGTTTTTAGTCGTTAATTTCCATTTAAAATAGTGAATAACAAGACAAGTCTTGTTATTGAGGGTTTTGGTATAAAAACCACTTATTATTTATGTTTCATAGTTTTATTAACCTTTATATATATATATTTTACGTCAATTTCAATATTAGCTTCAAATCGTTATGCGTTTTGAGTCCACAAGCACGAGTCATGACTTCTCGGCTTTTAATCAATCTATAGTCCAATATTTATGTTTCAAATCGTTATGCGTTTCGAGTCCAAAGTTGATAATTTATAATATAGTCCAAGTAAATAATCACAATAGCGCAAATCAATCTCCAATCAACCCATATCAATCTCGCCATCCAAACAAACTACCAAAAATACTCGTAACCAATGTTATGACCCTAATGGTCATGACACGATCCCGGTTAAGACCACGTGAACTAAACAAGCTCTAGAAGCTTTTCGGCTCCATGCGTCTCATCCAAACACCAACAACAACTACCAACAAGATACCACAACAACCCGACCCAGACCCTTGGTCCATATGGGTCATGTACGCAACACATAAGCCACGTACGAGTCCCTAGTGGCTCGTACGCCTCATCAACCATATCCAAACACTCCCAAATGGCTTCTACAACATCCAAACACAATCAATCAACCTCCAAACAACATCCAATCATCAAACCCATCAACTAATCTAACCCAAAAACATGAAACAATAATAAAAATGCAAAAACACAATAAAATGATACAACACACTATACCAAATCACTAGTTACATGTTTTATTAGTTGTAAATTAGGTTTAGACCCATGTTTCATCAATAACCCACCAATGTCGAGCCTTGTACGAGCCAAAAAGAGCTCATACATGGCATTTCATGGCTCAAACGAGCCTTACCCACGTTCCATTTACCTTTTCTAAACCCGATCTACAAAGTTACTTGAAACCCCTAGAATCACGAATAGTTTTTGCAAGATTTGGTGGTGTTAATGAAGGCTTCTATAGGCGTTCCATATATGGATGGAAAGAGGAAAGAGAGATCTATCAAATGATGGTAGAGGTGAGATACCACTCTCTGGAAAGTGGCCGGAATTTGGCTGGAAGTGGGGCGGCGGTGGTGGTGGTATATTAAGGTTAGGGTTTTGATTTTTAGGGGAGAGAAAGTAGAGAGAGAATGTGTGTTGTGTGTGTGTTTTAGAGAGAGAAACAAATGGATGAAATGAGGGTGGGAGGGGGCTATATATACATGGACTTGGGGACTTAAAAATAAATAAAAATAGGGGGGAGGGGGGCTCCGGCCATGGGTAATACGGGGGGCCAAAGTCGTAAATTTTGTAAAACTATCCCGTTTACCCAATCTCGAGCTCATATATTGTCCTACGAGTGTCTCACGATGTTCATTCGAATTTATATCGCATTTATTTATGTTTTTCAATAAGTTTTGACTATTTATTTGTCAAGTTTCGAGTTACAGTTAAAAAGTTACGTTATTTCTTGTTATAGGATTTTATTATGCCGAACCACAAAGTGCCTAATAAAAAGAGTTAAAACTCACACGACAACATACAATAATAAAATAAATCATAAAAACCAATAAACGATATAAAAACAAGTCATGGTCATTCAAAATAGTTCTAAAGGAAAAAACTCGGTTTAACTTAGCGTAATGCGGTTACCTAGAATGAGCTCCCTAATTGCCATTTGTCACATCTGGCCACGGTTGGCACCTTATTTTCAGGTCCAAGCCACCACTCCGAGTGTTGGAACCTCGAAAGATAGGGAGAGCTCTGATACCAATGTTTAAATCCAGGAATTACATTCCAAGATTAAACTAGTAAAACAACCAGGAACTCATAGAAGAAGAATAGAACTCAAATTTCTTTTGGTTAAATGGATTATTTCCTGGTAAATAATGAAACTAGGAATTGAATTACAGATTACTTTTAGGATACAAAAAGGAGAGAATTTTTTTTACAAAAAGGATGCTTAAAATGTAATTTAAATAAGCTTCTATATGTCCTGTTTCTGTTGGCCAATCTCACCATCCTGTCCTGCCAAGGCTAGCCATTGCATCCACTCCTTTGGATTTTCACCAGCCATACACCTTAAGTAACACTCAAAGTCCAAATATATATTCACCACTTCAGATTGTCCATCAGTTTCAGGATGGTAGGCAGTGGAAATCCTAAACTGTAATTTAAGCACCTTGAATGGAGTGGTATTCGGATTTGTTATAGTTAGTTTTTGAGATATGAAAAAATTGGGGGTATTTAAATTAGATAAATTTACGATAGCTGGTTTTATTACATGTAATGTTCCTGCTTTTATTGTACACATTAATGTTAGTTAAAGATAATAATGTATATTATTGATTTGTTAATGCAGCTCTATGATGCCAAAGTAACAGTAAGGTCCATAACACATCTGCTTCACTCTATTAGAGATCATTTGCTAAAGACACCTAATAGACTTAAGTTGTTTGACCAAACTGTATTTTCAGAATGGATAAAACTTATATCCTTAGACCATGATAACCATCTCTTGAATTACGTTCTTCAACGTCAGCGGTATGCTGATTCCAAGAGTATAGAATCGACTCTCAAGTTTGATATTGGTGATCAGACTCTAGAACTTGGAAGAACTGAGTTTTGCTTGCTTACTGGTTTCTCTGCTGCATGCATAGCCTTTCATACACTTTTTAACAACCTTCAAATATTTATATAGTCCATTAATACAGTCAAGTATTTATACAATCCATTAAATGTCAACTTGTAAAAGCCCAAACCTCAGTCGTATATAAGCCAACCTAAAAACTCAAACAACAATGTGAAACATACTGTCTCTTCTTTTTATGATGTAACTTTATGGTGCTTTGATGTCGGGTTTGCGGTCATCCTTGGTCAAAGTTCAAGAGAAAATGAAAAAAGGAAGAAAATGGAAAACCGAGCAAGAAAGAACATTACCAACATCAAAACACTGCCTACAACCTCACAATCGCCATTCAAATAAGAATAACCCAATAATCAACACCTAATCTACCCTAATCCCATCAACATCCTCATGAGTATTGTTAATACACATAAGCCGTAAAAACGTTTATTTATATTTTATGATCTTCTAATGTTTTGTCGATAACAAACGTAAAATCATTTTAATGAAACAAATAAAATACGTAAATGGTTTGAGCCAATAGTTTACTAACACACTTACGTTTTCATATAAAATACTAAACAAGTAATAGTGCTTTCATGGTTTAGTAATGCATATGTACAACAACTAGTGTTTACATAATGGGTAGATATATACATATTTAGTATGTATTATAATGGGTAATAGAATGGGTAGAAGTCTAAGTATTTGACCCATTGACTAAATACATTGAATGTAGTTGGGTAAAACCCAAAATCCATGACCCATAACCCATGGAGCATGATCCATAACCCATGACCCATTGCATGACATCATGCATAAGTCATAATGGGTATTATCCATGAATCATGAAGCTAACCCATGACCCATTGATTAGATGCATTGCATCTTCTAGATACATTGTATCTTTTTTGATACCCATGGATCAAAACCTACAACCCATGATCCATGACCCAAAACCCATCTAGGGGGAGCGTCCTACGGATCCCTAGTAATACACTAGACGGATCCCTCAAGCAAGAGATCCGTGGGATCCGTGGAATAGTAGCATGTTTTTGTCTATAAATAGTGAGTCATTTCTTCATTGTAACTTACCCCCTTTCACACACATTCTCTCTTAGTGTTGTAAACTCTCTAACTTCATATCCAAAGGATCTCTCTATGTAGTTTTGTGTTTGTGTGATTCTCTAGGTTCCTCTTAAAGGCAAGATCACCACCTCTTGAAGTCGAGCAAGCTCAAGTCCATGGGTTGCCAAGCTTCGTCATCATCAAGACTACTGATGTTATCTTGTTGATAGTTCTTTCCTGTCTCATTAGAAGTGTTGTGTTGAATACATAGGTGAAAGATGTCTAAAGGATCAAGTCAAAGGCATTAGTGAAAGCTGCCGAAGATCTGTGTCAAAGGCATTAGTGAAGGGTGCTGAAAGTCCATGTCAAAGGCATTAGTGAAAGGTACCAAAAAGTCCGTGTTGAAGGCATTAGTGAAGGGTGCCTAAAAGTCGTGTCAAAGACATTAGTGAAAGGTGCCTAGGGTGTACATTTGATATGGTATGTCGATGTACAAGATAGATTAGTATTGGGTTAAAGGATATTGATATCCTTGTTGATGTTGTCATAAGGAATGGATCTCCTTTGGGATAGGTGTTGTGTAGTGTTGGGTAGTAGTTCCTCCTTTGTAATGGAACTCGGTATCTAGCCTTGTACCGGATAAAGTGTAGGCGACGTTGTGATAGGTTTGGTTCTACCTCGTGGAAGAACCCGGTGTCTAGCCTTGTACCGGATAAAGAGTAGGTGACGTTGTGAAGGCTTCTCCGCCACAAGGAGTTTGTGTTGTGTAGTGATTACGAACTCTCGAGTAGGTGACTCGGGGAGTGGAGTAGGGCAAGGAAGGTGTCCTTGTAGCTGAACCACAATAAATACTCGCGTTGTGGTTTTGTGCCTCTTACTCTTTACATTTGCTTTATTTACTTGTATGCTTACCTATCAACATCCAAAACACACATTTAAATAGATTGACATAAGTCAATCTAAATAGTTTAAAACCAAGTTTTAAACGGTAAAACTATTCAATCCCCCCTTCTAGTTTTCCACAAGTATAACAAGAATTAGGGCAGATGTTTTGTTAAGAGTGTGTTTAGGATTTTTAATTAGAGATGTTAGGGCTTACATTATATTAGGGGTGAGCATAACGGATTGTGGACATGACGAGAAACCGGACTGACCGGACCGAACCTATTTCGGTACGGTTCTCGGTCCACACTCTTAAACCATGTTCGGTCCTCGGTTTGGTTCGGTTCGGTCTTGCGTACAATCAACCATTTTGCCTTCTCGGACCGGACCGAACACATTCGGTTCGATCCTTGGTCCGTGGTTTTGGGATAAATTAGTCTTGGTCCGGTCCGGGTTTTTTCAGTCCGGTCCGAGTTTGATCTGATGCTCACTCCTACATTATACTACCTCCATTCTAATTTTATTGTAGATATTTTATTTTCGTTTGTCCCAAATTAATTATAAAACTACTATATATTGGTTGGAGATGCTTATTTTACTGTACTACCCAAACCGAATCGTGCACAACTCTACATGAAGTCATTATCACAAAAAACCTGTAATCAAAATATATTGTTTGTCAAAAAATTAGTTAAAGGGCACTCGCCGCCACACGTACCCTTCTACTGTTATAAAAGAGTAAAGGCAATTTGGTTGACTCCAAAGTCAATTTCACATGTCCAAATTTCATTTCTAGTCCCTTAGTTTTAGATAACATGTAAGTTCTTGTATTATCTAAAACAATGCAAGGTAGGGAAATATATATTTGTTTATCGTTAGTTAGGGGGTGTTTTTTTTTCTTTTATTCCCATTTAATGAGTGAGCCCAACCCTTATTCTCTCTTAACGGGGACTTACAAAAACTACTCTCTCTTGAATAAGTGGTTCATATAAACAAGGTCCACACCACTTATTTTGGTAAACACCCCTAGTTTCGGTAGAAGATAACACATGATAACATTATAGCATCCTTAGAAAACACATGTTAAAAATTGAATAATTAAGGGTCATTCTTTTCTAATAAATATCTTCACCAAAAATATAATTATACTTCTTTTTCAAGGATGAGTTAAATCTAGAGGTTTTTAAAAAATAACCATCTTTCGCAAAAAAAGTAGTAATCTTTTCTTGTTTTTCTAAATTTAGTCTTGTGTGACTGCTAAACCATACGACTTCACCATATTTTTGACAAGTGTCCAGTGCGTAAGTAGATGTTTTTTGTTCGACTAAAGTGACATTTTGTGCTACCATGGTGTTTTTTGTGCGACTGTTTTGTCTTTTTCGGAAAATACAAAACGGTCACACAAAGAACATCACGTTCGCACAAAATGTCACTTCAGATGAACACAAAACATCTATCTACTACTTGACACTTGTCAAAAATATGATGGAGTCACACAATATATCGGTCGGATAAAACTAAATTTAGAAAGCAAAAAATAGTGCGAATTTGGTGGAAAAATCTTTTTAGGCTTATTTTTGGAATTTGTAGGATCGAATAAAACATACAAACCGACTTGTCTAAAACTAAAAGAGCTTATAAAACCATGACTTGTAAATGTAAAATGAATATATATTTTAACTAAGACATAAATTTCTAAAAAAAAATGCTTACTTTTAAGCATAAACTAGCTCATAACCCATGTTCAATTCGGGCTTTGATAGTAAAAATTCAAAGTTGATTAAAACATTTAAAAGTAAGAAACTCTGTGTAAGATGATGGTTGGATAATTTGCACAAGCATGAGTTTTGAATAATTAAGCGAAAGATATTAAATTACTTATGGTCGTGAAAAGATTATTTCAATCATCAGCAAATGTTTACAATCACCAACACTATAAAATTTGAAGAGTTCGCTTAACATAAGTATACAAACAAAATGATATGCAACATAATGTAATCATATTGACATCATATATTCATAAAATTTATAGAATAAGAAATATGTTACATAAGTATACAAACAAAACTGCAAATATGAATTGAAAAATGACGTGTGATACATGAACGGTATAAAATTTACCAAATAAAGTTTGTATTTAAACAATAAATTTCTTCACTCTTTCAATAAGGTTCATCCCCATTCAACACGGTTCTTAACTCTTTCAATTTCTTGTTTGGCTAGTTGTCAGCTTCACTTGTTAGACCATGAGTGAAGGATGTTGACAGCTTGACACATTTTCAAAATAAGGCATTAGCCATTTTCACACATGACGCGTGCTCAAATGGAAACTATTTCTCACATTTCGTAAAATAGCTGATGAAACATTATCATTTACATTCGTATTGGTATAGAAATTTACGGATGTAAAACTAAATTGATAGTCTAATAGGTATAAAATGGAGTTAAAAATGAAAATATTACCCCATGATTGTATAGGGTTATTGCTGCATTCTTGGTATATAGTTGTATTTGCTACATATATTTTGCACTCTGCAGGTAGAAAATCACCATAGTATTTGGTTAGGGTACATCCACTAAAACCATATAAAGAAAATCACCATATATATTATGTTTTACATGAAAATCTAGCAACCATATTAAGAAACTGTCATGAAATGAAGTTATTCCATTTTAAAGTTAAGCAATATCCTCGTATATAACCAAAAGCCCAAAACTGCTACTTATTTATGGATAAACAGGGCATGTCATAAAACTATAATTTGGCGTAAAAAATGAAAGCCTTGATCTTGATATAACTATTAAACAAAAATGAAACTTTAGATTGTAGTGATCCAATTCTAATTTTAGGTTTAGGGCCAACATAACCATATCACTTGGTTATGATGAAATAAGCAACATTTACTCCATCTTTATCCAGTATTCTTATGTCATTACCTTAAAAATGGATGGATATACGGGAAATTACACAAAGATCTATCATTTTTAACACCCAAAAGTCCAAAATAAGAAGATAAGAACATATAAATGTCATCACTAAACACCCAAATGAAACAAAATATAGGAACCTTTCACATTATCAGAGAAAAACTGTAGAAGGTTGTAAAATAACTCTCACAATTACCCGTAGACCTACAAAAAGGAGCCTAATAGATGAATGATATCAAAATGCGTGATTGAGAACATGATGCTTAATAGCTTATTTTCACCCATAAAGAAATACATACGTTCATGGCACTAAACTTTATTAGAACACCTTAGAAAAACTATTAAATCCTAAAAAGGCTTATCCAAACACCCCTTATGGAGAGAAAGTAAAAATTGCTTATTTGGGTGTGTTTGAGATAAGGTTATGCACTGAAGCTTATCTATTCTAAAATCCTAATACAATGGGTTAGAGGCTTAGAACTTATAAAATAAGCTATTAAACACTTAAAAACTTGTCCAAACACCCACTAAGTCATTGTTAACATTCCAATTTAGTAAATAACACATGAACAAACCAACAGAGACTCTAAAAGATTCCACCTAACAACAAACTCATGAGAAAACTAATTAATTTGTCACTTCCACTTCAAACCCAAATTTATAACTCAATAAGAAAAGAAAATAACCTCAACCCGTAACATAAACATTATATTATTATGAATCTTGATAAAAAAGAAAAAGAAACTCACCACATATGCTGCAAGCAGTATGTAGCCATGAACATTGTCTGCTAAGTTCCTGCAAATATATGTATATTCAACATCACAAAATAAAAACTAAAAAATAATAGTAAAGAAGCAGAAAATTATGGTGATATGGGGATTGAAACTAAACAAACATACCTATGAATTGGACAAAGAGAATTTGCTGATATATGAAGATAATAACCTTTCAATATGCCAAATAAAATTGAACTTCAAGATCTGAACTACTACTAAGTAAAGTCGTTCTCAAATTTCAAGAAAACATTGGTAATATAAGACCTCATTTCAAATTTTGAAAGAGTTTATGTGAGTTCCAAGACAAAAAGAAAAGAAGTGGAATACGGTTTATGCAAAGTACTCATTGTATAAAATATTGGTAAAAGTAAAAAAATAAATAAATACAATATAATATAATGACGTAAGCTATTTTAGTCAAAGTTTTAGTTGATAGTCTACCTATATGACACGTACCCAAAATTATTGAAACATGAAGTCAAGTAAAACTCCGTTTTAATAGATTGTATAGATTAAGCAAAAGAAATAAGCAATGATTCACTTTATGGTTTAGGTCATTCAAAAGTAACGTACATTCTCCAAAATAGTGTTTTAGTATGTGTTAGGTTCCCATATTTGTAACACAAGCATCAAAATAAAAAAATGAGATAAGAGAGTGATCGGTTGAACAAGATCAAACCATACGCGTAGTAATATAAGAAAGGATATGCGTGAGTATTGAATGAAAATGAACAACCAACCTTCAAGTGAAGGTTTACAAGATTATTTATAGGAAGGAACTAGGGCAACACACCAAGTTCCCATCCTTTCCTTATTGGGCTTTGCATAGGCTCATGGGCTTTCTACATGAGCCTAGCCTTGATTACTAACATAAAAGCCTTAATTAAGCTAACTATTACATATTAATTACTAACTCTTGAATTCAAGTTTAGGAGTGATTCCAACAATCTCCCCCTAAGTGTTAGTGATTGATGATTTGATCTTTAAACGTTGTAGGTGCTGATGTAATAGTAGCTTTGACGTCTTCTGACATTCTTCTTTCTTGTGATAAGAAATGCCTTGATTCGAACAATCTCCCCAGTGTAGCGAAATTGTTTCCTTTGAAGTATTCTGCTTTGACGTCATCATTTTCTTTGTTCTTTGTGATGGTAGTGATAGTATGTTGTGGTTGTCTGCATCAGGTCCGCTTCGTTGCTAACGTTGGATTTCAGTACTGATGTAGTTCTATTAGTCTTTAAACTTTGTAGATTCTTTGGCTTTGACGAAGAATCATTCTGACTTTGTGTTGCCTTTTGAGAGAACTTCAATTAGTGTTATTGTAGGTATGAGCATGTGGAGATTCTGCACGATCTTTTCCACCCGCAAGCATCCATAAGAAGAAAACATAAAACATGGGTTAGAAATAATCCATCGCTGACAAGTTTGAACTTCGAGAGTGTTAACAGCATAGTGTGAAAACACAACTCTAATTCTCACAAAGGCTGTTCCTGAACTGGAGTCCCACAAGTGAGATAACACGATGTACCGAAGTACACCTACAGTTCAGATGAGTCGCTGAGGTACACCAAAGCATCACCCCACGACTGTAGACCATTTGAGACACACTAAGCGTAATCCACGGGGAGTTACCGAAGTGACCTGCTGTCAGGGCTGTTTGATGTTGACCCTGGCAGGAGTTTCCATTCAATCACTGAGGATCACATGTGTGAACCTCTCATAAATGTTCTCGACAGATTGCTAAGATCTGTGAAGGACTCGATAAGGTATCACTTGCGTCCTTATTGTTGAACGACAAGTGATGAAATGTCAAGTGTACCTAAGAGATCTTTTGATGAATCTCGTGGCTCTAGACTCAATAGTGCACTTTGGTTTTCCTGAGCGGAGACTAGGGAGAGGGTCTCCTTGATTCAATACCAGCAATCTCTAAGAGAAACTCGATAGTTTACGTAGGGTTCCCTGTGAGAATGAAACAAGCTTCTGCTGAGAGAAACTTGAGTGGCTAAGAAGGTTTAGTGCATGCATCACTAGGTCCATGACGACTTTGATCTTCAATACCGGTGTCATCAAGTGACAACCAGTAGCATATGAATTGAACCCAGTGTCTGCCCTAAGTTGAATAATTTGGAGGGCTATTTGTTTTCACCCTTTTCTTTACATTTCTTTTTAATTCTTCAACTCCTTCTTTCTCCGATTCTCATTTTCTCCTTTTTTATAATCATACCTAAGGACTTCTAATTCTAACTATTGGTGGTGTCCTTGGGTAGATCCCTTCGGCTCTGGCAGATCATAGGACGGTTATTCCTAACCTTAGTAACCTTATAACTCCATGACTAACCTATGTTGCCATAAAACCATTTTCATTAAAATCTCTCAAAGTGGTTATGAGTAAAAGCATTTAATACCACTGTTGAGAGTTTAAGACTTTGCAGAAATAATCCCCCTCCACACGTGCTTAAGAATTTTGATAGAAATTTGCACGGTGAGAGAAGAGCGCGCATTTTTTATTTGATCAACTCAAGATAGAAAATCCCCCGCGAGACACGGTTACGTTGCATAGTTAAAGAGTTACATTGTCAGCTTTTAGGTGACAACTAGCTCTAATAACTACCTTGAAGGTGTGGACAAACCTCGAAAGGTTGTCAAACCCGTCAAAGTTCATGTCTACCAAGAGTTTCTTGAATGGTACATTCTACTAAGACAAGTCCTTTGCGAGACACATTTACATCACTAGCGAACTAGCTTGAAATTATTACCCGTCCCAGACAAGTCTTTTCGAGTTCCTAACATTTACGATCTCGTCAATTCATTGGTTAAGTCTTTTAGCACGAAGATGCATTTGCAATTCACAACATATTTTTTATCACATAATTTTTCTCCCCCTCAAAAATGGCATATGAATGTTATTTTTGATGAAATTTTGATATCGAATATGACCATTTCGAGTTTTGTGGGAAGATTACCGCGAAGAACAATTTTGTGAACAAAGTTTTTAAGCAAATACTGTCACACCCCCAAATTACCTGTTTTGCAGCGGAATGGAATTCCTGGGGATTGACTGTCATAGCATCAAAATCACAGTTATATTGAACGACCTAAAGTGTCGTTTGGAAAACTCATCGTTTGATTTAATAAAACAATTAGAGTTTACAAGTATAGGTCCCAAATGAAAGTCACTATGTACGGAAATAAATTTAATACAATCCAAACGATGTTTTTAAGTGCATAAAATCCATGTGAGACGCGTCGTCACCGCGACTCTATGATAAGTCCTTATGTATGCCATGATGTGAATGTCTTAGTTACCTGAAAATACATTGCTAAAAGTGTCAACACAATGGTTGAGTGAGTTCATAGATTTTATGTAAATGTTTAATACGACTACCACAAGTATAAATTATGTATGACAAATATGTCACAAAAATGGTACAATTGCTTAAGCACATGACACCGAAGCTTGACTGATGTTCGCCCCAACAGAGTGTTTTGCCAAACAACTCAAATAATGATAATGAAATGAAATGCATCCGTTTGACCAGTTGGGACCACCAACCCGGATGGAGGAGTCACCCTCAATAGATCTATCCACTCACCTTGGCTTCTTTCGGAATTAACGGTTCATGTTTATGAAATGGGGACATTTAACTGGCAATGAGGTAACTTAAGCAATGTAATGAATTTGATATACTTGGTATCGTAATAAAAATGATGTGCAATGTATTCTCCTTCGTAGGTTAGAAATAAAGTAAAAACTTGAATAAATTGGGGCTATGAAAACTCACCTGTTGCAATGATTATGATGACAAAAGTGGATATACTGAAATGAGGCGCAACCTCTAACCGTGACCTATTATGAATGATATGTTTTATTATAAGTTATGATGTAATGTTATGCATGCAATTCGTATGATATCTATACCACTTGTACATTTGACAATAATGTTTAACGTCGAAATGTATGTTTCTGACATCTCGTCATATTATAAAATACTTTACAAGTATTTACGTTGAAATGATATCCTACGATAGTCGTTTAATGATTTATTATGAAATTATAACTTTTCGTCGTAAAATAATGTTTTTGAAAATTTCATGAAAGTGACTATACGGCCTTGAAAAGCTTGTCGTAAAATGGTGCACGTCGAGTGTTAGGAAACAAACTCAACGGTTTTGGGAAGCTTGTATCATTATCTCAAAGTTTTAGCATTTAAGTTTTCATCCTAGAGGTCTCGATCATGGAGAAAAATATAGGTTAAGTATGGTACTTGTGTCCAAAATATTGTTTAAGGGTGGTTTTAGGCAAAGTTTATGTGACCGTATTTTATTCATTACAACTCCGCTTGACGAACGGTCGGACATTTTGGAAAATATGCTAGGCGAACTTACTTTTACTAGAAGGCATCGTTTTCTCAAAAGTATTCTATCGATATGAAAAATGGCTTCAAACACGGTCACTTGCGATAACCACTTTGGTCTAGTAGAAAATATATAAGTGTTAATACTTGTGAAAATAAGTACGATAGCCATAATTTATCCCAATTGCAATTACACATTCAAAAATATTAATCCGGTTCGTTAAGCCACAACAAGCTATCCATAGGATTAGCCTCGAGTGCTAAAACAACACCGATCCAAACGCTCCTTTATGGACTCTAAAATGAGTAATTTAAGTAAGCAATCCAAACACTCCATTATATTTTAATAAACCCTTGTGCTTATAAAATATAGTTTTTATAAGGTTTCTAACATTCCCTAATAATTTATAGGTGATACAATAGCATTTGGTAAAGTTTTCAAAGCTCAAACGGACTCGAAAACGCTTAAAAACACCAATTTTATTTCCCATCAGCAATAGGTACTTTGACTTTTTCAGAAAAATCGTCCGTCTTTGACCATGCTTAAATCTCTCATTTTACACTTTTAAGCTTAAAAATCTCGCGATTAACAGTAAAACATCATTTCAGACAACTTTTGTGTTTTACACTTAAGCCAATTCGGACCCGAAAGGGGTCAAAACCTCGATTTAAAATCATATCAGCATGTATATTTTTACAAGTTGTTAAAAAATATAAGTTTCGTTAAACTTTAATTGGCCATAATTTCTTCGTTTTAAGTCCTTTTTCTACGTTCTTTATATCCACGGTTTCGTATTAACATATACTAATATATTTTTGATAAGTCGACACATTTAATAACGCTTAAGACCCATTTTTGACTCGTAAAAAGTTGAGAATACATGCTGAATTTTCTGAAACAAATAGTTTTCGTCGCCAAACTTGAAAAATTCATATCTTCTTCGTTATAACTCCGTTTTAACCCGTTCAAGCGACCACGTTTTCGTTTTAAAGTATATTTTCCAAATATCTAGCCCAAAATTTTTTACCTGCTTTCGATTCGAAAATAAGATCAGACCTCTAAATAAAGTTGTCGAAATGAGTTTTTCTCGCGTAAAACCTATTCTAACCAATTCAAAACAACTCCGAAGCTATTCTAATCCTACCATACACCTTCTTAGGGTGTCATGGGTTTCTAGACATCATTAAAAATGATATGTTACAAGGGATAATTTATAGGATGATATATCTTAATTATAAGTAATAAAAACATTAAAAGTGGTATAGACTCATATGTAACATGCATGTTTTCTTGCAAAAATGATGAAATAACATAAAGATGAATATGAAAAAGTTATGAAGATCATGAAATGCTTACTTGAATGATTATGTATTTTTGAACAAAGTATGCTTAATAATCTTGAGGTTTTTATTTCAAAACCTTAACAAGATCACTAAATGAGTTTGATAAACACTTGATCATTAAAAATTGATGGTTTCCTCTTGGTGTCTTGTGTGACCGGTTCTTCAAGCAAAAAGGGAGGAGAGGATTTTATTTTACACCTTGATATTTAGTATGTATGTGTAGTTACTTGTATAAAATTAATATATATGAAAGTATAGAAGATATTTATTCATAATTGGTTGAGTCATTGCTCCTTGGTCGACATTCATAAAAAAAAAGAAGACCAAATGCATTTTGAGTAGTTAAGTACTTATGGGTTGAAGTAAAAGTGTAATTTCTTAAAAAATAATTAGTAACTTGTGTATTTATTTAAGCATTTAGGGTAGCATTAGCTAAAAATAAATTTTAACGGAACAAAATAGATTGTATCAAAGTCATAAAAATTAAAAAAATACATTTCTCACAAGTATTGAGTGAATAAATATTTATCGGGTTGAATTTACGAAAACCGTCGTAATTATATAAATATGACAGTTTATATACGAAATAAATTTGAAACACCGGGTAAACTAATAATATTATTTTTATAATCTTACTATGAGTATAAAAATATATCGGGATAATTGTTGGAAAGTGTCGGATCAAATGTTCAAAATAAATGATTACGCGATAGCGTTTATTTAATATGAAATTATACGTTTAATGTAAAATGCAAAACCATGCATGAACTAATATGATGATAATGATGCTAATGATATGTAGACTAAACCTAGTCTATATGAAATGTCCTTGATGATATTCCATGAATACGCAGCTTAACCCTCCAGGTTACGCGTATTTGATATTCGTAAACCTAGTTTACGAAAAATGATGAAATAGTGAATTTTTCAAAGTTTGCAAAATGACCTGAAATTACGAGTTGTCACATTCGCCCAACCAAAAAGGAATTCAGTCCATGTTGGGTTCTACGGTGTTATCGGTGAAAGGTTTGGATATTTGAGTCGCATCGGGTCGTCCAATGTTTTCTGAATCATATCGCGCCTTTCCAAGACGGGACTTTCAACATAACTCTGTTGCCAACTTGAAATTCTAATGGTTTGCGACTTATGGAACATACTTCCAATATTTTGCGTCGTATATCGACGTAGCTTATCTAGCTATATGTTGTTACTTGTAACTGACTTTTGATTTGTACGATTTCTGTATTGTTTCATGAATAAGTCATGGACTAATGAGTTGTACTTTCCTGATTTTGACCAGTGAATGAGTGATTGACACCTCAATCTTAGAGTGCCTCAAATGAGGTAGTCAATATGTTCATGTAATAACTATTGTTGTAAAGCAACTTGTTCGATGAAGAATGATTTTCCTAATCGTTTCCAGAAATAATCACATATGCTTTGAGCATATATTCTAATGTTTGAATTGTTCTCTCGCTCTAACCATTGAGCTGAGGATAATAGGTGGTACTCACGTCCTAGTAGGTTCCATGGGAATCTTGATATGATTGTCAGAAGTGTGAGGTGAATCGGCTACCTTATATCAGGTATAATTGAAATTGACACCATGTGTCTCATGACAAATTCCAAAATGTCAAGTCTATTGAAAAGGGCATTATTGAAAAGAATAGATTATGGGTAACAGTTGTGATTCCTCACGTTTCTAGTTCTAGCGAATGTCATTACTTGAGTCTTACTTGCCTAAGGTGCCTAGTCTCCATGACTAAAATGTTTATTGTTTGATTATCGAAGTGTTTCCATGCTCTATGTTGTAAAGTCACAAAACCTTAAATATTTAAGTGACGTGGTGTACTGGTTGATTTTCAAGATTTGTCCCGATATTGAGTGCTTCTAAAATATTTCATCATTTAGATTGTTATCATGCTAGCAAGAAAATAGATATCAGCTCATACTATGTCGAAGAATGTGATGGAGAGTCATTAATTGTCTGATATGTTCAAACCTGTTGCATCTCTTGATATAGAAGTGAGGTTACTTGAAATTTCTAGAGAACACAATGCCTTAGGGGAAGTTTAAATCGATAACCTTAATTTAACCAAAATTTCCTTTAAGGGAAACTCGTTGTAGGGAAGTTCACATATCGTTGAAGCCATGTTTAGTGAAATGTTCTGTAGTCTCAGTTAGAAGACTTGGTTTCTCCCTATAGTGTTGCTTAGTGTGTATTCACTTCGTACTAAATTTTGTAACTCGGTCTAGCTAGTACTTTTGAAATGATATATTTTGGCTTCTAGTCCAAAGATAGTGGTTCGGAATGTCTCGTGATGTCTTAAGCTTTATGTTGAGTTTTGAAACATCTTACTACATACTTCTAGTCCTTGTTGGTGTTTCTGAAATCCTTTCATTGTTTTCTTGTATCGAGGAATCCTCCTCGTAGATGGTATAGAAAGTCTTTCCTAAAAAGGTCACTGGTAAACTTTCAACCTATCGGTTGAGTGTGTGATGAATGGCGTAGGTTTCTGTAGAGTGTTAACAAAATAAATATTTATGAACAATTTATCTGATTGCAAAACTTTTCTTTTAAATGAAGATTGTTTTAGGAAGTTTGAAAAGATGTTTGTTTCTTTCATAACATAATTCTTCCTAAATTATACATAGGTGATCAGGCTATGTATAATCGAGGACAAATGACGTGATGATTGGTTTTGTTGAAATGGTATTATGTTTTTCCGAAGTTTTAGATGGTATTCAACGTTTTATTTTATAAATTAATGGCTCAAACAATTTTTTAGAGTAACATGGAAATCGTTTCGCGTAATGATAGTAAATAGTTGATAAAATGACTGAAAGTCAATTGATAGGGTGGTTACAAAACAACTTGTTTTAAAACTTTATAAAACAATGTTTCTAAGATGGTGTAAAATGACTTGAAATAAAATTAAGTGAAATAATTTTATAAAGTAATAGCAAAATAACATGAAATAAGATTTGTTGGATGGTTGTGATTATCGTGGAGTTAATAAGGGATAAATATTACATTAGATTGAAAGGTACCTATTATCTGTTCCTATTGATGGTCAAATCGTGTTTCAAGTGTAGGAATAGTAGACGGTCTAGCAGCAATAGCCCTAGAACTCTCACAATCCTCAAACCTATGAGATGGTGTAGTGTCTATAGTCTTAGTGATAAATGGTAATGGTGTGTTGAATCATGCACGCTTCCCAAGCTGCAAGTCAGATGTATGAGTAGTGTCAATGAGATGTGATGGCACGGATGGTACTCTGGATGACAATGATGATGAAAATGATAACAATAATGATAATGAAAATCCTTGGGGTGAGTTAAGAAAATAGGTTCATTAGGACTAAGCCTATAAGTTCTACCAAATGGTATGATCTGTCCTAACAGAATGATAAAAACTGTCCTGATCCTACAGTGAATCAATGGTGATCGTGATGGTGTAGGTGCAACTTCGTCCTCCTAAAAGGGTTCAGTCTTATCATCTGATGTTATCGGTGTTGAGTCAACTGATGTTAAAATTGTGATAGGGAATGACAGGGCATTCTCCATGTCAAAGTGATGGGATGGGTATCTGAAGGCATTAATGTGACAATCGATTTGAAATGAAAATAAATAACTCGCAAAATGTGCGTATGAAACCGCATGTATAGTGACTATGCACTTATGATGAAATGATGAGATGCTATGATGATGTAGTTATAGTCTAGGGTCAATGATGCAACCTAGTTCTCTATAACCGAAGCTCTGATGCCAATCTGTCACACCCCCAAATTACCTGTTTTGTAGCGGAATGAAATTCCTGTGGATTGACTGTCATAGCATCAAAATCACAGTTATATTGAACGACCTAAAGTGTCGTTTGGAAAACATATCGTTTGATTTAATAAAACAATCAGAGTTTACAAGTATAGGTCCCAAATGAAAGTCACTATGTACGGAAATAAATTTAATACAATCCAAACGATGTTTTTAAGTGCATAAAATCCATGTGAGACGCGTCGTCACCGCGACTCTATGATAAGTCCTTATGTATGCCATGATGTGAATGTCTTAGTTACCTGAAAATACATTGCTAAAAGTGTCAACACAATGGTTGAGTGAGTTCATAGATTTTATGTAAATGTTTAATACGACTACCACAAGTATAAATTATGTATGACAAATATGTCACAAAAATGGTACAATTGCTTAAGCACATGACACCGAAGCTTGACTGATGTTCGCCCCAACAGAGTGTTTTGCCAAACAACTCAAATAATGATAATGAAATGAAATGCATCCGTTTGACCAGTTGGGACCACCAACCCGGATGGAGGAGTCACCCTCAATAGATCTATCCACTCACCCTGGCTTCTTTCGGAATTAACGGTTCATGTTTATGAAATGGGGACATTTAACTGGCAATGAGGTAACTTAAGCAATGTAATGAATTTGATATACTTGGTATCGTAATAAAAATGATGTGCAATGTATTCTCCCCCGTAGGTTTGAAATAAAGTAAAAACTTGAATAAATCGGGGCTATGAAAACTCACCTGTTGCAATGATTATGATGACAAAAGTGGATACACTGAAATGAGGCGCAACCTCTAACCGTGACCTATTATGAATGATATGTTTTATTATAAGTTATGATGTAATGTTATGCATGCAATTCGTATGATATCTATACCACTTGTACATTTGAAAATAATGTTTAACGTCGAAATGTATGTTTATGACATCTCGTCATATTATAAAATACTTTATAAGTATTTACGTTGAAATGATATCCTACGATAGTCGTTTAATGATTTATTATGAAATTATAACTTTTCGTCGTAAAATGATGTTTTTGAAAATTTCATGAAAGTGACTATACGGCCTTGAAAAGCTTGTCGTAAAATGGTGCACGTCGAGTGTTAGGAAACAAACTCAACGGTTTTGGGAAGCTTGTATCATTATCTCAAAGTTTTAGCATTTAAGTTCTCATCCTAGAGGTCTCGATCATGGAGAAAAATATAGGTTAAGTATGGGACTTGTGTCCAAAATATTGTTTAAGGGTGGTTTTCGGCAAAGTTTATGTGACCGTATTTTATTCATTACAGCTCCGCTTGACGAACGGTCGGACATTTTGGAAAATATGCTAGGCGAACTTACTTTTAGTAGAATGCATCGTTTTCTCAAAAGTATTCTATCGATATGAAAAATGGCTCCAAACATGGTCACTTGCGATAACCACTTTGGTCTAGTAGAAAATATATAAGTGTTAATACTTGTGAAAATAAGTACGATAGCCATAATTTATCCCAATTACAATTACACATTCAAAAATATTAATCCGGTTCGTTAAGCCACAACAAGCTATCCATAGGATTAGCCTCGAGTGCTAAAACAACACCGATCCAAACGCTCCTTTATGGACTCTAAAATGAGTAATTTAAGTAAGCAATCCAAACACTCCATTATATTTTAATAAACCCTTGTGCTTATAAAATATCGTTTTATAAGGTTTCTAACGTTCCCTAATAATTTATAGGTGATACAATAGCATTTGGTAAAGTTTTCAAAGCTCAAACGGACTCGAAAACGCTTAAAAACACCAATTTTATTTCCCATCAGCAATAGGTACTTTGACTTTTTCAGAAAAATCGTCCGTCTTTGACCATGCTTAAATCTCTCATTTTACACTTTTAAGCTTAAAAATCTCGCGATTACTGGTAAAACATCATTTCGGACAACTTTCGTGTTTTACACTTAAGCCAATTCGGACCCGAAAGGGGTCAAAACCTCGATTTAAAATCATATCAGCATGTATATTTTTACAAGTTGCTGTTAAAAAATATAAGTTTCGTTAAACTTTAATTGGCCATAATTTCTTCGTTTTAAGTCCGTTTTCTACGTTCTTTATATCCACGGTTTCGTATTAATATATACTAATATATTTTTGATAAGTCGACACATTTAATAATGCTTAAGACCCATTTTTGACTCGTAAAAAGTTGAGAATACATGCTGAATTTTCTGAAACAAATAGTTTTCGTCGCCAAACTTGAAAAATTCATATCTTCTTCGTTATAACTCCGTTTTAACCCGTTCAAGCGACCACGTTTTCGTTTTAAAGTATATTTTCCAAATATCTAGCCCAAAATTTTTTACCTGCTTTTGATTCGAAAATAAGATCAGACCTCTAAATAAAGTTGTCGAAATGAGTTTTTCTCGCGTAAAACCTATTCTAACCAATTCAAAACAACTCCGAAGCTATTCTAATCCTACCATACACCTTCTTAGGGTGTCATGGGTTTCTAGACATCATTAAAAATGATATGTTACAAGGGATAATTTATAGGATGATATATCTTAATTATAAGTAATAAAAACATTAAAAGTGGTATAGACTCATATGTAACATGCATGTTTTCTTGCAAAAATGATGAAATAACATAAATATGAATATGAAAAAGTTATGAAGATCATGAAATGCTTACTTGAATGATTATGTATTTTTGAACAAAGTATGCTTAATAATCTTGAGGTTTTTATTTCAAAACCTTAACAAGATCACTAAATGAGTTTGATAAACACTTGATCATGAAAAATTGATTGTTTCCTCTTGGTGTCTTGTGTGACCGGTTCTTCAAGCAAAAAGGGAGGAGAGGATTTTATTTTACACCTTGATATTTAGTATGTATGTGTAGTTACTTGTATAAAATTAATATATATGAAAGTATAGAAGATATTTATTCATAATTGGTTGAGTCATTGCTCCTTGGTCGACATTCATAAAAAAAAAAGAAGACCAAATGCATTTTGAGTAGTTAAGTACTTATGGGTTGAAGTAAAAGTGTAATTTCTTAAAAATAATTAGTAACTTGTGTATTTATTTAAGCATTTAGGGTAGCGTTAGCTAAAAATAAATTTTAACGGAACAAAATAGATTGTATCAAAGTCATAAAAATTAAAAAAAAAACACTTTTCACAAGTATTGAGTGAATAAATATTTATCGGGTTGAATTTACGAAAACCGTCGTAATTATATAAATATGACAGTTTATATACGAAATAAAATTGAAACACCGGGTAAACTAATACTACCTCCGTCCCAAAATTATAGTCCCCGTTTGATTTTTCTGGTATTTCTTTTTTTAACTTTGACCTTAAATATTTTTGTTTATGTTATACAATAGTAGATGAAAATTATACCAAATGAAAATACATTAAAAACTCAATCCATTCATATATTTTGCATCAAGTATTATATAACACAAACAAAAATACTTAAGGTCAAAGTTGTAAAAGAAAGACCGAAAAAGTCAAAAGGGGACTATAATTTTGGGACGGAGGGAGTAATATTATTTTTATAATCTTACTATGAGTATAAAAATATATCGGGATAATTGTTGGAAAGTGTTGGATCAAATGTTCAAAATAAATGATTACGCGATAGCGTTTATTTAATATGAAATTATACGTTTAATGTAAAATGCAAAACCATGCATGAACTAATATGATGATAATGATGCTAATGATATGTAGACTAAACCTAGTCTATATGAAATGTCCTTGATGATATTCCATGAATACGCAGCTTAACCCTCCAGGTTACGCGTATTTGATATTCGTAAACCTAGTTTACGAAAAATGATGAAATAGTGAATTTTTCAAAGTTTGCAAAATGACCTGAAATTACGAGTTGTCACAAATACTCCCCCTCAACAAGTGATATTAACTTTTGAGGTTTTGAGAATCATAAGGGGAAGTACTTGTTCTTTTGAGCAAAACTTTGAAAAGTGAAAGTTTTGAGAAGTTTTACTCAAAAGTAAGAAGCTTTCGCTCCTTTTATAGGATTGTGGCACTGAAGCGTACCACAGGGTCCTCTCATTACAAGTACGGGTTGTACACTGTTATGTGTGCACAAGCCATTGTCAGATTAAAAACACACATCCAAATGATAAGATAATGAACCAAATCAAGGGTTACCAGGAGAATCAGGTAGTCCAGCAATAACTCCGGGAATGCGTTCTGGATGTTGATAGCCTGTGAGAGATATGCTGGGACAACCACCTACGAAACTCTTCAAAGTTCTAAACTGATCCCTTCTGAACAACCTTTCATCGATGCGAGTGATGGTCTTCTTCACATCCCTTCTCTCCCTCGAATTCCATCCCTTAGGTGACCCAATACCTATCGCCTTTAACCGATAAGCTAACCCATCCCTGACTTTCTTCAGTGCATGATCCCCAAACTTGTGAAGCTCCTTACACGCCATTAAGCAATTTCGGTGTAGTTCACTTCGGTAGACTACTCCAAATGGTTTGCTGATGAGGGTGTACTGAGGAAGTTGGTTTATGTTGGGAAGGTCTAGCTGTGGTTTAGTGAGGTTAACACGCGTCTGATACGATTCCACGGCAAGTTTAATGTCTTCTACACGTTCTTGGATCACTATGCTTCTGATGTAGATGAGTAATGACTTGATGTATTCGCATTGGATAGTTGTAGAGAAATGTCGCATTCGTCCTTGCACCTTAGCGAGATACATATCTTCAATGTCATTTAGCGACAATCTCGGAAAATCCGCTTCACAGAAGTCATAGTCCTCTTCGTCTTGTCGTTTGACCACAATGTTCTTGAGGAATGTGTAGTCCCACTTTGACGAAAGAGTAACATGCTTAATAGCAATGATCCGTTTATCACTAAACACTTCCTTCTTCGATTTTTGAACCTGGCAGCTTTTGTAGAAGATTCTTCGGCGTTCAGGCCAATGATGAATCCCATATATCGCATCAAGGTCATACTTTTCCACTTGGTTAGCAAACATGTGTGTGGCTTCTTCCTCGATGGCTGGATTGTTAGAATAGATTGCTGCTGGGAAAGGAAATATGAGTAACGTAGCATACTTCCTTGTAACATCGCTACCATGTAGGAGAAACTCGAGGTCATTGTTGAAGAAGTAACGGTATGGAATTTGAGGTTGATCCGGTCGGCCGATTGTTGGTAGCGGTCTGGTCCAGTCTGTGTAGTATGGAGCTTTGTCTTGTCTTGTGAAGTCGATGTTTGCTTCGGGATTGAGCCAATCGATATTGTTCGACATGGCTCGTGCAATGTTTTCGAGATGGTATTCAACATCAATTGCACTTTCTGAGCTGTCTTTAAGCAGTTGGAAGGCTTCATTCTTAATTCGCCTTAGCTCAGCCTTAATCTTTTTATCGAAGGATCAGAAAAAAAGGTTCGGATCTCCTGCAGGAATGATTTGGAAGAGCCAAAACCAAAAATAGTGGTATTTGCTAGCAACAACATAATGGAGGCAATCAATCAATACGTAGTGGGTTTAGTACGCCCCGCCAAAACGGCTCCGAAACAAACGAAAAGGTGCGTGCCGCACTCACGAAGGACTGCCAGTGATATACTGGAGGAAGGTGGGGATGACGTCAAGCATTGCATCATGAGTCCCAACGGGGCGAGGGAGCTGGCAGCTTCCTGTTGCAATTGTTCGCTTAGCTGGGAGTGGTCATCTTCTTCACTCTAAACTGTTCTTGAATCAGCTTCACATGCTCCATAGTACGGCCATCTACCATTTCTTGACCTTCTGGTAGTGAGGGAGTAGCATCAACAAGTGTGGAAAACCAGTCATATTCTGCAGTGTCATCTTCGTCTAGCCATGAGACAACATTGGTTTTTGTCTTCTTCTTCTTTGGCCTTGAGGACTCTGGTTTCTTTGTTGTTGCAGAAGAGGTGGGTTGTTGTTGGGGCTCAGGGACTTCCTCATCGTCACCACCAGTGTATTCGAAATGATCACCGGTTTTCTCTGTTGATGGTGGTAACTCAGAGTCCTGAGGTTTATCTGTTGCAGTCGAACGTGGAGGAGATCTTGTTTCGGTTAAAGTCCTTTGGAGTGGTGGTGGCATAGAGGAGGATTCACCAGACTTCTTCTTGCATTTCGATTCTTTATCTTTATCCGCATCATCATCGTCTCTAGGACGCTTAGCCGTCTCAGCTGCCGCTCTGTATCCCGTTTTAAGTTGGTAATCCAGCAATGCTTTAAACAGTTTACCTTCGTCAGAAGTAAACGTTCCAGATCATTTTGACATTTGGAGTACAATTTTGGAAACCAATTCTGCATCAGAGAAAGTTGTAGGCTCAATTGGGTTGATTGTAACAGTTAAGGGCGTTGATCTAATTGTTTGTTTGGCCAACTGCATGAGATTCGGATAGAGTTGTCTGGTGAACATCTCTTTTGTCACTCCAGGAACAATGTCAAGAAGGAATTTATGAGTATATTCCCTAATTGTCTTGTTCATTTCCCCTTGGACATCACGATTGATAAACTTCTGGATATGCTCTCTTTCTTTCAACATCTCGTTTATCCCGTCTTGAAGAAAATTGATTCTGTCAGTGAGTTGATTCAGCTTTTTGTTGGTCACGTCTTTCTTCCTGACTTGCCTGACAGCTTTGAAAATCTTTGGCTTAGCTCAGGATATCCAAGAGTCGGTTGGTTTCTTTACTGACTTGGATGCGGATCTGGTTGTGCCTTTGGATGGTGGAGGTGAAGAGTGAGAAGATGAGTCTGATGAAGATGAGACATGAGGAGGCACATGGTCCTCTGGTGGCTCAGAAGTTAGTTCCTTGGAGCGTGCTGGACTATCTAGAAGAAAATCATCATAATCAACTTCGTCATCTTTTCCAGATTTAGCCAGTTCTTCAGCCTTAATCCTGGCTTCTTCATCTGCTTGAGCTTGAGCTTGAGCTTCTTTTTCAGCTTTTTCTTTAGCTGCAACCTCAGCATCTTCATCAGGAATTTTCTCAGACTTCTCCTTTTCCGGTTCCTCAAAGTCCTATGTGATAGAATCCTCCAGTCGCCGTTGTTGTTTTTCGTGGGTGGTGGTACCAGTTCCCTTATTGGGTTGATTAACCGCATCGGAAACTGGTGTAGATAGTACACCACCACTTGACCCTCCGGGGCCACGAGTTTGTTGCTGTACGAACTCTTTGGCAACGTGTTGGAGTCTTAGATTCTTCATCTTTTTCCTATAGTCTCTGTCTAGTGGTTCTTCATCCGAGCTCTCCTCTTCCTCAGGCTCAGCAACTGGAGTTTTACCTTTATCAGCTTTTGGACTAAGAGGTTTTGCAACTGTTTGAGTGTCATCGATTGGAGTTTCAGAGTAGATGACCTCTTCGTCCGTTTCAGTGTCCTCTGAGTCCTCGTCCGTTAGCTTTTGTTGCGGTTCAGGTTTGGGAATAGGGATTGCCTCCTTTAATGGAACTTTCCTTTTAAGGGAAGGACTCCTCTTCGGATACCTTCTAGTACTCTCAGTGCTCGCTATACTTCCTGTACAGCCTCTTCTGGTTTTCCACTGCTACCAGATATCGTTTGTACGAATAAAGTCCTTTGATAACATCAGTGAAAAGAATATCTGGCAACACTACACCGTGTTTCTTCGTAGTTGATTCTTTGAATCTTACCACGTTGAGTGTGGGTTCAAGTAGTACGGAGTGATGGTTGGGATCTTCAAGTCTTTAGGGAATATCAGGATTGGTTTCAATAATCCTTTTGATCAGCAATTTTTTATATCTGATATATGGAATCTTGGTGCTAGGCTTTCTCAGGTACGTCATCATGTCATCCCAGATCAAAGCAGTATATTCAATGTGTTTCATGTTGACCATGCCCCAAAAGATTTGAAGTTCCATGAGCTTTGGGTGCTCATATCCACTGTCACGTCCGGACACTGATTTAGCAATCATGATGTACAGTGTTCTCCATGGTTGAGGGATGTTCTTGAGATCTACTGAGGAGTGCTTTGTGATAACCCCAGCAGCCTCGTCATAGCCGATGTTGACCATGAATTGGAGAACGACCTCTTCTGTAGGAGTAGCAGAGAAGTCAGTAGGCTCGACAGTTGGTAGAAGAAGAACAACCTTCAAATCTGCAGGAGTGACGGTGACTTGTTTATTGTTCAATGTTACCATCACAGCACTTTGACCTTTGACCTTTTGAATTGTGTGCCAGAATTGATGAATGTAGATCTCTGGCACAGTAGCAGAATTCGTGAGCATATTCGTGTAAGGGTGAGTCTTCAGAATATCCACGGCAATCAGACAGGAAGACTCGAAACATGTGAAGTTATCAAAGTCGACTCTGAGATTATTCTTTACAATCTTCATTGAGTAACCATTGGGAAAGATGTCTTCAATAGTGAAAACATTTGGTGCATCCACATTTTCCATTTGAGCGTCCATATCGTGATCTGAAAGAAATTTAGCCAAACGAACCAACATATCGAAAGACATTATGTTAGTCAAAAGTTGATTTTATTGTCTATTTATTGAATATGATATGTTAACGAATGTTACGTGTCCAATGTCACTTGTTAGTCCAATAGTCCAAAGACGTCGTGATAAGTTTCGTGAGTTGATTAATTTTGAGTTTTAAAGTCCAAGTTTTCACTTATTTTCACAACTTATTAAACATTTAAGCTTATTAGTGACATCTTGGTTTCGTGACGTTATGATTTGTTTATTTACAAGTTTGCACGCGTAATAATTCATAATTTTGGTTAAAATAAGGCTTAGGCGTAAAATTCCAAGCTTATGCGTAAACAATAGTGGTTATACGCGTAAGCATAAGCTTATGCGTAAGATCTTGACTTATGCGTAAAAAATGTTACACGTAGGAAAAAAGAGTCTTAGGCATAGAGCTTACGCGTAAGCGTATGTGGAACCTTACGCGTAAGGCTTACTCGTAAGAGTGAACCTTATGCGTAAAGGTTACTGTTTACGCATATCCTTCACATGATACGCGTAGTACCCTTTGTAGAACCTTACGCGTAAAGGTTACGCGTAAGATTTCTCTTACGCATAACATTCTACGCGTAAGGTGATCCTTATGCGTAGAAGCTCAATTAACCTTGGTTCTGAATTTTCACGCGTAATAATCTTGAAATAAATGAATCACAACACATCCATTAACACCATATTCAATCCTTTTCTGTCACACATGAAATCTTAATCAATACAGTTTACGCGTAGGATATGCATACGCGTAAAACTTAAACCCTAGGCATCAAAAATTACGAGTATGAAATCTAGTCATAGGAATGACACCAAACAAGTTCTGGGATATCTAAGAGGGCATATGAGTTGTCTTAAACAAGTTTTAACATCAAAACCTTCATGAATCAAGAAAACCTAATTCGTATGAACATGAACCCTAGATCTTAATTTTCACATAATTGATGTTTCTGGGTATGTATCAAGCACGGTTTTGGTCAATTAAACATGTTACGAACATAACACACCCATCTTTTTAACCAGAAACACTCACATATGAAAACACCCAATTCTACACTTAAACCCTAATCCTTAAAACATCATTAAATCATTTTCTGGGTGAGTTTTGATTATAGAAATGGTTTAAGGGTGATCATTTAAACATTTTAACATAACCATTTTAACAGTAAACACCAAAACATGATTATGTGTTCATACGCTTATGCGTAGAACACAAAATCATGCCTAGAGTAAAATCTAGCCGTTGGATCATGAAACAAATCAAAACCATTGTTTAGATAATCATTTAGAACGTTTAAACGCTTAATAATTCGAGATCAAAAACACGGTTTTGAGGATTGAAGCTTAGTTGTAGGATTTGGTGGTTAAGGATAATAAATGTTGAAGTAAATGTGTTTTGAATTAGGTGGAGAGTTTTATTAAAATTTAGTTTAAGCTTTTGACAATTTCAGTCCCTCCACCTTAACCATTTTCATCCAACGCCCATAACTTCCATTTTGGTTACGCAAAACATGATATTTGGAAAGAAACTTGACGACACTCTCCCTCGACTTAAGACATAATGAAATTTTATAAATTTGAGCCCGGGGAGTGACAGTAAACCAAAGATGTGACCACCATTATCAAAGAAACAACCGGGATAAGGTAACATGCAAGTACAAGGTTTTATGAAACCGAAAAATATTTACTTTCTCCCCCTCAACACTTGACCGAGAAAATACTGAATTTTAAAAGAGTAACGTGTTGACGGAAGATATGTATTTGCCATGTTAAAAGAAATATAGATAGAAGAATATTTTTGGAGTTTTATCAGATTTTATATTTTTGTATTATGTTTTTGAAAAATATTTACAAAAGAGGTTTTGGTGTTTGACTGGTTTTAAGATTGTTTTAAAAGTTCATCCAGTTCCTCTGGAGTCAAACACCGCATAGAAATCCGGTGGACCAACTCATTAAACCTAGCAGGAGCTAAGGCTTTGGTGAGAAGATCTGCCAGTTGGTATTCAGTACCCAAAAATTATAATTCAACAGTACCCTTTTCCACGTGCTCCTTGATGAAATGATATCGAAGATCGATGTGCTTTGATTTCGAATGTTGAACAGAGTTGCACGAGATCGCAATAGCACTTCGATTGTCACATTACATCGGGATTCTGTCAAATACGTAACCATAGTCTTTGAGTTGTGTTCTCTTCCAAATGACTTGAGCACAACACGCCGACATGGCTACATATTCTGCTTCTGTTGAGGACAACGATGTACAGTCCTGCTTCTTTGATTGCCATGACACCAGTTTATCACCAAGAAATTGTAATGCTCCTGAGGTACTTTTCCGAGAGTCTAAGCATCCTACATGATCAGCGTCTGAAAAAGCTATTAATTCAAAACCAGAATCCTTCGGATACCAGATCCCCAAGTTAATGGTTCCCTTGATGTATCGGAGGATTTGTTTAGCCTCAGAGAGGTGAGTTTCAGTTGGTCTCGACTGATAACGGGAGCAAAGATATACGGCATAGACAATATCAGGTCTGCTGGCTGTTAGATACATGAGAGACCCAATGATACTGCAATATTTGGTAGGGTCAACCAATTTCCCATGCAAATCAGCGTCCAACTTCTTGGTATGTGCCATTGGAGTGGCATAGGTGTCACAGTTTTGCATTCCATTTTTGTTCAAAATTTCAAGGGAATATTTGGACTGACTCAAGAAAATACCATGGGGTGATTGATGAACTTGCAATCCTAGAAAGAATGTAAGTTCACCCATCATTCACATTTCAAAATGTTTTTTCATAAGTTTTGAAAAAGCGTTTGAGTACTTTAGATGTGTTGACCTAAAAATGATGTCATCCACATAAATTTGAACGATTAAAATGTGTGCCCCGTGATATTGTATGAAAAGTGTAGGGTCGACCGAACCTTTGGAGAAATTATTGGCAATGAGGAAGGATGATAACTTATCGTACCACGCCCGAGGAGCTTGTTTGAGTCCGTAAAGAGCCTTGTTCAGTTTGTAAACGTGGTTCGGGAACTCTGGATCAACGAATCCTTCTGGCTGGCTGACATAGACCGTTTCTTTCAGTTTACCATTCAGAAAAGCAGTTTTGACGTCCATCTGAAAAACCGTGTTGTATTAAATTTAGTTAAGTCTTTGCCGAAGAAGATGTTGTAAGGTGAAAACAACAGGGCTTTGGAACTTACTTCAATTCTTCATTAATGGAGTAGGCATTAATTTAGTTATCTTATGTGCGGGTTAAAGTTAAACTAAGTTTTAATACTCGTAGTTTGTATTTTTTTAAGACAAGTCTAGGTTTTTCTAATCTTTTTCATAAATCATGTCTCAGTTCAAATTCTTATGTTCAATTTATTGTCGCATTTAGTGATCTTATTTGCGCCACTCTCTTTTATTGGGTGGTAAAGAATAGCAATAATGGGGATGTTTAATATAAGGGTAAAATATATTGTTCGTCCCTAAACTTGTCAAAAAACATCACAATGGGACATATCTTGTCATTTTGGTCATCAGGAGTCCATTCTTCAAGCTTTTTAAATCAATGAGGTCCCTTGACCCGTTATTCTCAGGTCAATGTCCCGTTATATTTTGTCAAATCCAGTTATTCTTGCGAAATGACTATTTTACCCTCGTCTTCTTCCCACTCTCATTTTCTTTTGGTACAGCTTGTAACCTCACTCACTCACACTACCACCACCAACACCATCATCTCAGTCACCTCCACCACCACCCACTACCATTACAACCATCCACCTTGTGTATGTTGCAAGTTGCTATCAGATTTATGGGTGGATTTATTTGTATAAGCACAGAAAATATGAAAATGACAAGGATTAAAGAAGTTTTAGTAAACAAATTATGGAAATGTTTATCACAAAAAGGAAACGGTATCAGAAAATATCTCATTTTTTTTTTAGTTGGCTGTATGGATCATCTGGATGACATATGTGGTGCGTAAGTAAATTTAGAAGACACCCACTTAAAAGATGGCTTTCAAAAAGGCTATGAAGCCGTTTTTGCTTCTGGAAAAGATGATGGGCATGAAGTTGGATTAAAAACAGGGTTCATAACTGGTGAAGAGTTAGGGTTTTACAGAGGCTGCATCGATGTTTGGAACTCTGTGATTCCAGTTGAACCAACATGCTTCTCCACCAGGGTTCAAAAGAAAATCAAAGAGATTACTATTATTATTATTATTATTATTATTATTATTATTATTATTATTATTATTATTATTATTATTTTATAAAACATCACTTCATTAGAAAACCAAAAGGATTACAAGAAATTGGTGGGAAGCCGAGACACTAGTTGGGCTCCCACTCCTTTCTGAATACAAAAGCTGAGTCTGTGAAAAATAAAATCCCCACTCTTGACACTATTCGAGTGGCTAATAGCAACAGTCTTGATACGTGAAATCATGTCCAAAGCTTCCGTGTCAAGCTCCCTAAATGTAGAGAAAGCAAATGGGATGAACTTGTAGCCATTTTATTCGCATTTGGACACGTATTTCTTTTTCTTTTTCTCCACAGCGTTATGTAAGGCCACCCCGGGAGCCCACAAAGACGCATCAATACCCGCAAAAGGGGAGATTCCAGTCACATCCAAACACGCGTCCTTACCTTGGTTCCAGTTGCATAATAGCAGGTCTGCTGGACGCAGCTCTTTCCCGTCCCTCGAAAGAAAACCCCAATGGGGCCTCCTTTTTCACCATAATCCCAACCTTGGAACATATATCGACAAGGATATCACGCACCAAGTTATGTCTGAATTTCACCCCTACTTCACTGGAACAGTGAACAGCATGATCCCCCCATTGGTCCATATGATGCTTGCAGCTCGGGCAGGAGCTACCTTCAGAAAACATAGGTATGGTAAGCCTATAACACAATACCGAACGGAATTGGCGATGGTTCATCCTTTGGCCCAACCCATCAATAGGTATGGTGAAAAGGAAATCTTGTGCATGTGGAGCCCGGGTACAACTGCGGACAGCTACCTGCCTCGGGCTTAACGAATACTTAGAAACAAGATCTTTCTCGATGACACCAAAGTAACACTTTGCCAAGGTTTTCATTATATGGGGGGCAAGAGCGTCAGAGGCGACCGAGAATGTGTCTGTGTTACAAGCACTGTTAAACATATCGAGGGCATGTTGAAACGAAGGGCCATGAGAGTTGATGCCTGTTTTAGCCAGAATCTGGTCCTGCATATCACTGGTTTGCAAATGAGAGGCGAGGAAAGCATATTGGATGATGTCGCTTGCCGCATGAATGCCAAGCCCGCCCATCTTGATTGGGAGGGTGGCAAGCCGCCACTGCCAGAAACCAAAACCTGGCCCGGAGGCTGTAATAATCTTCTCCAAGGAAGCATGCAACATCCGGTCAAACCGGACTTGGGCTTCTCGAACGTACAAAGGGGAACACGTCCACAAAGTATAAGATAATTTCGCCAGCCCGACACAATTACGAAGAAGAAGGAGCTCACATTGGGGGTCATTAAGTTTGAGGATAGCTTCCATTAGCAGGATAGTTTTAGGAGCCTTTTCAAAGCCAGCTCCTGACAAAAATTGTCATCCAAACTAACTGAACCACCTAGAAGTTTGACACCTTCGACAGGGTGGGAGATATTTATGGGAAAAACACCCTCCACCCTGCTTCTAGGATCCTCCGTAGGCCAGAAGAGTTCAGTCTTATCGACATTCAAAAACAACCCCCGATCCGGTCCATCTGTCATAATAATGTCAAGCGCCTTGGCAACCATAAGGGTGTCTCCTACAATAGTACCATCGTCAAGATACCAGGCCTGGAGTGTGAGCTCGCAGGACCTGTTGATAGCGTGGACTAGGGGGTGTAAGGCAAGGACGAACAACAAGGGGCCTAGCGGGTCCCCTTGTTGCAACCCTTGACAAGACCAAAGGATAGAATCATCGTAATAAAGTCTAGCTGGCCTGGCATAGCAAAATTCAACCCATGGAGCAATAGAAGGGCATCTGATCCTGGTCTCCTAGAGAAGGTCACTCCTGTCAACCAGATTAAAAGCGTTTTGAAAATCCACCAGCAACATGGAAATCCCAACAGTGTGACCCTTAGCCTCAACGAGCCGATTCACCGAATGAAGGACAGCCTCACAACCACCCGGAACGCCGACCCCAAATTGGAAGTCCTGCAAATAGGTATTCATAGAGTTACTCACAGAAGATGAAGCAACCTTCGAAACAAGCCTACGCCAGACCGTGCTGACAGCAATAGGGCGTATACCTCCACCCGGCTTAACCAACAGAGTCAATGGGGCACTAGCAATATATTCTCCCAATATAGCAGGACACGATCCACCGAGAAAAGGTTGACAACCCCCCGTGATGGAACCTAACTGGTCATCAGCAATGGCGGACGCAGCCCCTCTTAATATGTCCATTAAATGTTGTGCTCTAAGCCCATCTCGGCCACATGAGGTTCCTTTTGGGAAACTACGGATCCTGTTTAACACCAGGTCCTTATCCACAAGAAGTACATCTTCATCTATAGGAGACGATGACAAAATTGGAGGTGGGGCGCGGGGATGTTTGGCCTCTAACTCGTGCAAGGTGTCAGATGTAGACGGAGCGACTCCAGAAGAGGTAAGCACCTTAATGGCCGCGGTAAAGTGTCCGTCCCCCATTTTACGCTTACATTGAACTAGGTTAGCTGCATCAAGATCTTTGGGTTTCGTCATTCCACCGAAGGAAGAAGTGGTCCCAGATAAACGTTCCATCACCAGTGCAAACCTGTCTGCAGGATCCTTCCAGCGGAGAATAGCCTGAGAGATACATTCAAACTGGCCTTTTTCTCGCTCTTCAGAACGACGTTGAGCTCTATTGGCAGGTACGAAAGAGGTCAAAACACAACACGGCAAGATAAGGAGTTGCACCCATATCGACAGATCCCCCGGGCATGCAAGGACCCTATCTAAGGCATTACGAAAAATCTTGGCGAATCCCAGGCGTAGCCTAGGGGGGATGCATTTAACCGTACGTAACTTCTTCGAGAACACCCGGCTTAGTAAGTTGATATCAAAAATAGTCCCACCATCCTGAGAAATTGTCAAAGGATCGGCCTCTCCACCAATACCACCATCAGTAATAGCCGATGCAACGAGAGCACCATTCACAATATCTAATACTGGTGCGGGTGGTACATTGATGCCATATATCGCAACTTCATGAAAGCTAGGCGCTAGAACCACTTCCCCATCGGCATGTTTACAATTTTTACTGAACGTGTGAGTGCAAAAACACACCCCACAAAGCCAAACTCCCGCCGCATGAAGAGCCTGATCAAGCGCGGAGAATAAAGCAGAATCCTTCGAAACCCGATCCTTGTATGAGACTTTTAGAGCATCCGTTTTAAAATGGCGCGTATTCAAATGGTCGATAAAATATTTTTTAGTTAACCCTTTACCATTTCCCCCACTACACCCTTCACAACCTTGCAATGGACAAGAGATCCGAAATGCTTCGCGATTAGCCATAAAAAAACAAACCAACCCGTAAATAAATTGAAGTTTTTTTTTTTTTTACCACAAGAGAAACAAACTAAGACTAAATAAAAATATATACACTCATGGTCCTACTGTTTTGACAAGGCACAACAAAAACCAAGGGAGATAAAAGACATTTAGCGTGGGCCCCACCAATACACAAAAGACATATAGCAGTTGGACTAGAATCACCAAGTCGCTACCAGAATCACCAAGTCGCTACCCAAAAGTGAGCTAGCCAACAAACCTCTTTCATGTTATCTGTGTCAAAACACAAAGAACCCAAGTCGCTACCAGAGGTTGTAAACCAAGTTGCTACCAGGATGGTCCCCAAGCCAAAACGCAACCCCTGAAACAGAAGATCAAAACACGACCAAGCTAAACACAGCAGATCATGGTGTCAAGAACGCAGCCCAAACAGAAAAACTTGCAACAGAAAACCTTCCACAAGAAGACGTCGAAGCAAACAAGCGAACCAAACAGTGTAGGTTGCGTTACAAGGATGAAGTGAGTTTCAAGGGTGAAACCGACACCTGAAAAAGAGAAAACAACAAGAAGGAGAACAGCCACCCGCCAACGAAGAGGTTGGATCACTGAATACAACGAGGAAGTTGAATCAGTTGGCCAAAACCCATAATCGCCCACACAGTTGGGAGAGAATGAAACTTTTTTGTTATTATTATTATTATTATTATTATTATTATTATTATTATTATTATTATTATCATTATTATTATTATTATTATTATTATACAAACATCACTTTCATTAGAAACAAAACCATAGGATTACAAGAAATTAGTGGGGAGCCTCGAGACGATCTGGGCTCCCACACCTTTAGCAATAGCAAAACTAATTCTACTGAAGATCTGAGTAGCGGCACGCGCCCCAATATCTTGAGTTATAGAGAACTTCCGGATCCGTTTAAGTAAGGTCACCGCATCTGCTTCAAGTTCTCCCAAAGAGGAGAATGAGAAAGGGATGAACCCGTATCCAATGTCCACACATTTAGCTCCGTATTTGACGCGCTTACGTTTTGCGGCATCAATCACCACACGACCTGGTACAAAATCAATCATACCAGTTTGCGTGAGGGGAGACGAACCGGTTAAATCGACACATACATCATGTCCTCTATCCCACGAGTAGAGCAAGATATCTGCTGGCCGTAAATTTGGTCCCTTTCTCCACTCAACCCAATGTCGACCTCTTTACGAGCAGAAACCCCAGATTGTTATTATTGTTATTATTATTATTATTATTATTATTACTATTATTGTTAATATTATTATTATTATTATTATTATTATTATTATTGTTATTATTATTATTATTATTAATATTATTGTTATTTGTTATTATTATTATTATTTTTATTTATTTATTTTTTATTCAATCAGCACTTTATTAAAAACTCATAGGATTTACAAAAAATTAGTGGGAAGCCGAGAAACTAGCTGGGCCCCCACACCTCTAGCAATAGCAAAACCAATCCTATTAAAAAAATGAACCGCAGCATGTGCTCCAATGTCTTGAGTCATAGAGAATCGTCGAATACTCTTAAGTAGGGTTACTGCATCCTTCTCAAGCTCTCCAAAAGAAGAAAATGAAAAGGGGAGAAATCCATATCCAATATCCGCGCATTTAGCATCGTAATTATTATTATTATTATTATTATTATTATTATTATTATTATTATTATTACTATTATTATTATTATTATTATTATTATTTTATTATTTTTTTTTACAAAGGTAAAATAGATTAAATAAAATGAAAAGTTATGTACAAGAGATAGCACAAAAGAAAGAAAACTGCTAGGACAACCCCTAAACAGCCTTTCTTTTGCCTAGGAAACAAAGAAACAAAAAAGATTTGGAACACCCCAAATCCATTACAAAAGAGCTGCAAATTACAAAAGCTATCAATAACCAAAACAACCCCCTAAACACAGTCCTAGCATAAAAGGAAGCTTGATCTAAAGCTATAAGCATACTCTGATTACTTGGAACATTACAAAGGGGCCAACCAAAGTAACTCCAAACATCACCATATGCATATAACTCATAGAAAGCAAAGATGCTAAGACTGAATAAACATGAGTTGCTATACATAACAAGGACCATAATGCAGCCTAACTCCTCCCATAAGCTTGAGCAAAACTGCTCTCATTCCAAATAACTTCTGAGTTCTGACCAAACCAAAACAAAAGGCCAGCGCAGAAAGTTAGAATCAATTCTGTAGTGCATAGCCTACTAAACCACAAACCTCCAAACAGCAGGCCAGCGCAGAAATTAAGCTTCCAATCTGTAGTGCATAGCCAATTGCATAATAAACACCAAGCATCCAAAATAGAACAAAAAACCAGCGCATTAGTTAAAAAACCTTTGTAATGCCCAGCCATCTGTCCAATACTCCTCACAAACCAATCATAAACATTAGTAAACCAGCGCAGGGTATTCATGTGAAACAACGATAAAAATTTGACTAAGTTGTAGGGCACTTCAACTTCACCAAAACAGTAAGAGCAAACCTTTACCTTGTTCACATTTTCTCCAATAGTGCATAGTAAACTAATGCTACCCCAAATACCAATAAAACCAGACCAGCGCAGGCTAATTGCAAAGGACCAAAGGAAATGCTTAATTAACTTACCTGGTACTTCAACTACACCAAAGGCATGATAAGAAAACATACCAAAACTCCCGCTTTCACCTGTAGTGCATAGCCTATATATAGAAAACCTGTAATTTACTGAATCATCATCACCACGGTCAAAGATTTGGTTACTGCTCCAAAATCCAGTACTCAAACAAAACCAGCAGACCCAGCGAACATGAAAGTCAACCAGCTTACAATAGAACAAAGGGTAAACTGCATCTACACAATAACAGTTAGTACAAGGAATCCAAGTATAGAGATACACACCCTGCACAACCCAACACTTCTGCACATGAATCAATGTGATCATGTACATCATAAGACAATTCCGATATCTATGTGATGCCATCAGTACCCTCTTTATAAACCTTCCCGGTACTACCATTAATCCCTTTCAAGGGAATTTTCCAAATATTAACAGCCTTTTCAACCTCACGAGAGTGCTTAATTTCCAAACCCATGAGCTTATGTCTAACTGTATCCACAATCATTCTAAAAATAATCTCTTCCGACCTAAACACATTTTGGAAGATTCTCATATTTCTCTCTTGCCAAATATAATAAACAGCAGCACCAAAAACTAACCGCTGGATAACACTCCATAAACAGTTGTTGGCAGTTTTAATGGATAAACCTGAAATAATCTCAGCCCAAACACATGATAAATCCTCAAGTCTGCATAAAGGTTTAAGATTATCCCATACGCTCCTAGAAAAATTGCAACTGAAAAACAGATGGCTGTGGGTTTCATCTACAATATTACATAACGGGCAACAAGTACTAGTGATATTAAACCACTTAGAGATCCTATCAGTGGTTTTAAGTCTGCCCCTCATAGCCATCCAGAGCACAAACGCGTGCCTAGGAATACACTGAGAGAACCAAACGTGTTTAAACCATAAGACCTTGGGACAATCAACTCTTAAGGCTTTCCATGCTTCCTTAACACTGAAATCTGACTCCTTATTCTTCTTATTCACCCATATAATCTTGTCATCACAGTCACTACTCAAAACGGGAACCGGGACATTAAGAATCTCTTCAAACCTATCATTCCAATCAAGTGGCCATTTCCATCCATTCTCATCAATCCAATCTGCCACTTTTTCGTTCACATCAAAACCATGTTCAGTGAGAAAACCATAGGTAATGAGTTTGCACAAAGGGCCATTGGTGTGCCATTTATCAAACCAGACAGAACATTCCCTACCATTTCCCAACTTAACCGCAACAAAACTACGAATCTTATCTCTAATGCTCAGAATCTGATTCCAACTCCACGAACCATTCACAAAACTGACATTATGCCAAATATTTCTACCCTTAATCCTATAAGCATGCACCCATTTTACCCACAAGATTCTTTCTTGCTAATAACATTCCAAAGGTGTTTAGTCATTAACGCCTTATTCATGAGTCTAAGCGGTTTAAGACCAAGACCACCTTGGTTTTTGGGCTTGCAAATATCTTTCCATGCAACACTAGCACTACCACTCCCACTACCCCCACCAGACCACAGAAATTTCTTAAGAAGTTTATCAATACTATCACAAACATAGGCTGGGAGAATGAACATAGAGGCCCAATAGACATGAAGCGAAGAGAGAATAGAAGCAATTAACTGAAGTCTACCCGCAAAGGACAATTTTTTGTTCCTCCAATCATTAATTCTATTCTTAACCTTTTCAATTAACACCCTACAGTCAGTATTGCAAATTCTCATACCTGTCAAAGGGATGCCTAAATATTTCATGGGAAGATCACCAATACTAAAAGGCATAGCAAGAAGAATTCTAGACTTAACCGCCTCATTAACACTCCCAAAGAAAACAGAACTCTTAGCAGGACTAGGGAATAAACCAGAGCACATAGTAAACTCGTCTAAAGCCCTTCTCAAAATATAAGCAGATATTTCATCCCCATGGCAAAGAAGTAATAGGCCGTCCGCAAAACATAAATGGGTCAACAGGAGTTTCTTACATCCCCAATGATATCGAAATCTAGAATCCCTCCTAACATGTCTCTTAACCATCAAGTTAAACACTTCCATAACAATAGTAAAGAGGTAAGGTGACATAGGGTCACCCTGCCTCAGACCCTGTTTGCTCTTAAAGTACCCATGCAATTCCCCATTAACGCAAATAGAAAAAGAAGCAGAAGTAAGACATATCATGATCCAGTGCACCATGGAACTGTGAAAGCCAAACCGAGTAAGAAGGTCTTCAAGAAATCCCAATTAACGGTGTCATAAGCCTTCTGAATGTCCACTTTAACCGCACATTTGATGATCTTACCATTCCAACTATATCCCTTCATAAACTCTTGAGCCAAAAGGATGTTGTTGCTGATCTGTCTTCCTGGAATGAACGCACACTGGTTGCTATCAATCAAGTCACACAAGCCTTCATTGAGTCTGTTGGTGATGACCTTACTAATACGTTTATAGATTACAGTACCACACGCAATAGGTCTGTAATCCGAGACTTTCAAAGGAACTTGAATCTTGGGAATGAGAGAGATGAGATTGGCGTTGAACTCTCCAAGCAACTTACCAGAGCTGAAAAACTCTTTAACTGCTGCACACACATCACTCCCAACAATACTCCAAGCTGATTTGAAAAACTTGGATGTAAACCCATCCGGACCAGCAGTTTTGTTTTCATCAATGCTGAACATTGCCTCCTTGATTTCAATATCCGTAACTACTCTAACCATGTTATTCGCAATCATAGGATCAAGCTTCTTAGTGAACAAATCATCACAGTCATCAATAGAAACTACTTCATCTTCTTTACCCAAAAAATTCTGGAAATGATCGACAAAGCATCCCGGAACCTCATCACCATAATACTTGTTACCCTGCTCATCATAGACAACCTGAACTATACTTTTATTAACCCTGCTTTTAAGAACATTATGGAAGTATGACGTATTCTGATCCCCATCCTTAAGCCACTGGATCTTAGTCTTTTGTCTGAGTAAATTCTCCTCATCCTTAACTGCTTCCTTATAAGCCTTGTGATACATAATCTCCTCCTCTCTCAAATCACAATTACAAGGGTCTTTGTCAAGGCTTTGTTGAACCCTTTTAAGCTCAAACCTCTATGCTTTCACCTTATTAAAAACATTTCCATTAATTCTATTCATATTTCTCAGATGCCTCTTCATATTTTTTAACCTTTTGTCCAGGATAAACATATGAAACCCATAAACATCTATACCCTAATTATCTTTAACAGTAGGCAAAAAAGTATCCTTATCAGCAAGAATTGCAAACCTAAACGACCTAGATTTGGAAACATTAGCTAAAGGGTGCACCAAAACAACCGGGCAATGGTCCGAAGTTACAAAAGGAAGAAACTCAGCAAAGAAATTCTCATACATATAAATAAAGCTACAATTACCTAAAGCTCTATCTAATTTCTTGAGAATACCAGTTTCAAGATCATTGCGCTTCTGAATCCAGGTATAAAACATACCTTTGCTTGCAATGTCTTCCATATCCAACGCCTCCAAACAGTTTCTAAAGTCTTTCACATCTTTATCCTTGACAGCATTAGGATTAGAACAATCACCAATATTCAGTGCCACATTGAAATCACCCAAAATAGTCCATGGCTCACCCTTGAAAAACCCGTTGTGTTCCACCAAATTTACCCATAAAGCCTTTGTTGGAATCACTCCTAAACAGTATTTCAAGTATTTATATTTCATATGTAATAGGTAGTTTAATATGGCCTTTATATTTGTTTAAGGTCATGCTTATGTAGAAGGCCCATAAGCTAAGGCCCATGCCCAATAAGGAATAGGGAAGGAGAGGGAGTGTTGCCCTAGCTCCTTGCCTATAAATACAATGTAATAACCCTCACTTGAGGGTTGGTTGTTCAAGTTATTTCCTTTCACATATGCCTTACGCATAACCGCCTCCTTATTATCGTGTGTATGTGTTAGATCTTGTTCATCCGCCTTTCTACCTTTCTATATGACTTGTGTTTGTAAAACTAGTGACCTAACAGTGGTATCAATCGCCAACTAGTTGGGTGAATCATGTTTGTTTTTGAAGTGGGTTTCGGTCCTACGCCTAAAACACACGTTTGATACTTGGTTACGCTTAAAAACTCGTTTTTTACACTTTTGAATCCAAGATTCTTGTACTTTCAACGTTTTAGGGTGTTAAAATACTTGTTTTTGGCAAAAAGTTTCAAACCTTATGCGTGGATAGTTGTTTTTGATCAAGTTTTTGAACGAGGGTTTCATCCTACTCGTAACTGTTTTAGTGGTTTTGGTTCATCAAGTTTCACACTTTTGTGTCTTTTGGTGTTATTGAAGCTATTTTATCACACAAAAACTGGTTTAGAAACAAATTTGGACAAAATCATTTTTTGAGTAATCCTACGCGTAGTAAAACCCTAAAACTACGCGTAAGTGTTTCCTTGGTTTGATCTTCATTTTCGTGGTTTATTCCGTGTTTTCTTACTTGGATAAGTCTGAAAATACGTCGACTTTGGATATCTTTTGCACTGTGATAGTGTAAAAGATCATTTGGGCAAAAACCCTAAAATTACGCATAAGCATAAGCTTACGCGTAGAAATCCTACGCATAAGATTCACCTTACGCGTAAACTTAGTTCTACGCATAAGGAAATCCTACGCCTTACTTTCTACGCCTAACTTTTGTCTACGCATAACTTTAGTGTTCTTTCCTACTTACGCGTAAGCTAAATCCTACGCGTAACTCCCAATTGTTACGCGTAACTTTGGTGTTTTTATGCTTAAGTGCTACTTGGTTCTTGTCATTTCTATGCCTAAGGATACTTCTTCAACAAAGGTTCATTCGACTACAAAGATCCATTCTTACCAACACAAGTTTACAAAATGTCTCAACCACCATACTCTAACTATTTCCCTTACACTTATCCTCAACAACAACAGCAACAATTAAGTCCTCAACATCAACAATGGAATCAACAACAAGCAATTTATCAACAACAATTTAATCAACTACATACCCCACAACTTGCTGCAATTCCACAACCCCAAATGGTTCAACCACCACCAAGTCTTCAAGTTCAACCTTACACAAACTTCTTCAATCAACATCCATCCAGTAGTACTATGAAGGAACCAAAATGGTTTGGCAAGATGTGTGAAGCCTTGAGTAGCCAACAATCAATTCATTAAGCTGGCTCACTCGATAGACCTCCAATGCTCACTCCAGGAAACTACGATCAATGGGTGATAAGGTTCTTCAGATTTTGTGATCTGAAGAAGCCACATGGAAAGTTCTTAAAGAAGGTTATCTTGGAAGGTCCTTTTCAGATGCCTACTGTCATTGTACCTGGAGATCCAGAAGCTAATCCACCAAGAGATGAACAAACCAACATTGCTACTGTTGCAGACTTGAATCCTCAAGAACTTCTACACTATGAAGCTGATGAGCTTGCAATGGAATATATACTCTTAGGATTACCAAACCCAATTCTTCGCAGTGTTGATGCTCAAAAGACTGCAAAGGCGATGTGGGACCATATTCGTCTTCTTATGGAAGGATCTGTACTCAATCAGGAGGATTTGGAATCCAAAATTTACTTGGCTTATGAACACTTCATGATTGAACCTGGCGAGACACTAGAGTCTTATCATCATCGATTTTCAGACATCATCAATGATTTGGATAAACACAACATCATTATGCCAAGAATTGCCGTTAATACTAAGTTCCTGAGTAGTCTTGGTCCAGAATGGGAGAAGTATGTCATCTTTCTCCGTCAAGCAAAGAACATGCATCATTCTACATATGGATTGTTGTACGATTACTTGAAGCCTCATGAAAAGGAAGTTGATATGCTTAGGATTCTCCGTGCTCAAAATGCTCCACCTTCACATCCGGAAAATCAACAACTTGCTTTGTATGCTCAAAACAGTTATCCTCCTCAACAAGCAACTCAACCAACTGCTACAATCACACCAAATGCTCCTTCGCAGCAACAACCACAACAACCTCAACAAAATCAATTGGTTCCATACAACAACAACAATGCTCAAGCACTTGTCAGTGAAGCTAATGAGGAAATCGATCCATTCGAAGCATTGCAACAAGGATTTGTTATGATTGCTAATGCTTTTGGCCGTTATACCAACAAATCCAACAATCGCATTCGTTCCTCATCAAACACAAGGAATCAAGCTGTTGTGAACAATGGACGAGTTGAAGTTCAGAATCGTGGTTATGGTCGTCAGATGGGCGGTGGTCAAGGGTTTAATGCTGTGGGTAGGATTAACTACCGAGCTCAAGTGGTGGAACATGGAAATGCTCAAAATGGGTTGAATGGTCTTCGATGCTACAACTGCAATGAGAAGGGACACCTGGCTAATGCATGCCCAAAGCCGAGAACTAAGGGCAGTGCTTACTTCAAAGAGGCTCTTCTTTTGGCTCTTAAGGATGAAGCTGGTGGAACTCTCACAGACAAAGAACAGAGTTTTATGGCAGATGCAGATTCAGATGATGATATGGAGGACTTGCAGGCCAATGCAGCTGTTATGTTGATGGCTAATATGCAAGAGTTACACATGAGTGAAACAGGCCCAGTGTATGACACTGATGGCTTGTCTCAGGTACCCGAACAAACCATATTCATATCTAATCTAATATCCCCGCCAACTTCTGAATCCGGCAAGGCTCAGAATGTTCAAAATGAGTCATCCACATCTCATTCCGACGATTTTCAATTAGACCCCGTAGTTACATTTGACGATCAAGATGACCTTTTGGTTTCCTTTGATAATCAAATTGACTCCGTGGTTATACTTGAGGATCTAAATAATGATCAGGTTATGACTCACGTTGAACAAACCGAACTTTTGCCTCATCCAGATCTTGTTCTATTACTTAAAGACCAACAATCCAAAATTGATAAATGTTGTGCGATGAATAAGGACTTAAAACGAAAAAATGCACTGTTAACCAAGGATTTTGAATGTTTAAACATGCAACTCAATTTTTTCAAAGCTCAAGAAAAACGTGAAAAAGGTTTTGAAGCCGCTTTTACTAAGTCTCATCAAAATGAAAAATATTTAGAGAGACAGATGCGTGATCTAGCCGCTTCGAGGAATGCTTTGTTGTCTGAAATAGAATTACTGAAACATGAACATAAAAAGCAAATTAACGCTCTCACCTTGGAAAATCAAAAAACTAAGGCTGCGCTGTTAACTTGTCAACAAAAGTATTCTGCATACAAAAAGCATTCAACGAATCGAATAGATGACCTTCTGGAAGAAATTGTTGGTTTGCAACGCAAGCTTAAGGAGTTTACAACTATTGTTTATAAACATGGTGAGTCAGTAACAGCTATTGAAAAGTTTACATTAAAACCCAATCCAAATGGATATGGACCGAATATTGCTTATTACAAACCTAAGCTTTCCTCCAAAACATTCAAACCAAATCCGGAAGTTTCCAGTGCAGAATATAAAATTAATGATTCTGTTATGACTGTTGTTGAATATCATCGTGAAGAGGAATTAGATGCTGAAGACGAGAGTCGATCAAAATTAGAAAAAGTTGTTTATAACAAACCTTTTACTTATTCACAAGCGGTCACTTTCGTCCCAACAAAGGATTCTTCTAACACACCAAGGGTTATCATTAAAACACCTGAGTCTTCTAATGTTAATCCCAAACCAGATTATGCATAAACGTATGGTCCTTTACCTTCCATCAGTGAAGTAAATTCAAAACCTGAGAATCGCAAAATTCTTAGATTTTTTGACATTTTCATGGCCGACCTCAAAACTTTGCAACATGAGATAGAATATCATTCTGAAATCAAAGTTCAACATTTTCAATCGCCTCTGGCGCGAGAACAACGAGACATTTTTCAGAAAAATCTTTTACCTAATTTTAAAAATTTTAAAAACTGTGCATTGTCTTGGGAAAAGGAATTTCATAAGGAACTTGGAGTGATGAAGGTCGTTTTCGAGAAAACAGAAACATCTATTTCTAATACTAAACGCAAAAAGAAACTATTAAGAAAAGATGTTGATCGACTCTTGGAAGATGTTATCTGTGCTGATATCCATAATACTGTGTTGTTTAATTCTTTGCCACATGCATCTGATTATATCTCTGCTGATATTGTTGATAATGTTGTTCCTGTTGAGAATTCTGATAATGTGCTTCAGATCGAGTCTTTAAAAGTTGAAAATGAACGACTGTCAAACAAACTTTCCAACACAATACGAAGTCTGAATTGGTGTCAAAAAGATATTCATACTCAACAACTTGCTTTTCAAACCAAAATCGCCCAGTTGCGTTCAAACAATTCTAAATCTGAGCAACTGGATGATCAAAACGTGCTGTTAAGAGTCTAATCTCAAAATATGAACAAGAACTTTCAAACGTTAAAAAGGAAAATGGTGTCATATCTGATTTACTCAAAAAGACTCGTGATGAAGCATCAAATGAACTTGATCACTATCTTGCACACACTAAAGAAGTCATGTACTTTGCTGGAAGTCTTCGTTCTGAAAATCAAGATCTGATTCACACTATCTTTAAGTTGAGAGAAATGTTAGGAAAGTATGAACAACTTCCGCCTACCATTATTAAGAGATTAGCACCAGTAACACTTAGTAATCGTGAACCTAGAATCACTAATGCCAAATCACAAGTTGCTAACGTGCCTCCTTCTACTGAAACAGGACTAGTTGCCTCTTTTCCAAACGCCCGCACTTCACAGCCTAGGAGCACTACAACGAGGAATAGGAAGTTGCGACCTAAGAAAAGACAAATAAAGAATGCTGAAGTAGAAGAACACCGTAGGACTATGAATAAGACTCACGTTGCTTCCACTATAGATATTGCGTCTGGAAAATGTAATAGAAATAGTGCTGTAACGAATGCTAAACCTTTAAGTACTTTTGATATTCAGTCTGATGCACCTTGTGTTATTTGTCGCAGAAGTATGAATTCTGATTGTCATGACAAATGTGTTGCTAAAGCTATCATCTCTCGTTTAAGGAATCCTAAGACTCGGAATACCTCTAGGCCCACTAATCAGTCTAAGTCTGTGCTTGGTAGACCGCCCTCTTTAGATTCTAAGAAACGAATGGTTGTCCCTGTAGCTCCAGTTTTACCTCCAAAGAATGTAGTACCACCTAGTGCATTTACTATGACTAAAGCAAAGAGTAGTTATAGATGGCAGAAATGGATACATAATACACTAGGATTTAAATGGATGCCTAAAATTGTTAAAGTGTGTATGTCTCTTACAACTGCTCAGGAACCCTCTAACATTTCGGGTTCCACATCTACTTCTATTCCATCTGTGTCGTATGTGTGTAATGCAGGTGATACAGATCATTCTCTGGAAACATTTGATTTTCAGGAATAGACGAGACTGTGGGTGTGAACCTTGAATCAACCGTTGTCCAAGCTACAGATTTCTTATGAGTTCCCTGTTCTCTGGAAGGACTAGATTGATTGGAAGGTTTTGGTGGTGATGTTGGTGGTTGTGGTGAAGGTGTAGTGGTTGTGCCTGAAGGTCCACCAGTACCAGAAGCTCCAGCTCCTCCAGTTGGAGGTGGTGGCTTGGGACCTCCAGACTTATCAGTTGATTTCTCTGGAACAGTCTTTCTTTTCTTCTTATTATCCCTTTCTCGTACATCCTCCACAAACTGCTGATAAATATCAAGTCTCATCGATTCCTCGAGAGCTTCGTATAATTTCTTATGTATATCGTTCAAATGCTCTCCTGCATCATACATTCTTTCAGAGAGAGCTGATCTCATATCAGAGATTGGCAAGTCTTTAAATCGTTGAAGTAATGGAGCCCTCATTGCCCATTCAATCGCATCTTTATCAGCTTCTATTGCCTTTGTAACAATCTCATTGATTTTAAAATTCTCTAGCTTTTTGACACGACTATCAAGATTATTGAAGGCGATAGTAAGATGCTTCTCAATGGTTGCAATACGTGTCATAGTCTCTTTAAGTAATTGCTCAGTAGATTTGACTGGAGGCGGTGAAGCAGGAGGTGGTGAGGCAGGAGGAGTGATAGTTTCATTGATGATGACAACTTCTGATGAAACATTCATGGGTTTGGGTGGTGGAAGTACGGTTTTATGAGGTGGTGCTGACATAGGCGGGATGGTTGAGGTGTCTTGCTGTATGTCCACGGTGTACATGGATTCTACTTCCTCTTTCTCATTACCTTGCTTCAGAGTCTCAGTGTCTGAAGGTTTATCATTTATAAACTGATCACCGAAGGAGAAGTCTGTATCTAGATTCTTCAATGAAGGAAGAGAATCAGTAGACAGATTTTGTTCTTCCAAGTGCCTGGTCTCATCAGATCTTGACTCAAGGTTCTCCTGTGAGTCTTGTTGCAACTCTTCATCAACATTTTGATCGGACTGGGTATCACTTGATGCAGGAGTTTCTTCTTGTGCTTCAGATACCTCCTTTTCCAATCTAGATTGTTCTTGAGCTGAAGATGATTCAAGACTTCTTTTCTTCAGCTCAAATTGAGTGGTGGTTCTTGATGGTGAAGAGGAGAAGGTCAGAAGCATGTGAGCAGCTTGTTCGGCCTCTTCACCAACAATCCCTTTCCCTTTGTCTTGTGTGATTGGTGTTGTTTGGCGAGGCACTTGTTCAGGTTCTCTTAGCACTACACCTCCAACTGGTGCTCTCACGTTCTGACTTTCTAGGCTTTGCTTGATTCCTAGTTGCAGAGCAGCATCATCTTCATCAATCAAATTCGTATTACCCCTCGAAACCTCAGTTTCCTCAACATTTCCCTTTACCACTTCCTTCTTCTTTCTTTTCTGCTTCTGGGTTGTGGTGTCAGTAGGTTGTGACCTTTCACGTCTCTTTTTAGGAAGAGCAGCATCTGAAGATTTTGAGCCTGAAGTAGACTTGGCAGCTTTGGGTTGTGGTGGAGTGGGAGAGACATCAACATAAACAGTGGATCTGTAAGCCCTTTTCTTGTACAATTTAAAGTGATCCGACTTCTTAATATCGTCAGTGGGAAGAGTGTTAGGAATTGGCAGTCCAAAGATCTCTTTATCCATACCTTTAGCAACATATTTAAGGTTACCCAGAACAAATTCATCCTTGGCATTATGAAGGACTGATTCACTCCTAGGATTGAAGTTATGAGTCTGTTGCAAGTACTGGATGACAAGCTTCGAGAATCTGATGCTAGGAATCACAAGTTTGTTTACTTTCTTTCGTCCCTGAGCTTTATTCTGAAATTTTGTTCTATCAGAGATAAATGTGTTCATTGACAACGAGAATTCTTCCCAGATACGTTCCGATACATTCACATTCACCCCATTGACGATACCCCATAGGATTTGCAAGATGGGAATCCTTACTTTATCAAACCCATATGTTTTGCCTAATAATCACAAGTTGAGAACTGTTGTCATTGCTCTCCAGGGTTGATACATGTGTCCGGTGATGATGTCAGAAGCCCTTAATATGCCAACTTGATAACCCAAACCAATCAGGAAGACTATTAGCTCTTCCGCACTAGGTGGAGGTTCAGAACGTATGGTGGGGTTACAGGGTGTGATTCCAAGGGCCTTGCTGAGAATGTTCGAATTGATCGCAAATTCCTTATCATCCAGCTTGCAGGTATAATGAGTCGAGATTTTGTCCCATTCAATGGTGTTCCAAAATTGTTGTATGTAAATGGTGGGAATTGTGCATTGCTTGGTTAGGGCACTGAAGAAATTTGTGTTTTTGAGGATATCAATTGACACTTTGAGGATTGGATTTTGTTGCAACTTTTGCATGTGCACATAACAGTTACGTTTCCCAATCTCTACCCATTTGTCTTTTGGAAGAATTTTATTGTCTGCAAGAACTATAGATGGAGTAGAAGTAGCAGGTTTCTCTGATGAGGTTGTGTTTGCCATTGAAGATCTAAAGATACACACATACAACAACAATGATTGATAGCATGTTAGTTTAGATATGGTTAGTTAAGCAATCATTGAATGAAACCTCATGACATAGACACAACAAGTAGTAAATTTTACTGAGTTCCCATAAGCAGATTGAAATAGATAGAGAGGCATTAGTGAGTATTCAAGGTAACAGCTCCTTTTGACACAGTTTTCGAGAGACAAGTTGTTTTTGAATCAAAATATTTAAAACCACAGTTGCTATGAAATAATTTCATGAGACAAGATACTATTATGTAAATGTTATAACAGGTTGTTAAAACAAGTTGTCATATCAGGTTGCTACAAGAGAAACCAGATAAAAATTGCTTAAACAACAATGTTATAGCAAGTTGCTAAGAGTAAATTTTCAAAGCAAGTCGCTACAGGAAATCCTGAACCAAGTCGCTAGCATGAGATTATTATAGCAATTCGCCTTAAATAATTTAATACAACAAGTCGCCACTTGAAAATTTGAACCAACAAGTCGCTAATCTTGTACAGACAAGTCGCTATCAAAAATGACAAGGCCAAGTTGCTACATTAATAGTTACTAAGTCGCTAACTTGTAAAGACAAGTCGCTATCAAAAATAACAAGGCCAAGTCGCTATGTGAAAGATTACTAAGTCGCTAACTTGTAAATACAAGTCGCTATCAACAGTAACAATACTAAGTCGCTACAAATCAATTCACTAAGTCGCTAACTTGAATGTTTTCAGAAATAGCAACTCGCCATGATGAATTTATGCACCAACTCGCTACCAAGAACACTTATCATAGCAGGTAAGTCGTTACCAAGAACACAAGCATATCATACGTATATCATCTCAAACCATTCAACACAATCAAACTGCTACTAAGAACACGTACAGTTCATCCATAAACACAAACAATTTCAGAAACACAACCCCAATCGAACCTCATACAAGACGCTCACAAATTCATTAATACATATAATTATGAAAAATTACATCAACCCTAGTGCATCCAAACAACCCTTAATCCATTAACACATAAATATCACTTGTTCCATTCAAATAATCCATTAACAAACCTAGACGAGGAAAGCAAGTGACGGGGATCAAGATCAGTGGAATCTGTTAAGGAAAATGAGTTAGGGGATGTATATAATCTTCATATTTAGAGACAAGAAACAGATTAAGATAACCTTACCACACACAACTCGCTACGATGAATTGTACACACGAGAGAGAAAGAAAGAAAAGATTGTTTTTTTTTTAAGTTTTTGAAAATAATGAAACAAATGGCAAGTCTCTAGGGTATAGGGACAGAATATTACAAGACTACCAAGTTGCCACTTTAAGTCCCTGTAGTTTAGTGAAAGAAGTCACTAACCCAAATTTAACATGCTAAGTTGCCACTTTAAGTCGCTAGGGTGTAGGGTATAGGGACAGAATAACAAGTCGCTAAGACTTTACATAACAACTCGCTAATCCAAATTTAACATGCTAAGTTGCTAACTCTGTTAAAGGTAACACTTTCAGTCCATGAACTTATCAGATTGCAAACTAACACATATATCATAATAAGATCATCATAATAAGATAAGCAAACTAACACAGTGGACACCATGAAACAGATAAGCAATCAACACAGAAGACACCACGAAAGCAAGACAAGACAAAGACATGCATCTGGGCACAATACATGTCCAGCAATGGTGCAGAGACAAACGAGATAACTTGAAAAATTCTCCCCCTCAATCAATGTCACCAATGAACATTGATTGAATTTAACCCATCCATTATAAAACAAGATTATATCTTTTGTTCGAACTTCATCTATGAGCCCGTGTCATTATTGAAAGACATTTCTAGGACCGTAGATGTTATCGATAACAAGAGATATATCTTTTATTAGATAGTGGGAAATGATTTAAATTATGAATTAAAAAAATGAATTGAAAGAAAGATTAGTAGAAATAATGATTTCAAATTTTATTTTATTTTTTTTTCTGAAAGAGATTTGTACACAGATTTATAAGAGCGAGTCCTGATTCAAGTCGAATAGGAGTCAAAGCACGAGGTACATCAATTCTGGCAAGCTATAACTCCTGATTGAGCAATATTCATTTCTGATGGAAACCAAGTCATGAAGTTCCTGATTGAATTGAGCATTGTACCTGAAAAAGACTGAGAACACATTGCATTAGAAGCACATGTAGTATTGCAAATAGATGAGTTAGTGACATGAGTAATCTCCTTATTGGATGATGCACAGTTTGATCTAGGCATGTCATTAATAGAGATCCCTTTAGGTTCAATATTCTTGAAGAGTTTTCCTGTGGGCATCCACTTAAGGCAAGATCTAGGTATGTAAGTCAGTTTGGATCCTGTAAACTTAAATAATCTGCCAGTGGGAATCCATTTGAAACAGTTGCTAGTAGATTTGGATGTAGGCACTTTCCTCTTTTGAATATTGGTCTTTTTGTAATTATTTGGTTTCTTAGGGGATTGATCTGCCATTTGATGCTTCTTATGAGAAGTAGATGAACTCCTAGTATTCCTGATCTTAGAACTTTGAACATTAACCTGGGGTTTGTTATTCATCATATCGGAACGAAGTAGTGAAGTGACTGGTTTTGTCAAAACAGTATTCGCATCAACTTGGGAGGCAAGCCTAGATTTCGATGGTTTAAATCTTTCAGTTCTAAAAGCATTGGGCTGCCTAACTACGGTATGTTTTGAGTTGTTCTGAACAGTTGACTTTCCCAAGGTTGATGGTTTTGCAAACTTAGTGTTCACCCTATTTCCAATATATTTCCTAAGCTCATTTTTTAAGGCAACAATATTGAAGCTCTTATCCTGAATTTGGGCTTTGAGGGCATCAATGTCAGCCAAAAAGGAATTAGTTTGATCTATCAACTTGGAATCGTTCTCTAATAAGTTCTTTCTCAAGGACTCATTTTCTCTTAATAAGTTGGATACACAAAGAGCCAATTCATCATTCCTAGATTTAAGCTCACTACTCACCTCATGGTTAGGATTGCTCATCCCAAGATTGCATTTCTTATGTAGATCTGAGAGTTGAAATTTCAGATTGCATATGGTTGAATCTTTGTCCTGAATCTGGGTTTTTAATTGGTTAATTTCAAAAAATTCTCGAAATTCTGGGAATTTCGGATTAATGCAAGATTTTGTAGCACGAAAACTTTCTTCTTTTTGTTGTATTGCAATTTCCAGGGAAATACAATGTTTTTCTAGAATTGAGTATTTGTTTGAAAGTTCATCATAAACCCCTTTTTCTACCATGTCATTTGTTTTAAAGATTTTAGATCCAGACTCAACCAAGACATATTTATCGATATCATGTTAAAAGATAGGGTCAGTCAAGGGTACCTCAATGCATGACACCTGTTCATTTGTTGGTATGGCATCTGTATTTACCTCATGCACAATAGGACTTACTGACATGCAAGCAATTTCAAGCTTTTCGGACTCTGAGCCTTTGTGTTCACTACAGCCAATTACATCATTCATTGTTGTTTTTGAAATTTCGCAGTCAGCATCAGCATCATCCGTTCTTTCAACTGATCCATTACCCAAAATATCACAACTTTCCTTTAATTTTTCATGACACTCATTCAAATAATCATTCCTTTGAGCAGCATCCTTAATGTACACTTCCACACTATTCTTAAGTTGGATATATGTGTTGATGAACTCATGAATTTCCATTTTAGTATGTTTCTTGAATGAAAGTCCAGTCACGTGTTGATCAAAGTCAGCAGAATATTCCCCCTTGATAAATGGCTGAAATTGGTTGTAGATAACTTGAAGTGCAGCATTAGAATCATCAATTAATACCTTCTTATTGGTAATTTGAAGCTTCAGTTGTTCTCATTTCAGCAACACAGCCTTTTTCAAAGTGGGTAAGTCTTGGCGGAAGAGAGCACCGCATGTACGACCCATAGGAGTGGATAACAGTAGAGTGAGGTGCTGATGAAGTAGTTGAAAGGGCTCAATGTTGCATTCCGTATGCTTTGCATCATGGGTCATTGACAGGTGTGATTCGTTGAAGTTTGACTCAGAAGGTGAAGAGTTTTGATCATAATCTGTTGAATCATTCAAGGTAGAACATTCAGAATAGCAACCAGTTTCATTGTTTTGTGAGGTATCATAAAGTTCAAGCACTTTGGAGATTAAAGTGTCAGTGATGTAAGACATTGTGTTGATGGATATTAGATATAAGTAACTTGCATCAATTCACCAAATTGTTATATGGATAAGTCGCTAACACATCAACTCGCCAAGAACCATAACACCAAGTCGCTAAGAGTTAAGAAGACAAGTTGCTAAGTTCCAAGTCGCTAAGCACCAACTCGCTAAGTCGTCAAGTCGCTAAATAGCAACTCGCTAATGTCCAATTCGCTAACACCAAGTCGCTAAGAAACGTAAGTACAAGTCGCTAACAAAATTGAAAGCAAGTCGCTACCTTCACCTAGTCGCTACCCGTAGTGGAGAATCCACTAAGTGTACTGTTTGTCGGCTTGTCTCAAAAGACAAGTCGCTAGGACCAAGTCGCTACCAAAAAGCACTACAACTCGCTACCTTTTACTGAAGCAAGTCGCTAAGATGAAATTCACTACGAGAACCAAGTCGCTACCAGGAAAAACTTCAAAAACACACTTTTCAATCCAAAACAAGCTCAACCACAGTGATTCAAGCTTACCAAATCAAAACCCAAGCACATACAATGATTCTAAACACAAAAGTACACCCAAAATTCAAACTTTAACACTAGAAATGAACCAAATGATGCAAAAACCACTAAACTTTTTCAAACTCAAAAACCATCTAAAAACCACTAGAAATCCAAGGATATGTAAGAGATGATCAAACCATGGCTCTTGATACCATTTGTAACATATTGGATTTCACAAACACACAAACAAGCACAAATGGGGCGTATAATTTAGATGGTTTAGAGAGAGAAAGTGGGATATTCTAGAAAGAGAAACTCTTGGAAGGTTAGATTCCAAATGAACATCCAACCCTCTACCTTGCAAGGTAGAGGGTATTTATAGGTTACAAGCTAAACGACCTCCTGACGGCCTGTGGATCAGGTATACAGTGGGTAAAGACCCGTCCTTCCTCCACGGTGTTGCACTAGACTAAAACTAAGATAATAACTTACTAACAACTAACATAATAAACGATATGTCTACGAGCTAACTTAAGCTAGATTATACTTGGGTGACCGATGCTTTACAATAGAATTTCCAATTCCCAACATACCATGAACCCTAACATCCCCAAAACTAACCTTATTAGGACTTTTTGGCTTTTCAGTTTTAGACTTAGGATTTAACACAGGGTTGTCATCAAATGGAACAGGCATTTCAGGCAATGTAGTGCTTCTACTAGACACTTTAGCACTATCCTTATCACTAGCAGGCTTAGAATTAGAACCTTCAACCCCCACATTGACATTAGACACACTAACCTTACTCTTATCAACAAAATTATTACCAATACTAGCAGCAATTTCATCAATTATATCCTTATGACTATTTTCATGACTACCATTACAATCATTAACACCAGAACCATTAACTAAACATTCCTTACCAGAATCAGAGCAATCACCAACACTACCCACATCATTCATACCCATATCCACCTCACTAATACCTTCACTACCATCTGCTGATTCAGATACAGTATCACCATACACCAAATCTTCTATATCTAAAGCAGACCCTATTCCCTTAGAACCAGAACGATTATCAACTTTCTGAAATGTCCCTTTAGGTGTTTTAGAAACCATATTCACATGTTTCATAGTATATTTACTAAGAGGATTCATGGTTCTTGTTGTTTTCCTGGGTTTAAGGACAGAATCCATCCTATTTGAGGACGGATGAGATTTGAGATCAGGTTCTGGATCTGACATAGTGATTATAGAAGAAAAACCATATCAAATCTAGAAGAAGAAATAAGGAATTCAAGTGAACGTTATACAGTGACAAAGTAACCCAATAACTGAAATATGAAATAAAAAAACCAAAGAGGGAATAGAGAGAGGAGAATTAATGAAATGAGACAAAGATCTACAGTAGAAGATGAGTCATAAAATTGATTAAAGGAATAAAATGAGAGATTAAACCGTATAGATGAACAGGGATTGTTCAACAAATATGTATAAACCCTAGATCCCCAAAATCGCCTAAATCGCCCATAGTTGAGTGTGTATTATTATTATTATTATTATTATTATTATTATTATTATTATTATTATTATTATTATTATTATTATTATTATTATTATTATTATTATTATTACTATTATTATTATTATTATTATTATTATTATTATTTTCAATAATAATAATTTTTATTAAAACCTTATAGGATTTACAAAAAATTAGTGGGGAGCCGAGAAACCAACTGGGCCCCCACACCTCTAGCAATAGCAAAACCAATCCTATTAAAAATATGAACCGCAGCACGCGCTCCAATGTCTTGAGTCATAGAAAAACGTCGAATACGCTTTAGTAAGGTTGTCGCATCCTTCTCAAGTTCGCCAAAAGAAGAAAAAGAAAAGGGGAGAAACCCATATCCAATATCCGCACATTTAGCCTCGTATTTGACACGTTTGCGTTGTGCAGCATCCATGATCACACGCCCTGGCATAAAATCAGTCATCCCAGATTGCGTCAAGGGCGACGATCCCGTAAGGTCAACACAAACATCACGCCCACTGTCCCAGGAGTAAAGTAATTTATCAGCCGGTCGTAAAGAACGGTCCCCATCTCCACAAAGCCCAATATCCACCTCCTTACGAGCTGAAATTCCGGACCGAGAGCATATATCAACAAGAACATCACGCACAAGATTATGCCGATGTTTAATGCCAACAATACCCGCACACGAAACAGCGTGATCCCCATAAATATCTCCAGGAAATACCTTAGAACAAGGTGAACACGGTACCTGAACAGTGAAAAGAGGAACCCCCAACCGATAGCATAGAACACAACGATAAGCCCTGGCATTCATAGTTTGTCCCAGTCCAGATATCGAAGCCACCCTAAGCCAATCAGAAGTATGATCCTCCTTTAGTGAACTCCATAACGCCATCTGTCGAGGAGAAAGATGGAATGTAGATTCAACAGTTTGGGTAACCCGATCGAAATATATATCTGCCAATTTCTTCATAAGTTTGGGGGCAGCGACCTCGCTAGGGTTACTCAAAAGGTCAAGATCCATATTCACGTTAAAAGTACATAGAGCATCATCAAAAGAGGGACCAGCAGTTACAATACCAGAACTAAGGAGAAGCTTAGACTGTAAGCTAGCAGATTGAAGTCTAGAAGCAAGGAAAGCATAGTTCAAGACGTCACCTGCAGAATATAAACCAAGCCCCCCAAAAGCAAAGGGTAAGGTAGCGAGTCTCCACTGCCAATCACCAAAACCGGGCCCAGAAGCAGTGACAATACGCTCCAAAGAAGAACGAAGTGCCGCATCAAAAGAAACCTGAGCACACTCAAAGACCCGAGGAGAACATGTACGCATAGAAAAATATAGCTTAGAAATACCAGCACATGAACGGAGTAACAACAACTCGCATTGGGGGTCATTAAGTTTGGCGACCGCCTCCATAAGTTCAATAGTTTTAGCAACCCTTTTCAGGACCAACTTACTACCAAACTCAAAATCCACACTAACAGGTCCACCCAATAATTTAACACCGTGTGAGGGGCGAGAAATATTGGGAGGAAAAACACCAGCATACCTGCTCCTTGGGTCCTCCTGTGGCCAAAAAACTTCAGTTTTATTATTATTATTATTATTATTATTATTATTATTATTATTATTATTATTATTATTATTATTATTATTATTATTATTATTATTATTATTATTATTATTATTATTATTTTTATTATTATTATTATTATTATTATTATTATTATTATTATTATTATTGTTATTTATAAAACATCACTTCATTAGAAAATCATAGGAAATTACAAGAAATTAGTGGGGAGCCGAGAAACTAACTGGGCCCCCACTCCTCTAGCAATGGCAAAACAAACCATACTAAAAATATAGTTAGCACCACGCGCGCCAATATCTTGAGTGACCGAGAACTTTCGGATTCGCTTCAGCAGGGACACCGCCTCCTTTTCGAGTTCACCAAACGAATAATAATAATAATAATAATAATTATTATTATTATTATTATTATTATTATTATTATTATTATTTTATTTATTTATTTTTTTTATTATAACATCACTTTATTAAAAACTCAAAGGATTTACAAGAAATTAGTGGGAAGCCGAGAAACCAACTGGGCCCCCACTCCTCTAGCAATAGCGAAACTAATACGATTAAAAATATGAACCGCCGCACGAGCCCCAATGTCTTGAGTCAAGGAGAAAAGTCTAATACGCTTTAGTAAGGTTACCGCCTCTTTCTCAAGTTCTCCAAAAGAAGAAAAAGAAAAGGGGAGGAACCCGTATCCGATATCTGTGCATTTAGCCTCATACTTGACACGTTTACGTCGTGCAGCCTCACTAACCGCACGCCCTGGCACGAAATCAAGCAACCCCGATTGCGTCAAAGGAGACGAACCTGTAAGATCAACACAAACATCACGCCCGCCATCCCAAGAATAAAGCAATATATCAGCCGGTTGCAAGGGTCTGTCCATAGCTCCATGATGCCCAATATCCACCTCCTTACGAACAGAAATCCCGGACCGAGAGAATATCTCAACAAGAACATCACGTACAATGTTATGCCGATGTTTAATGCCAACAATACCCGCACATGAAACTGCATGATCCCCATAAATATTTCCAGTAAAAACCCTAGAACATGCCGAGCACGGTACCTGAACAGTGAAAAGGCGAACACCCAGTCGATAACACAGCACACAACGATAAGTCCTGGCGTTCATAGTTTGTCCCAATCCAGATATAGGAGCCACCCTAAGCCAATCTGAAGTATGATCCTCCTTTAGTGAGCTCCATAGCGCCACCTGTCGAGGGGCTTGATGGAACGTAGATTCAACAGTTTGGGTAACCCGATCGAGTAGCTTAAATTCAGATCCTTCAGCATATGTAAACCTGCCAATGAAACTGATATTTGGGGATGTTGTTGGTTCCATATGAAACCAGGCATTTAAGTCCACCATCTAGACCAAAAGGCTTCAGGTAGTTGTGTGAGAATGTATCAACAACAACTGAATCACAACAACACCTTTATTCAAACCAGTACCTCAATAGTTGGCATAGATTGAACCAACCAACAATACACAAAGTTTACAAGGTCAGGTAACTATCAATAAGACAATAACCAGAAAGTTACAAAAAAGAAACAGATCAGTACAATGTGTTAATACAAATAAGCCGTAAAAACGTTTATTTATATTTTACGATCTTCTAATGTTTTGTCGATAACAAACGTAAAATCATTTTAACGAAACAAAAGGATACGTAAATAGTTTGAGCTAATAGTTTTCTAACACACTTACATTTTCACATAAAACACTAAAACTAGTAGAAGTGATTTTATGCTTTAGATATACATATGTACAACAACTAGTGTTTACATATTGGGTTAGCATATACTTAACTAAGTATATACTAAAATGGGTAAAAACATGTAAATACCAAAATGGGTAAAAACTAAGTGTATACTAAAATGGGTAAATATAAGTATATACTAAATGGGTAAAAACTAGCAAATGGTATTGACCTATAATCTATGGTTTCATATATACCACTTAACCAAGTTCTTTGTATCTAGTAAGAAAACCATGGATCAACCCATGACCCATGACCCATAACCAAAAATACCCATGGGCAAAGAGGAGCGTTCCACGGATCCCTAGCTTTGTGCTAGCCGGATCCCTTATGGAAGGGATCCGGGGAACAGTAGAGAATTTTCTCTATAAATAGTGAGCCATTTCTTTCCTTTTAGCTCACCTCTTCACATATACTCTCTCCAAGTTTTATATCTATCTAACCTCAGATCCAAGAGATCTATGGTATATGTGAAAACATATACCTTTTTCTTTATCAAAACCGGACCAAAAAGACCAAAAACTAACCCCTAAAGCCATAAATATTTGTGTTTTTGTGTTTATGTATGTGCAGGTAATGGATATTATAAAATAGACAAAAAGAAGACAAAATGGACACAAACGAGCACGAGAATGGAAGGAGCACGAAGTTACGGGTCCAATGATAATTTTATTTGGAGCATCGATGCAAGAGAAGAAAAATTTAAAGACCAAACGAAGAATTAATTAATTAAGAAGAGAAAGAAAAAAATAGAGGAAAGAAAAGGAAGGAAAAAAGAATTAGCAGAAAAAAAGGAGCTTAGATGGAAATTAAATGCAACATTAAACACAAAAAGACTTTTGATCTAGTGGGTGGGGACATGTTTGTCAAGCAAGAGATCTTGGGTTCAAATCCCACTAATGGCAAAATTGTTGATATATTTTTAATATCACATATGATCAAGTCTCTCGAGGCCCAAGTTCAAGCCCACGAAAATTCCAATAGTCCAAGCCCAGCGCCCAGATCCAGCAATCCGAGCCCAGTCCAGTAGCAGGCCCACGAACCAAATGTGATCCAAGCCCAAGAAAGTGAAAAATATAAATGAAGTTCCAAATTGCAAATCTCATTTGGCTTATTTTGTCCCAATGAGACACGTGGCCCAGCAGTTGATTGTTGAGAGTAAATTACAATTTCCTTTTGTGTTTGGCCAAGCGTGAGGATCACACTCCAATATTAATTCAAAAGTGGCGCGTGTACAAAGTTATTAGTGCTCCTTCATTCATCCACTCGATGCTCTCCATAATTGATCTAGCCTATTTCCTCCCAACACGTGGCAGCAAAACTGAGGATATGTGGTGATTTCAAGGAACAATCAAGAATCAAATATAGCTATAAATACAGCATCAGATCCAAGAACGAGGAGATCATCAGTCACATATTTTTTACTTGCAATTTATTTTCACACACTCTTTTTATTTAGTAGCATTTATATTTGAGCTTTTAAGCTTTGTATTATTTAGTCTTTCTTTTTACCTTATTTTCAAGTGCTTATTTGTATCAAACCTCTTGGCTTATTAATGAAAGTTATGTTTATGATTTACTTAAGTGCTTATTTCTTCTTCTCATCTCTTTCTTTATTTATTTATTTTTTTTTTTCTTCTTACCTATTAAGTTATATTAGCTTATTACTCTCTCCGTCTCAAATTTATTGTCAGGAGACAAAAAACACAAAGTTTAATAAAAGTGGGGTCACTACAATTTTAAACCACACAAATAGAATATTCCCTCACAAAATTACCTTTTTATTACTAAAAATGGAAGGTGGACAATCATTTTGAGACAACCCAAAAAAGAAATATGGACAATAGATTTGAGACGGAGGGAGTAGCTTATTATAAGTTATTTAGGTTTTGCTTTTTGGGTTAGCTTTTTCTATAAGTTTATCCATTAAGCTCTTTTATTTGTTTTTCTTCTATAAAACTTTCTTTTTTTTACTTTTCATAAATAGTTTTTATTTCATCTTTTTTATAAAAAGTTTACATTTTTATAAGTTTTAGCTTATTATGTCTTATTATCTCTTCTCTTCTTCACCCTCTAGCTCGATTCAAACAACAAAAGAGGTGCATGAGCTTGTTAAGCTCGGCTTATTTTACAAATAAGTCTTGACATCTCTTAAGTTTGAGAGCACTTTTCTTTATTTTTAGCTTTTTTTATGTAGCTTATTAATTAGATCTATTAGTTTTATCAAGTTTTTTCATAAAAAGGTTGCAACTTTTTTAAGTTTTTATTGAACAATAAGCTATTTATTAGCTTGTTCATGTAGATCTAGTCCTTAAATATACCCGATTCGCGTTTAATCTTCGGATGGAACAACTTAGCTTCGGGTGGACTTAGACCTAATAGTTTTTGTTATAAAATTTGAATCTTTTTAATTTTTAGATCATTTTTAACTTATTTATATTTAGTAGTAGTGCTTATTATTGCTTATTATTGATTAACCCTTGTTAAAGTTTGTATCTTTTTGTGTTTATCATCATCTCTACCGCTAAGGCCGGAGCTTAAGGGTCTTTAAGCATTTTTAATACATAAAGTTTGAAACTTTAGTAATTTTTAAGCTTGTTGGTGAATAAAGTTTTAAACTTTACTTACTAATCAGTGGATAAGATTAATAAAGTTGTAAACTTTTGTGTTAATTTGATCGGGTGGTTTTATTCTTCTCGTTTTATCATCCGGGTTCTATTTTCTTTACTTTTTGAATCTTTAGTAGTTATTAATTTTAATATAATAGTTATGCTTATTTTTATTGAATTAATTGCTATGTGTTGGTTTGCTATGCTTAGTGAGTAGGCTTTTTTATATACTTGTTGAGTAGATTATTCCGTGAATTAAGTGTGGTTTTATAAAAGTTAGAAAATATATTGGTTAGTAATTTTAAGTTACTTAGATTGAAATTTTGGTTGTTTAAGCGGGCAAAAGCCGTGAAAATAATTGGGTTTTAATCTAGATATTGATATCTCTTTATGAAAATTATTGTGACAAAATAATTATTTGTAAAAGATATTAATTCATCAATAAAGGACTTAATTGAAATAATAAACCACACTTAAGGATCTTGATAATTTGCTTAACAAGTATATCTTTTCATCATTTATTTCTTATTCGCTTGCTTAACATATTTTAGTTCGTTACTTTTAGTTGTTATCTTTTATCGTTAACTTTATTTTATTTACTTGCTACTAGTTTTATTATTGTCTTTACTTTAACCATTATCATTTTAATTAGTCAAAAACCCATAAACTTATATGTTTTTAGTTTAATTTGCATAATTGCTTATTTGTGTTTAGCTTTCTTGGTTTACATGCTTAATTGTTTCTTTCTTATTAAGTTCCAAAACCCAAAATATGTTTATCCTATTCAAATCACTCAACCTTTAAAACAACGAATCGATTTTCCATTTCACCCTCGTTGGGAGAACGACCCGAGAGTATCCGTACTTCCGGTAAAAATTATATGTACTAAAATGATCAAATCAATCTATGTAGTTTGTCTTTTGCTTTTGTGTGATCTTCTAGGTTCCTCTTAAAGGAAAGATCACCACTTCTTGAAGACGTGCAAGCTCAAGTCCATGAGTTGCCATGCTTCGTCATCATCAAGACAATGAAGGTTCTCTTGTTGATAGTTCTTCCTTTCTCCATAGATGTTGGGTTGAAGGCATTAGAGAAGAATGCCGAAAGTGTCAAGATGAAAGCATTAGTTAAAGGTGCTCATCATCCGTGTCAAAGCATTAGTGAAGAATGCTAAAGGTGTCAAGACGAAGGCATTAGTGAAGGGTGCCAAGCGTTGTGTCAAAGGCATTAGTGAAGGATGCCAATAAATCAAATCAAGTCGAATTTGGGAAGAATGCCTAGGTCGTATAATCGATGAGGTGCATCGTTATACATATAAGTATTTGTTTATTTACAAGGATGGTGATATCCTTGATGGTGTTGTAACAAGGAGTAGATCTCCTTGAGATTAGGAGTTGTGTTGTGAAGGGTAGTAGTTCCTCTATAGTAATGGAACTAGGTACTTAGCCTAGTACCTAATAAAGGGTAGGCGACGTTGTGATAGGATTAGTTCTCCGAAGGTGTGAAAGAACTCGGTAGTTAGCCTAGCACCGTATAAAGGGTAGGCGACGTTGTGTTAGGTGTGGTTCGCCTTGGTGTGAAGGAACTCGGTATTTAGCTTTGTACCGGAAAAAGGTTAAGCGACATTGTGAAGGCTTCTCCGCCATAAGGAGTTGGTGTAGTGCTTACGAACTCTCGAGTAGGTGACTCGGGGAGTGGAGTAGGGCAAGGAAGGTGTCCTTGTAGCCGAACCACTATAAATAACTTGTGTCGTGGTGATGTACTTCTTACTCTTTATCTTTCATTACACGTGTATATATCTATCTATCAACGTCCAACATAAACAACCAAATAGATTGACATAAGTCGATCTAAATATTTAAAAGGAAGTTTTAAATTGGTAAAACTATTCAACCCCCCTTCTAGTTTTCCACAATTGGCATCAGAGCTTCGTTACCAAGTTTCTTAGAGTATGTTGTACTTTAAAAACTTGAAACGATCCATGTATGTTTGAAAACTACAAAGAAGGATTATTTTTGTCATATTTTAAAAATCATTATATTGTTTATTGTTGGACAATGATAGAATGCTCTAACATTTTTTTTAAGCTTTATCCAAACTTGGATTTGGAGTCACCAAAGAAGATCATGAAGAATTTATCTAAATACTTCTTTTCGCAAAAAGAATGTTTAGTATTCTTACAACATAAATCTGGAGATTCCAAGAAGATCACAAAACATCTAAATACTTCTTTTCTTAAAAAGAATATTTAGCAAAGGTATGATCTTTAATTATTTACCTTTATTTTTATTAAAATCCTAATTGCATGATTTATTAGAAATTGTTCAAGTAGTTATTCATATTATAGTCAACATCTAAATAGTATTCTTCGACTTATGTGTATAGACTACATTACCAACTAGTAATAATGATTCTCGGTTATTCGATAACCTCAATCATTAGTCATCACAAAGGATTTATTGACACTTCATCTATGTTAATAAATATCCATGTGAAACTTCTTATGTTATAATAAAATGGGATTTTATTATAATGTTTGAAATGATTCCCAAGAATTATGACTAATTCTTAAAATGGGAATCTCGTCTAATAGGAAAAGTACTTAATCTTCAAAACCTCAAACCACAAGTTTTAGAACTTTAACACCAAAACATTAGGCGTTTTAGAACTCCCAAACCAAAGTTATCAAAGAATGTTTGAGCTGACTTTTGCTGTCATGCCGGATCCCTTTGTTTATACTAGCCGGATCCCAAATGAGAGGGATCCGCGGGATCCGTGCAACAGAAGACAGTATAAGTTAAAGAATGATCACTGTGGATGTTCCACAATTATACTCACCTCAAAGACTCACGAACAAGAACTCAGCTACTGTTCATAGGAGCAATTTGATCATTCCTCTCAAGCTTAACAATCACTTGTGTAAGTATAATCTTCACTACATTGTTAATTTAATTCTTTGATTCTTAGGATTACAATTTATTCATCTTTAAGAGTTGGGTTCAAATGGGTTTATCATAATTTGTCACCACATTGTTTTCTAAGATAATCTAAATCAAAGAATTAACATTGTTAATACAAATTAAACACATTTCTTGAACTTAACAAAGATGATAAGAGCAAAATTGTGAACCCTCTAGGTTACTATTCACAATTAACACCACATTGTGGTTGAATTGTTTAGGAACAATCATGCCAAGCAACAAGCAACAAGATTACCAAGACACCGTTCACTACATACCCATGTACCATAGGAAAGATGGATTAAGTCCGGACGATAGGAAAGCCTTTAAATTGTTTGAAAGGAGACTATTTCATGAAGGTAGAGTTGTTGAACCATCATTTCTTGCAAATACTGACATAAGGGAAGTATTTGCAACTATTGGGTTTGATTGTTTATTGGATATAAACGAACAAATTTGCCCAGTATTTGTGCTTGAGTTTTACAAGACAATGGGTATAATTAGAAATGATGATGGGTCTATCTCAATTGAATTCACCATCAATAAGCAAGAGTTTAGTCTTTCGCTCATAGAGTTTGGAAGAATTATAGGGGTTCCATATCAAGGCATTTGTATGTACTCCAATGAATGGTTTTTGGAACAACTACACACAATGGTTGATCATCACGACATTTATCACGAAACAATCCCGGAAGCAACCACGGTTAGAGACACCGTGTTTTTGCCAAGAGCATCCCCATAAAGGGTTACTAGGAAGTCGAAAGTGATCTATAGGGATCCTTTCCAAATGGAGCTCTCGGAGATGTACCCGTTGTATAGAAAATGGGAAGATGTGATTAGGGAGAATGTGGTATGTCTAGTAGGAAACAAGGATCACCCCAACACATGTCTAAGCTTCATGATCTATTGTCTTGTGACCAAGACCCGCTTCAACATTGCTTACTACATGATCAAGAGAATGGCAAGTGTAAGAAGCATGGACAAGATGGTGCTTCCATATGCAATGCTTCTAACCCGTCTTGCTAAATTCATCTTTGCATTAGACCCTTCCCCACAATCCTTGGATCATAGCTTTTGCAATAAGGTTATGGTACCATTAACCGAGGGTAGAACAACAAGGTTTATGGTAGAAGGCAAGAGGCCACACCCACCCACGGATTCCTCGGACGAAAGGGAAAGGCAAGGAGAAGGTGAAGGTGAAGGGAGTAGTAGCAACCCACTCGAAAATATCGATCTTGACCCCTTGGACTACATTAATCAATTGCCAAACATCCCCAATGAATCACCCGAATGGCAACAAACCAAGGGAATCTTCAAATGCTTCGCCAATTTCTTGAGGAAGAAGAAGTGAAGATGGTTTGATAAAGAGTAGAGGACGGGTGAAGAAGTGAAGGAGGAAAAGAAAGGTAAAGTCTTAGGACTCAAGTGCATGATGAACAATTTCAAACAATGGTTTGTAAACAATTTAAACTATGCTTGTAGTATGTAGGTATTGCCATATCTTGGCACTAAACATCCTAACTTAGGTATTTGGAAAATGAGATTTTACGACCTCTTGGTGTGGTCGTCGTCACTCATTCTAGGAATTTTAGTTTTTCCTACTTTGACATAAATTATATTGGTTGTGTTCTTGCATTTAGTCCCCATAGAAACAACTAAGAAAAGCATTTACTATAAAGTGCAAAGTTGCACATTTCCTGAAAGCTCTCTGATCTGCAGTTGGCGGATCCCAGCTCTTGAACTAGCCGGATCCCTCCCATAAGGGAACCGCGGGATCCGTATGCACCTGATGTGCAAAACAGATTTGGCTACATCATAATAGTCCACTAGATCACCTCAAACAAGTCAAACATAAGACACTAGAGCCAACTAAGTCTTCCGCTAATAGTTGAAAACCTCACTCTCATCCATGGCTTATCTAGGATATATTTTCGAAATATTTTTTTTCGACTAGTCAAAACTCACCATAATTCCGCTCCAACACTCACACATTACCTATCACATTCGATAACACTTAGTTTGGTCTACCCTTCAATTTTAGCAAATTGGTCTCATTCATCTTTGACTCAAAATTAGGACCAAAAACTAGTTTTTCATTTCTTTTTATTTTTAAAGATTTAAGTAAACTTATACTAGGACATCATCTGACTTTTAGGACTTGATATCACCATTTCTCCACAACAAATTAAAAAGGAACCCTTGTCAAACATATGGTTAGACTACCCAAGGTCAATGTTCTTGGCCAAAACCATCATTAAGCACCATTACTTGTTATGGTTGAGGATTTGAGATATCCAACAGCTAAAGACTTCAAAATTAAGTCAAAACCTCGAAATACATTAATAATAAAACTTACAAAAGCACAATCTTACAGCCGGGATCCCTGGCCCTTAACCAGGCGGATCCCTGCTGAGATGGATCTGTTGGATCCGTAGATGCAGAAAGCATAAATCAGCTTCCATTCAAGTCACCTTTTGGTTCTCTAATCACTTTTTAGCATTCATTAATTACCCTCCTAGAGCTGATCAAAACCTCAAAAGCATGCTTAGTCCTCTAAATGGCCAAGGATTTAATTTCCTAATTATCCTTTATAAACCAAACAACCTTAGGATTAAGTCACCATTCTCAATCACTCTCAAAAATCAGCAACTAAAGAAGCTCTTACTAGCACCATCATCACTATGACTAAGGCTCCTAGTGCTAACTCATCCACTCTAGAACCACCCAAGAAACTTGCTAGAATCATACATGAAGTTTCCTCAACCGAATCATCTCCGGTTAAGTCTACCAATGCTAGGATCTCTCCCAAACCAAGAAAGTCAATCAAACTAATTCCCAAGAAGAATGTTCCCACTAAGACTTCATCACCTAATTCCACTATGCCAAACATACCCTCCACAACTCAACCAACATCATTAGTGCCTAGAGCCACCTCACAATCAGTTGAAAATCCTCAACCCACTTCACTTGAACTTCCACTTCAAGAAGCTCAAAACCATGACAAGGATTGCTATCATTGTAAACATGCTGAAAGATTGAAACATGAACTAGATAAATTGATTCATGAAATACAAGCTCAAACTTAGAATGTTTAGGAAAACTCATCTCATCATTTATCGTCATTAAGTTTTTTAGTTGAACCTTGAGTTTGGGTAACTCATTAGTATTAGTAGTGCTTGTATGGCTAGTTCATTCTCTTAGTTTTAGAGATTTATTTAGTTATCTCTTGTTTTATTGAATGAACATTTATATGTTTTGATTATTCTGTGCGTTGTGCTCTTTGTTGCACACATATATTGTCTCCACACTAGCATTGTTTGACACATCTTTACTGCTGAAGAAACTGTCATCAGATGGCCGGATCCCTACAAAATGCCTAGACGGATCCCTCCAAGAAGGGAACCGCGGGATCCGTGGATCAAAAGTTCAAACTTCTACTAACATGAGTCTTATTTGCAGGAAATTATGCACTATATTCTTGTTTTCTAACCTTTGTTTTGTAGTTATTCAAAATACACATGAAGATGTTGACACCATAAAGCCAGGGGGAGCTTTGTGTCAAACAACATTGCAAAATCACTTGCAACTTAATCCATTTTTGGATTACACTTCATGATACCCCATTACAACTTTGCAATATTCGAGGGGGAGCACGTTTTCGTCACTTGGACGAACCATTTGCAAACACAATTAGTTTATTTTACGTCATGTTCTTGACGCCCTTTTCAAAGGGATGGACTCGTCAAGGGGGAGTCAAGACGAGTACCATTCCCGTCACTTGCTCTCTTTACATTTTTACATACTTTTCTAATAAAAATTATGTTAGTTTCTTTTAACACTTTTTGTTTCGACAAAAAGGGGGAGAAGAAAGTAAAAACTACAAATTCAAACTTTTACGAATTTTAGCTTTTCCTTAAAATAATTTTATGTTTTGTCATCAACAAAAAGGGGGAGATTGTTAATACAAATAAGCCGAAAAAACGTTTATTTATATTTTACGATCTTCTAATGTTTTGTCGATAACAAACGTAAAATCATTTTAACGAAACAAAAGGATACGTAAATAGTTTGAGCTAATAGTTTTCTAACACACTTAAGTTTTCACATAAAACACTAAAACTAGTAGAAGTGATTTTATGCTTTAGATATACATATGTACAACAACTAGTGTTTACATATTGGGTTAGCATATACTTAACTAAGTATATACTAAAATGGGTAAAAAGATGTAAATACCAAAATTGGTAAAAACTAAGTGTATACTAAAATGGGTAAATATAAGTATATACTAAATGGGTAAAAACTAGCAAATGGTATTGACCCATAATCCATGGTTTCATATATACCACTTAACCAAGTTCATTGTATCTAGTAAGAAAACCATGGATCAACCCATAACCCATGACCCATGACCCATAACCAAAAATACCCATGGGCAAAGAGGAGCGTTCCACGGATCCCTAGCTTTGTGCTAGCCGGATCCCTTGTGGAAGGGATCCGTGAGATCCGGGGAACAATAGAGAATTTTCTCTATAAATAGTGAGCCATTTCTTTCCTTTTAGCTCACCTCTTCACATATACTCTCTCCAAGTTTTATATCTTTCTAACCTCAGATCCAAGAGATCTATGTAGTTTATCTTTTGCTTTTGTGTGATCTTCTAGGTTCATCTTAAAGGAAAGATCACCACTTCTTGAAGAAGTGCAAGCTCAAGTCCATGAGTTGCCATGCTTCGTCATCATCAAGACAACGAAGGTTCTCTTGTTGATAGTTCTTCCTTTCTCCATAGATGTTGGGTTGAAGGCGTTAGAGAAGAATGCCGAAAGTGTCAAGATGAAAGCATTAGTTAAAGGTGCTCATCATCCGTGTCAAAGCATTAGTGAAGAATGCTAAAGGTGTCAAGTCGAAGGCATTAGTGAAGGGTGCCAAGCGTTGTGTCAAAGGCATTAGTGAAGGATGCCGATAAATCAAATCAAGTCGCATTTGGGAAGAATGCCTAGGTCGTATAATCGATGAGGTGCATCGTTATACATATAAGTATTTGTTTATTTACAAGGATGGTGATATCCTTGATGGTGTTGTAACAAGGAGTAGATCTCCTTGAGATTAGGAGTTGTGTTGTGAAGGGTAGTAGTTCCTCCATAGTAATGGAACTAGGTGCTTAGCCTAGTACCTAATAAAGGGTAGGCGACGTTGTGATAGGATTAGTTCTCCTAAGGTGTGAAAGAACTCGGTGGTTAGCCTAGCACCGTATAAAGGGTAGGCGACGTTGTGTTAGGTGTGGTTCGCCTTGGTGTGAAGGAACTCGGTATTTAGCTTTGTACCGGAAAAAGGTTAAGCGGTTGTGAAGGCTTCTCCGCCATAAGGAGTTGGTGTAGTGCTTACGAACTCTCGAGTAGGTGACTCGGGGAGTGGAGTAGGGCAAGGAAGGTGTCCTTGTAGCCGAACCACTATAAATAACTTGTGTCGTGGTGATGTGCTTCTTACTCTTTATCTTTCATTACACGTGTATATATCTATCTATCAACGTCCAACATAAACAACCAAATAGATTGACATAAGTCGATCTAAATATTTAAAAGGAAGTTTTAAATTGGTAAAACTATTCAACCCCCCTTCTAGTTTTCCACACAATGATCAAGAGAGAGTGAATGTAAGACAGTGACTGCACACGGTCGTATCTAACCCTAGAAGAAAGGGTTTGGTTAAGTATGAGAATAAGATACACTAAGCCCCCTCAACTCTTCTGATATGATCAAGACCAGCAACACACTTTATCTTATAGGAGATAACTTATGTTTTATCCATGAATGACCCCTTGATATAAAACCTACAATAAGAAATATCTACAAAAACCATTAGTAATTGATAGATTGATATGTTTAACCACATATTATCATGATATATTTGAACATTCCCCCTTAATCAGTTTGGCAAACATATCAAATAATATCAATTTTTCACACAAGAATTTATGCTGATAAACGGGAAGATTTTTTATAAATATGTTTGCAGTTTGGTTTGAAGAGCCAATGTTTTTGGCATTTATAATACCTTTTGTAATTTTTTCTCTGATGAAGTGAACATCCATCTCAAAGTGTTTTGATCTTTCATGGAAAACAGGATTGACATCAAGTTGCAGAGCAGACTTGTTATCACAAAAGAGGTTGACAGGAAGATTGATATCAACCTTTAGATCTTTTAAAATTTTTTGAATCCAAATAATTTCACAGGCAGCAGTAGACATTGATCTACATTCTGCCCCTGTGGAGGATTTTGAAAGAGTTTTCTGTTTTCACTTTTCCATGAGATCAAACAATTATTAAAGAACACACAGTAACCAGTGACAGATCTCATGATTTTTTTGCACTTAGCGCAATGTGCATCACTATACCCTTCAAGATAATTATCAGAGTAACTAAAATCATACCTTAGACCTTTTCCTGGAGCTCCTTTTAAGTATCTCAGAACATTGAGTGCACATTCCAAGTGGGACTTCAAAGGAGAGTGCATATATTGTGCCAGACAATGAACAGAATATGAGATGTCAGGTCTGGTATGGGTGAGGTAGATAAGTTTCCCAAGTAACTTCTTATAACTAGTAATGTTCACAACAAAGGATCATCAGTAGTGGGAATGTATGGTAGAATATAGTTGGGTTCCATAGGAGTAGACACAGGTTTGCACCCAAGAAGCCCAAATTCTTTGAGAAGTTCAAAACAATATTTTCTGTGAGACAAATGTCATTACCAGTTTTTAAAACCTTAATACCAAAAAAATATTTCAAGTTCCCCAAGTCTTTGATATGAAATTTAGTTTTTAAAATATCTTTGAACTGATTTATCTCATCAATGCAGTTTCCAGTAAGAACAACGTCATCCACATAAACAAGAAGAGCAATAAACTTGTTATTGTAGGTTTTGTTAAACAGAGAATGATCATTGGCAGACTGATCAAAGTTGTTTTCTTTTAATACACTAACAATTTTTTCATGACTTGGTCAGAAGGATGACCAAGTCTTTGATGCCAAAGATTTCTAGAAACATAACAGACAAAAATGCAGTTATTAGAGGTAATCTTACATGTAGAATAAATATCAAACATATATAACCCATCGCATTGTTTACCAATCATAACCCATCGCATTATTTACCAATCCCCACAATCCTTTTTTGATGTAAATCCTGTATATAGCAATTAGATTCATTAAAGCCAACAAACATCTTATTGTCTCTAGCAATCTTATGAACAAACAGCAGACTGACATTATACTCAGGAACAACCAGAACATCAAAAAGAGTTAGGTCATTATTGACTTTTAAATCACCAATTTTTGTAATTAAGGCATGAGTACCATTGGGATGTCCAACAGTTAGACCAAGATTTGAAATATCCACAACATTGATTAAAAAATTTGCAGATACAGTCATGTGCTGATTTGCACTAGAATCAACAATCCATCCAAGACTAATGTTTCCAGATAAAGAATTTGTGTTGTTGTTAAAATTTTTTTTGAAGTTTATATTAAACTTAACACTTCCATTAAAGAAAGTTCCTAAAAAAATTTTACGCCATGTTGGCATTGGCAGAAGACACATTGTTGTCATTAAGAAGACTCATAAGTCTGGAGAGCTGTTCATTAGATAAAGAGACAGGAGAGTTTCTAGCTCTATTATCAGTGACATGATTAGTATCAGTAGAAGCATTATTACTAGTGACAGGTTTAGCATTGAAGTTCCTTTTAACATACCCAGTAGGGTAACCAACAAGGTCATAACACCTATCAACAGTGTGGCCAGGTTTTTTTTGCAATTAGTACATTTGAGATTCAAGTTTGGTCCTCTGTTGTTTGAACTGTTGCCAGTATTAAAACCAGATCCTTTGTTGAAATTGTTATTGTTGTTAAACCCTTTTTTATTATCAAAAAATTTTCCACCATCAAAAGTTTTTGCAGCAAATGTTGTAGCATTAAGTTTAACGGAACTATTCCCAGATGAAACATTTCTGTAGGATTCTTCTCCAGAGACAACAGAGAAAGCAGTTTTAACATTAGGTAAAGGGTCTCTGGTCAGAATATTACTTCTAATATGCACATAATTGTCATCAAGGCCCATAAGAAACTGTATAATTTGGTTAGCTGATTGTGTTTTTCAAAATGTTTTGCAACCTCACAAGTACAGGGAGGTAAGCTAATCATAGAATCAAATTGTTTCCATAAAGAATTAAGGTTGATGTAATAATCAGCAAGATAGGACCCACTTTGACTAAGAGAGTTTATATTTTTATGTAAATTAAAGACAGCTGAACCATCAACCTTATCATAAGTATCTTTAAGGTCGTTCCACATTTCACAAGAAGTTTTAGCATAGATAGCACCAGCAAATAATTAAGAACTAAGAGAGTTTAGAATCCAAGTGACAACAACAGAATTACAGGTATCCCATTGATTGGCAAGAACAGGGTTAGAGACATCTCTTAAGCAAGTACCATCAATAAATCCTAACTTATTATGATTCCTTAAGGCAAAGTTCATGGCCATACTCCATATTTTATAATTTTCTGTTCCAGTAAGTTTGATGGACACAATGGGAGTACCATTTGTGTTATTAGGATGTAAATATAAAGCATCACCAAAAGACAAGCCTATTTCAGTGGAAGAACCACCACCAACATTATCATCACCACCAGCCATAATACTAATAATAAGGAAAGCAGATAACACAGAGAAGAATGAAACACAGATAAGCACAGAACAATAAGATAGCGCAACCAGAATAATAACCAACAATAGCTTAAACAGAGATAAGAGACATTAAGATAAATAACTTGAAATTAAGAAACAACAAGTACCAAGCCAGTGGATTGGAGTAAACCATAGCAGGTATTCGTACCACTCAGAGGTGGCAGATCAAGATGTTAGTCTACCCGTTTGCACCCACAAAGACTTGAGTACTGTTATTTGAGAATGAAAGTAAACTTACAGAGTAATATGTAGCGGAAAGAACAAATCACAATTACCCTAGATTCACTTAGTCTAGGGCTAATTGTCAACAGGAAGCAACCAACAATTACGCCAGTAGCAAAAGCCTCAAAACACAGAGAAATTAGGGTTTCAGGAGAAAGCCCTAACTTTTCTATTAATACCCAATATAGCAAGGTAATCGAGATTGACCACCTTTTGAAACCCAGAAATACTTTTAATTGTTGCCGGAGGGATTAGGAAGAAAGATCCCCAAGTTTCTAGAAAGAAACCCTAGAAAGTGAATCAACCGTGATTATGAGCCTGACGCTCTGATACCATGTGAGAAAGTATCAGCAACAACAAAATCACAACAATACCTTTATTAAAACTAGTACCTCAATAGTTGGCATAGATTGAACCAACCAACAATACAAAAAGTTTACAAGGTCAGGTTACTATCAATAAGATAATAACCAGACAGTTACAAAAAAGAAACAGTTACAAAGAAGAAACATATCAGTACAATGATCAAGAGAGAGTGAATGTAAGACAGTGACTGCACACAGTCGTATCTAACCCTAAAAGAAAGGTTTTGGTTAAGTAGGAGAATAATATACACTAAGCTCCCTCAACTCTTCTGATATGATCAAGACCAGTAGCACACTTTCTCTCATAGGAGATAACTTATGTTTTGTCCATGAATAACCCCTGATATAAAACCTGCAATAAGACATATCTACAAGAACCATTAGCAATTGATAGATTGATATGTTTGACCACAGATTATCATGATATATTTGAACAAGTTGGTTGACATTTAAGCATCTCGAGAGATTCAAAACCTGAATAGAATCCATTTCCAGTTTGCTAGGAAAACTCCTAGCCCGTCTGCAGTCTCTCATATTTAAGACAACAAGTCGTTTGAGCATTCCAACTGATGGATGAACAGTAACCATATTCACACAACCTTTAAGATCTATCTCTTCGAGATTTGTAATCTCTGAGAAGTCAGGGGTGGTTGTTAGGTTATAACAGTACCTTAGCTTCATTACTTTCAACCTTCTTAAACACTGATATCAATAGAAAGAAGATTAGTTTTTATATCTCTAGGTGTCAAACACAAACACATGTATGAACAAGTAAATACCTTTGGTGTTGTCCAAAGTTGTTTAATGTTGCTGTAACAGAGGTCGATGGCAACAATGTTTTCGGATAGAATTCTGAAGGCAAGTACTTGAAAGGGCATCCATGCCAATAAAACAAGCTTAGCTCATTCGACAAGAAATTCAAACTTCCAAAAAACTTCACATTGTAGCTCTCCAATTCCAATTTCTGATCAAATTCTTCCTCAGCATAAATGTTCACGATCCGCAACTTTTTTGTAATAAGTGCAAAAGCATTATCGTCTATGTGAACCTTTTGACTAGATTTTTCAAGCAATAGGACTAGAACTTCAACTGCTTCACTCATTGCCATCTGAAAAAGCAAAACCATGTGTTTGTAGCACTTGCTTGTCTTTGATTCCATAACGACTCCCGATGTGTTTGTATCACTTGTATGGCAGGGATTACCATGCATTTTTTTCTTACACTGGCTTGATAGTTTCTATCTATGTTCACTCGCTTGTCTTTGATTCCATTGCATGGGAACTTCACAATATTTCTTTGGTATAATTTTGACTAGTAACTCTAATATTGGATTGCAATTACTATAAATATATGGTTTCGATTGTTAGATGCTTATTGTAAAAATAATGTACGCTAAAGTTTAAAAATTTGCATTTGATACTCCACTGAGAAAATAGTCTTATTTTCAAAAGATAGAGTTGCAACTTCAAAACACCACAATCTATTCTTAATCCATAGGAAATCCAAAAATCTACAAACAAGCTAAAGAGTAATAGTTTGCCGGTATAATAATAAATGATTTCTACTCATATACATTTCATCAAACACCTACACTAAAGCTCTTTATCTAAATAAAAGACACCAATTAATCAAACATTATTATATCTATGGCTTCTCAAACATTACTATCACAAGTGAAATTAAAATAGATTGCCAAAAAATCAATGGTGAATTATTTGGGTCGATAAATTTACCTTTTTCGGAGATTTAAAGAATACTAGGCGAGTACCCGTGCCTAGCGGCATCGGTTTTTAGCGGCAGACAATTAACGATATGCAATATTGTGGTAAGTGTTTCGTATAACGTTCAAAATAGAACGTGAAAAGATCAAAATGTAATTACAAACGGTTGTAACATGCGGTAATTCATCTCAAACAAAAAATTCTTAACATGTATTAAAGAACATATAAAAACATTTAGCGGAACTTAAAATAAAACATTACATCAATTATGAGATAATAACTAACAATATACGTTACTTGTCGCGTAAAACTTCTTGGTAACGAGGGGGAAACATTAGTTACATGGAAAAGTTATGTAATTGAATATTTTTACTACGATTGAAATATTATTAAGTTAAATCGTGCATCTAAAGTAGAATTGATGAGTATTATTGTACCAAACAAAAAAGAAAGCTAATAATATAAGAGCATACTAAAAGATGATAAGTAATTACATAAATGCTCAAACTTGTAAATTTGTAAATATTCTTGGCAATGATGCGGGCTAAAATATGAGGATTACGTAAATTCAACTCATCATTTGCGTAAGTCTCCCATAAAAAGAAGCATTAGATGACTTTTATACAACAACCTCTCACAACCAACTGCTAGTACAAAGGCTAAAAGCCAGTTTCCGCGACTCGTGGATGATAACAAAACCTTTATCCATGCATGTATTCTGTAGTATTGATGATTTATGTATCAATCTATGAATCGACCAAACCTAAAGAGGAGTAATGGTGAGAAGTCAATTATACTTGAGTATAATTGATGAAAATTTTAGAACTTATATAACGTCCATCATATGCAAGTATTGAAACCGAACTTATATAAGGCGAGGATGATTAACTCGAATGGTCCGCTCACATATGCTGATTATATTCATTGAGTTTTAAAGCCATATGCACTTGACAAAAAATAAATAACTTAATATGCTATCATCATCTTTTTTTTTTCAAATATATTTAAATTGTTACCATCATCATCTTTTTTCAAATATATTCCCATCATGACCGTCACTGCATAAATTCAAACCAAAGATTTACTAACTTGAAACTTGCAAAAAGGAAGTAAAAGAATATTTGATATGAAACTTACAACAATGTCTTCAATGAGATGAAGAAAAACATTTATTACTTGATTATAACTTTGGGAGGTAGATGCAATCGATTGTTAATCATGTGATCATATAACTACAACAACGGATTTAGTGATACTCTTATTCTCTTCTGATGATGGAACATTTATTTGGGGCGCAAACTATTATCATGCACCAAAGGGATAGAAGTATAGATATATGCTAAGTATGATATCATTTGAAGATCGAAGATTATAAGTTTATCCTACTTACTTGAATGTTGCTAAAAAATACATGACGAAAAACGCGTAAAGCTCCCATTCCTAAAAGAAACAGATGTAACTTAAAATAAGTATCCTTAATCAAGAATAATAGAGTAAGTAGTAGGGTAGAATGTAGTACCTTATCACTTTGCCAACTTAGCTGCAAAATAAAAAAATAATAAGAAGATACATTGTTAGTAGAATAAACATCTTCAAATCATCATTAATAACAAACGAATATGCAATAATAAATATATACATACATATATGCAATAATGTTAATTAACATATAAATGCTATGAATTTCTTCACCAGTCATGTATTACATGCGCCAATACAACATAACAATCTTCATATCAATAGATACAGGCATACAACGATGTTTATAATTACCATCATCATCTTTTTTCAAATATATTCCCATCATTACCATCGCTGCAGAAATTCAAACCAAAGATCTACCAACATAAAACTTGCAAAAAGGAAGTAAAGGAATGTTTGACAGGTAACTTACAATGATGCCTTCAAACATTTTCGAGATAGACATTGCTTCAAATGCTACGTTCATTTGAATAAAAACACAAACAATTCAAAGAAACAAATGTTATGTTAGTGCAAGGAAGAGAGTTAAATGGATGAATAAACAAATATTTACTCATAATTATGATAGAAAAGCTTCTCGTGAAAGATTAACATTCAAATTTGTTTGAAAGTTTGTTACTACAATATGTAGTTGACTTTCCTTGATACTACCTCCGTCCCATATTGACTGTCATGTTTGACTTTTTTAAGTCTTTCTTTGTCAACTTTGACCTTAAATATTTTTGTTTGTGTTATATAATACTTGGTGAAAGTTATATCAATGAAAATACATTTAAACCCACATTCTATTCATATATTTTGCATCAAGTATTATATAACGCAAATAAAAATATTCAAGGTCAAAGTTGAAGAAGAAAGACTTTGAAAAGTCAAACTGGACAGTTAATATGGGACGGAGGGAGTATAACATTTTGAATGCTTTTGATATTCATAAAATCATTTCCTTTAATTTATTAGTCTGTTAAGTCTTTCATTTTTTCGTTTAAGTTTACAGGCCATAGTTTCCTTTATTAGTTAATTAGTTGACATTTCATTGATATGGTGGCGTTAATACGAATGGGCTAAAGAATGGGCTAGCATCCATGCAAAACTTTCCATATATTCCATATATGCTGGCGTTAATATGGCATTGACTAATTCATATATTCCATTATTCCACAATTCATATGCGTTGACTAATTGACCATTTCCACTATTCCATTTTTTCCACTTTTCACTTTTCCAATATTGACCATGTACGTTGACCATTTTTCTTTTTAATGTAACTAGACGAGTACCTGCGCCTAGCGGCAGCGGTTCCTAGCGGCAGACAGTTAACAATATGCGATATTGTGGTAAGTGTTTCGTATAATGTTCAAAATAGAACGTGAAAAGATAAAAATGAAATTGCAAATGGTTGTAAAATATTATAATTCAATTCTAGCAAAAATTCATAAGATGTATGAAACGACATATAAAAATATTTAGTAAGACTGAAAAAGAAAACATTACATCAATTATAAGATATTAACTAACAATACACGTTACTCGTCGCGTAAAACTTCTTGATACACGAAATTTGAGGTGTAGATTCCTACTTGACGAAACTTTCTGACTGGTTTAACCAATACATTTGTTGTTCTACAGGATATCCCTCTAGACAATGCCATATAAAGCTGGCCATGCGAGAAAACAGAGTCGGGCAAATAGACACCCTCATTTGGTTTGGCCTTGAGCTTTATTAATAGTCACTGCAAAGCTAAGGCGAATAGGGAATTGTGTTCTCTTTAGTTTTTAAAGGGAACATGTATTCTTTAGATAGAGCAAGAGGAATTCTTGGCAAGAGTACTCTAACTTCAGCGTGTTGTCCGACAACAATCTCAGAGAGTTCCGTCAAGCAACGAGATTTTATAGCGGCATGTATTATATATAATGATATTTTGGTTAAGTGTTTTGTGTAACGTTTTGTGAATTGGGTTTAACCCAATATATACACTATGGTTTTTAGTTTGGATAGTCTACAATAATAATTATTGGGGCCACCGGAACACCGAATATGTGATGGATGCTGAAAATTATGATTTTTGTCTAGAAATATTATAAGCCGAAATGTGTTACTCCGTACTATTTTTTCCTCATATTCCAACATTTCTATCACTTCAAATTTAAGTAAAAAAAAATTCCAATAATAAATTTAAGAGGTAGGTGGTTATTGTGAAGATACATCAATTTGTGCATGTCAAAATTTGTTAAACGTGACCCTTAAAGTATGTTTAGGATTTTACTAAATTTTAAAGTCACAAAAAGCCTAAACATTTATTTCCATCATTTCTTTATGGTTTGAATAGATATACATGATTACATTCACCATGGTGTATGCTCATAGCATCCTATCACTGTGGTTGTTTCCATCTCAATACGTAACTTTGTCTATGATATCTTTACGCAAACACTGAAAAAATATAGCATTTGTTAGGGTCGTACCAAAAATACCATCCACTTCTTCTACTGAGCAAGACGTACAATATGTATCAACCACTCTTTTGACGATACAATAGGTTGATGGAATTTCATCAGTTAGTTTAATTTTGTATGACGGAAACATCACCTTTAGTTAAGACATGATCAACCAAGTCGTAGTACGTTTACAAAGTAGAAACTTGTATGAAATATTCAAAATAACACTTGTTAGAACATACGTTTAAATAGTAGGTAACACCAAGAAATTAAACAAATAGATAAAAATGACTACGACTTGTCATTCATAATGATCATTCCGATATTGAGCAAATGATATATCCCGTGCATGGGGTCCTTGCAGATAAAAATGTGTCCCAAATGATACTATTGAACTCAAATCATCAATGAAACTCTGAACAAAGTTTGTCATAGTACCAAAGCTTGAAAAATAAAGATACGGCATATATGAAGAAGAATGTGTTTGTTTGATAACCTCAAAACGGTTTGTAGCATTTCGTTAGAGGTTATTATATTAGCTTAGGAAATGTAACTTAAACGTACAACAAGATGCATGAATCATGGACCAGAGCCATCCTCACAGTTGCTTTAAATTTTTTTAAACCGAAACAATTTATATAAAGACATATGAATACATGTAACAACACAACAAAACACCTAACTAAATCAGGAAAAAAAATGATTCAAAAGTGAACAATAAATATGCTTATATATATAATTGAGTACCCTTTGGACAATGATATATGATCATTTACAGGTTAAACATTGGATTTGTTATGAAGCGGTTGCGTCCAAGCTCTCATAATATGAACACATAATATGAAATTTTCTTTTACAACACTAAAATCAAAGATGAACCTGCTTTCAAACATCGTCGTTTGAAGGCAAATAAATAGCAGGTCAAGGAATGATATTTATTGGTCGGTAGAAGAATGGTTATTACGATACTTATATAGGAGGAGTAACAAAACATTGCATTAATTCCCAGAAATGATGCATGAATCATTTGTCGAAGGAAAGATTTGATTGGCAAATCACAACAAAAGACGATTTGATAGAATGATATCAACATAATTTATAAAAACCTCATTTGCAAAGGAATGTATATAATTGATTAAGAAATCACAAAGTTGACCAAATTAAAAACATTATATAATTATCAACATTACCTAATATAAAAGATATAAGTTAGATGATTTGTTTTTAATATTTGACATCCATGTTTTAAGTCATCAATTACCACCTATTCAGTTATGCAATAAAGATATCATGCAATACTTGCCATGTATGCACTTATGCAATAACGATATCAGCTATATGTATTGAATAGGAAGGTGTATAGTTGACTATTGTTTCAACAATTCAACAATTCACAATAGCTGTAGTTTTTCCCATATACAGGCCATTCAATTTTCATTGACCGTTCAACACTTTTTCAACAATTCAACAATTCAAGTTTGACCGTTTTTCCTTTTTATGTAGTAAAGATATAGATGTTATGCTGGAAAAGGTAAATGAATACTACTCATACGCATTTCATCAAACCCCTCGTGTCTACTACACAAAAAGTAAATCATTTTCATTATTCATAACTTAAATTTATTAACAAAAAACTAAATTTTAACATTCACGATTAATAATTCAAACTTGTAATTACAAACCCTTTTGTTATTGTTCTACCATGACCAGTTGATATCTCTAACATGCCCTTCCAAGCTGATGGCCCCACCATGTTGTGTTGGAGTTGGGAGGCCTTGGAGCATACTTAAATCTGCTTCTTGTTCTATATCCTCATCATAAACAAGTCTTACACCAAACTCCTTCACTTCATAACCTTCATTACTCTCTTCAAAACAAAATGTAACAAAATTCTTTGCTTCCTTCCATTGAAATGTAAGTGGCGTATAATGCAACCATATCATATATGAATCTTGGATTCCTATCACCTCATTCCGAATATAATCTTGAATTGAAACTGGAATGTAACCAAGTACAACCAGAGAAGCTCCATCAAAGTTCTTTACAGAGTAGTATCCATCAAAGTTCCGAAAAGTTCCTTTAGATTTCCAGGGATTTTTGCACTTGAAAACAACACAAGTTCCAAATCCCCTAAACTTATCATAACACCAATCAGATGGTAATTCAACCTTTACAGGATTTTCCGTACTTCTATTTGTAAACCACTCTGGAATGCTATTCCCATGATATACTATATTTAAACAAAAGTAGCTAGTGTCTTGTAAGAAGAATTCACACATGTTAGTCTGGAAACCCGCATACCTAAGAAAAGGAGAAATCTGGTGAATAAAGCCTTGGGAAGTTATAGATGAGTCAACACACTGAGTCTTCGATATAGACCCCTCGCTATCAATGCTAACATTCTTAAACAACTTTGGACAATTTATGAAATGATTGTACCCATTCCTGAATGGGCCTTTAGATGATCCTGTCACTTCTCTTAAGGAGGTGCAATCAGATGCACGAATAAACCATAAGCTAGATGGAAGTTCGGGCAACACTTCCAGCTTCTTGCAACCATTAACACAAAGAGTATGAAGATTAGAAAGTTGACTCAAACTTCCAGGCAAGCTAGTAAAATTGTTCCCTTTTAAGTCTAGACTATATAGACATGATAAGCCTCCAATGCTCTCAGGAACATGTTCTAAATTGCAGTAGCTGAAATTCAGAGACCTTAACATACGTAAACCTGCCAATGAAGACATTACTGATCTTTGGGGATGTGGTTGTTTACTTAGTAAACCAAAAGGGGTCGTGATTGAAGTCCACCATCTAGGTTGAATCCTCCATTGGTCACCAAATGACAATGATTCAAGGTTTATTAGAGAGGATACAAAAGAAGGATGTTTCTCACGAAGCCGTTTGCAGTCTCTCAGATTTAACACAACAAGCCTCTTGAGCATTCCAATTGAGGGATGAACGCTAACCAAATTCACACAACCTTCAAGACTAAGCTCTTCGAGATTTGTAATCTCTGAGAAGTCAGGGGTGGTTGTTAGGTTACAGCAGTACCTTAGCTTCATTACTTTTAACCTTCTAAAACTCTGACATCAAAAGAAAAATGATAAGTTTGTATATCATTAGGTGTTGAACACGAACACATGTGTGAACAAAAAATACCTTTGGTGTTGTCCAAAGTTGTTTTATGTGGCTGTAAGAGAGGTCGATGGCAACAATGCTTTCTGGATAGAAATCTGTTGGTAAGTACTTGAAAGGGCATCCATGCCAACAGAACATGCTTAGCTCATTGGACAAAAAATACAAACTTTCTGAGTACTTCACATTGTAGCCCTTCAATTCCTGTTTCTGGTCAAATTCTTCCTCAGCATAAATTTTCAGGATCCGCAAATTTTTCATAAGTGCAAAAGAATTAGCGTCTATGTGAACCTTTTGACTAGATTTCCTTAACAAAAGGACTAGAATTTCAGTTGCTTCAGTCATTGGCACCTGGAAAAGCAAGAACATGTAACTTTAATTATAGAGTAAAGTATGCAATTGTGTATACTTTTATACGTAGTATTAATATGAAGGTAAAGAAGAATATGCCACTTCTTACTTTCTTTTCACTCGGTGCATTGTAAATTGCAGATGATATACATAACCTTCTCTGTTTCCCAGTCTTGATAAATTCTTCACGAATAATTTCCCTTGCCATGCTTTGAAACAATTCATGCATTTGAAGGCTCATATTATATTGAGATACTGTTATTAGGAACTTATCAGCTAGAACTTCAATTATAGCATATGCAAAACAATGACTGCTGTCTAGTACACTTGCAGCAAAATCTTTATTTACCCCAATGAAGGCACATGCAATGTCAAGAAACATTCTTTTCTGATCAGATGTCAAGCTATCAAAACTTGGTCGAAGTTTTTGTACTATCTCTGAATTAGGATATGTTTGGATTCTATCCAACTCACTTTTCCAAACATACACAGACTTGTCATACAATAATCGACCAAGAACTTTGAGAGCCAAAGGGTGACCATGCAAATATTTCACAATTTGGGTAGCAAATTCTTCAAAATCTTCTGTAGGATGACTTTTACCAAATGCATATAAACTAAAAAGCTCAAGAGCTTTATTTTCCTCTAAACTACCCATTTCATGAATTTCATCCACTCTATGTGATCTTAGCAACTGTTTATCTTTACCCGTGAAAATAATTAAACTTCCTGGGAAAAACCAATCAGGTGAGCCTGCTAGTGCTTCTAAATGCTCATGATCATCCACATCATCCAAAACAAGCAGGATCGACTTTGATGACATCATCTTCTTTATTACCATAATTCCTTCACCAACACTTGATATCGTCAAATCTTCTATTTTCATGATCTTTCTAATCATATGCAGTTGGACTTGAATCAGGCCTTGACGTTTTCTGACTTCTTTGACATCTTCACAAAAGCAACTTCCTTCAAAGTGGACATAGATCAAGTTGTAAATTGCTTTGGCAAGGGTCGTCTTTCCTATTCCACTTATACCACATATTCCAATCATGTTAACCTTATCTGACCCAACGAAGTGTGACAAGTTTAGTTTCTCGAAATGGAAATCGATGCCAACAAGGTTCTCACCAACATGTAAGGGTCCGTCACATAATGTTTTGAGGATTTCTTTGGAAATAGAATCGATGAACTTGGACTCAAACCTGTTTACCACAAAGACACAATAAGTAAGAGAAACTACATAGTGTTAAGCTTTAGTAGAGCTACAAGCCTACAAGATAGTTACACAAAAACAAGAAATTTACCCATTTGTCATGTCCTGGAGATCCCATCCAGATAAGTTAGCCGTCATGGATAATGCTTCTCTCCATTTATCCACCTCTACTTTATTTGAAACTTCGTGGTTAATGAATGCTTCTTCATAACTCTTTTTTTGTTTCCTCACAACATCAGGCTTGGCATCATAAAAGATAATCCGAACCTCATGTTTTGGATTCTCAATCTTCTTGCACTCAAGTATTTTGACAAGTTCCCTCAAGCACCATGATGAAGAAGCGTAATCTTTGGAGAAGATAACTATCAAAAACCTCGATTCTTCAATGGCTTTGTAGAGATGAGGAGATATCTCTTCTCCTTTAGGCAATTTGTTATCATCTCTAAAAGCATGGATTCCTTTTTGCTTGAAGTCGTTAAATAGATGATCCATGAAACTTTTACGGATATCTTTACCTCTAAAACTTACGAAGACATCATATTTCCATCGATGGGGATTGGAAGGTGCAGCCATGGTCAATGATATGTAAGCAGCTGGATTTCCATGTGAAATATTAGGCCAAAGTAATATTTCACTTAGATAGTAATGTACAACATTTAGACGTAAAGCGAATTGAGCATGAAAGAATCATTAAGTTCAAGGCATATGCTAATAACTTCATTTAGAGAGTACTTTTTAATGATTCACTTGGTTACTAGCTCAATTAAAATAGACTTGAACCAAGTCATAATGATGAACTATTTCATACAGACGTAAAATAGATGAACTACTATATAAATATATGCATGTTGACTTTCCAAAATTATCCATAAGACATAACTATAGTCAAGTTTCTCTGAGTGTGTGTATGGAAATTGATAATTGTAAGATACTCTTTATCATTAATTTTCTGAAGTGTTCAATAAGTTTTCATTTTCCTTTCATTTGATTTGGTTCTTCATGATCATGATCTTAGTACACAATAATTAATTCTTTCTAAATGATAAGCATGCAACAAAATATAAATTATAGATGAAAGAAAGATTAAATAAAAAAACGCTAAGATTAGATGATGACTTACGGATTTTCAGATGGATTAAGAAGCAGAGGATATGATGAATGCAATCAATAATGGAAGCCCAAGCTAGATTGCTACTCTCAAACAACAATTTAAGTAATGGAATTGGGTTAGAAATTAATTCAAATTTATATCCAACATTTACACTTCTAATCCTCAAGGTATTAATAAATGTTTTTGAGGAGCAACGAAAGAAACTTCGATAAGCACAACTTCTCAACTCTTGAGAATTATACATCAATGATGTTTCTGTTTCAATATATAAAAATGAACGATAAGGGTGTTTGTATAAAAAATAAATGATAAAATGATAGGTTTATATAAATGTAACAGCTTTATTTAACTTTAGCGTTGCAATGAGCTACAAGTGTAGGCTTTTTTCCATTGTTGACAAAGTTAGAGACCAACATTTCAATTTGTGAGAAATAAAAAGTATATGCGAAACTCTGGACAAAGCAAAGGGACTAAACCTGGACACTACGATAATATAAACATTTCTTCATGAGTCTTGCAAAAACAATTAAATAATTTATGATGGCGACTAATAGTCTTAATATATTTGTAAATTGGACGTTACCATGTCTTTATTATGTGATCATATATTAATATAAGAAAAATGATTGTTGGACCTACTAATCATGCCTACAAATGAACCTAATGATTTGATTGGTTGATTTAAAAAATTGATTGGTGAAAATTTAGAGAGAGAAAGTACTTAATGCAATTGTACAAATGATTTATGCATTAGGTATATATTTAGGCTTGTCTTGTAGGTCTAAATAGCATAACTCTTAATATAATACGCGTTCAAATTAAGTGTACCTTCTGGAAAGCTTCCTTCTAATTACTTATTACATAAAAGTATTAATCTTAGCTTTTGATTTTTTACCTTAAAGTGAACATTTTATATATAAAGTATATTTGGCAAATTTAGTTATAAGTTGTATCTTATAAACTGTTAAATATAAGCTATATAAACTGCAAAACTATAAACATAAGCAACAAATTGTATCTTTTTTTCAATAAAAATGTGAGGTAAATTAGTTGTCAACTGTAATTATAACACTTAAAATGCCTAAAATAACATATATATAATTGCAAACAAATGTAAAACATAAATACAAGGAACTCATAATTGCATACGAGGTGGATTGGTGTCGCCAACAATTTGAAAACTTTGTGATTCAAGAAGGTTTGCTGTACAACCATTTCGACAACCCTCGATTAACTAGGGTGATTTAAAATACTCTTCATCCGCGATATATTCAAGGAAGTTGTGCTACTCTTAGACGTGATTGTATGAAGGCTTGGAAAAAAGGGGCTAAAATCCGAATTACTAAAGGCTTTTGAAAATTTAAATACAAGTGTAAACTTCGAACAAATTTTAAAAATAAACTATAGTAAATTTTGTTACTAAGTTTCATTCCTAGATTTTTCCGAGCCTATTTGAATCGAGAACGATACCTCTTCTCATAAAACATGTAACCACCCGTAAATTTCCAAGTCATTATTCACCTGTAAAGAATGAAGTAATTGTTTATCTAATTTAATAAAACGCTCTTATACATTTTCACGCCTAAATTTTTACTTTTTAATTGGAATATGCAATCACGGGTAACATTGATAAACGAATAATGCAAAATAGTTGTTCCTAATTTTTGCTGATGATCTAAACACGACAACAAGAGGTTATCTCGATAAATGAGACCGCCCACATACCGACACCAAATTAATAACGACACAAATTTTAATCATTTATTTTCCAAGTAATAATAATGCCTTATAATTACGTTCGCAAAAACGTTTCCAAAAAATATATTTTTCATATTATACGCGTACCGGGAAGGTACAATTTCGCGGAGATTCGTCAAAACACGGAGTAAAATCTATACAGTGTATGATAATAAAACAAAATAAAAACTAACCCATCATGCCCACCCCTAACCCACGTGCTTCTCTTTCCTTCTCCTTCTCCTTAGCTGAATCCCAAACAAACTCAAACAGTGAAGATATCACTTTCATCTCAAGTCACTATCCATTTTTTTTCTTGTCTGCTTCCTCCTTCCCAATCAAACAGCACGAGCAGGCATTGGAGGTAGCGACCTGATTGAGACTTTTGCTAAATGTGTCCCTTCACGAAGTCACGCCAAGGATAAGTGGTCAAACCATTCTTCCTTGATTTCTTATATAAGTTGTCGAACCACAGTAGCAGACACCCATCTCCATCAAATTCACATACACCTCTATCCCTCCTCCTCCTCCATTTCAATTAAATATGCCGCTCATTCTTTCCTGGCCATCCATCCAGCCACCAGTCGCCTCGGTGTAGAAGAGAGTCAACGTCTTCTGTTCGTGGGTTTTGTTTGGGTCTCGTATAGGTTGACTTGGGTGAGCTATTTATGGTTTTGCTCGTATACATGGTTCATGTTTATCTCCTTCATCCCGTCTCTACACTTTCCCTATCGACTTCTAATGGGTATGATAACGTGAGATTTATTCTTGCATCTTTATTTTGTTCCTATCGATTTTAAAATGCTTGATAATGTTTTTCGTGGAATCAAAATAGCTAATCACGTTTTTTTAGTTAGATCCGTGAGGTTAAAAACATTTTTGGTAACTAATTTCGTGTGGTGAAAAATCAATGGAATGATGTGGGTGTATTACTTGTAGTCGGGTCGAGTATTAACACACGGGTCTCGGGCGGTGTTTGGATTTAGTTTGTTGTCGACTTGTCGGGTAGAGCTTATACTCATATGTGTCTGACCCGAGGTGGTCTTAGATTTAAGGCTCGGATCAGGAAGTAAAGGTGTAGTTTAGTTGGAATAGATTAGAACTTCCCTGGGTTTATATGTGAAACTATTTAGTTGTCCATTTTCTATTATGTTGTTGTATGTTCGAGCACTGCAAGAAACCACAAGAGTGGTCATGTCGTGTTCGGTTGGCTCTCGGTTCGACCACACCCATGAAGGGTGTTGGTTTGTGTCGCGTTTATGTCTCTGTTGGCAAAAGTAAAATCCGATTAAAGTGTTTGCTCATTAAATATTAAGATTATCTATATCTTGGGGTCAGGCCTCAAATTTATATGTCGTAGTATCTTTATTCAATTACAAGTTCACTTTGTTAAAAATCATAGCAGTAAGACTTTGTGTCACGTCTTTTGTCTTTCATTTTTTTCCCTAATGTTTATGTTATGTTTGTTTTTCCTATAAAATACGCTAGTCTCCTTTAACAATTTCAATATATATAAATAAAGTCATTGGGCACTTTGTAAACTGATCTATCAACTAATTATATCAAATACTTTTACTCTATTTTCTTTTCTTTTTTTTGCATGCATAAAAATCGACATGATCATTACAGCTTGTGATTTGAGTTGGTATTAGTATATTTGACTAACATGTTTCATTAATGTTGACATAATGCATTGGTGCGTTTCGATTTATAATTTTTGGACTACGAATTTGATTCGGATTACACATATTTGGACTAAATATGTATATAATGGTTAACGAACTATAAAATATGTATAACAGTGAGCGGATTAGATACATAAAAACGGTTATTAGACTAAAATATTGGATTAATAGACCACATATCGGGCTTATTAATGGACTATATTGCATGAATTGGACTATTGGCCCGAGACGGAGGTGATAACTAGGCTCTACTCGTATGGATAAAAAAAAATGTCATATTAAATTAATAACGAGTTATGAAACCGACAACTATTTAGTAATCTAAAATTTGATCATATAATAAAACCATTTGGTTATGCTACTATTAAGACGTGTTAGATTAATAATTATGAACACATGGTCAATTATAAACTTGTCAGTGTCATGACGTACTATTTTAGAAATCACTTTTATTAAATTCTATCGATTTGAAAACATTGTATAAACGAATGCAACATGCCAAAATTTATTAAACTTCTTAAACCTATACTTACATTTGTACAACCTTTATTATTCAAATTATAAATCCAAACTTGTCATTATTTATAAACTTATGCACTTATTCGATAACCCTTTTATTCCTATAAAACACGACAAGAGTTTAGACTTATGTTCTATTAGATAATAAAACCTTTATTAGGGTTTTCCTATGAAATTTAATTGACTTTTTTAAATTATCTAGGATTACCATGTAATTGCCTAAGACCCTACCAATTACTTACTTGTTAGTTACGTGCTAATTGATATTTACATGTTTAATTTCTTTTATATGCTTTATCGCTTTGGCGTGTGTTCTTGAGTCTTGGTCAATATTTCTTGACTATTCCTTACAATGTATTGGGATATACATTATACTTTGGTGTGAGTTATGTTTGGCGTGAGTTACCTATCGAGTTATTGTTTTCTTACCACCACACGAAACATTAAAACTAAGCTTTTGAGATATTAATACTGGATTTTTGAAATCTTTGATACGAGTATTCCACGAAAACTAAAACACTTATCTTTTGAAAACCTCTTTACTTTACGATATGTATTCTGAGATAAGCCGTCCACTACTAGGTTGAGCCGACTACGAGCCGTTGTGCCTGCACTCTTGCGTCGTTGAGTGAAGCCCCACTTGATACTACTTTGTTTCACTTCCCGATGCTAGTTATGATAGTATCGATTCTTGCATTGCTACACTAAGGTGAGTTCATAGCCCCACTTTTACTCTTTTAACTGTTTTATAAACTCCTTGGGGGGCGAATACATGCTACTACTGCTTTTATGATCACAATTGCTTGAAAACTGTTTGATGTTCTCTTGATATTATGACTCTGCCTAAGTGGTTTGCCAAAAGACCCCTTCATCATGAACCATTAGTCACTTGCGAGTGAGCGCAAATATTGTGGATAGTACTATGGGAATTAACGACCCCGACTTGGTTATCGGAAATAACCGGGGCGCACCATATTTGAATATCTTAGGTAATTGGCAATTACCTCTTGGGGGGCATATTATTACGTACACCAGTAATTAGGTGTATGCAGTTGAGCCTTGGTGTCATGAGCTTAGTGCAATAATATCAACTATCTTTTATGGGCGTATAACAACGTAGCCCGTGGCTTCTTTTAAACTTGAAAATCTTGTGATCAACTGCTTATTTACTAAACCTATGAATTCACTCAACCATTGTGTTGACTTTTTAGCATGTATTTTCAGGATAAAAAGGCGATAGCTAACTCTGGAGGCGCTTGGGCATTGGCATGGCATGGTCATAGATGACTCTGATTTACTTATGGGGACCATATTTTATTAATGGGCCATTTTCCGCAACAATTCAACCTTTGTAACCTCTATTTTACTTCAATAAATGAAATCTTTTATGAAAAATCTTTATTTTTCACTTTGTGTTATGATCCAATTGAGTAGCATCCCAAAAACTTTTCCTTCCGCTGCAATTTGGGGGTGTTACAGTTGGCATCAGAGCCTTGGTTATAGAGAACTAGGAAATTTTCAAAACCTAGACTATAACCACTTTTACAAAAACTTAACCCTATGACCGACACATGCCTGCCTGCCAAGCTGATTGCCTCACTTATGACTCGTTGAAGTCATCTTTGATAAGATATGTGTTTTATTACTGACAACTTAGTCTCACTATTAGCTATGATTACTTTACTTATACGTATGTTTACGTACCACTACACTACGCCTTCTCCCCCACATAAATGAAATGTTTATTCAGTCTTTCATAACAAACTTTATAGACATTAGGACATGTTACTAGTATAACTAAGCTAAGCATTGCAAGATTCATTGAACCTCGGGTGAATATAGCTTGATCACCTATATTCAACCAGGGACAGTGGGACATAGCCTGATCACCTATGTCCGACTCAGAAGTGAATGTTGCAATACTGAAAGTAGTTATAATGGTGTTATGTCCAGTTGACCTCCTGATTGACTTCTAAAAAGAGTAAAATTTTCATCATAAAAGTTATAAAGGTTTACTCCTACACATCATACACTGACATCACAACATTTTCTCACTACAATACTTTTTCTCCTAAGTGGAACGCCTTTCTCATTACTACACTCTCTAAACTGACCATTTTACACCACTACCTTACACCTCCGCGTCTACATCTTACTAGCATCGTGCATGGAGATTTGCATGGCAGATGATGCACACTACCGCTTCACGCAAGGACACCGCAATGATCCATGTTGAAATGGACCATTTTACGCTACCACTTCGCGCCCTCCGTGCCTACGTTATGTATGAGATTTTCTTAGCAGATAATACATAACCAGTGAAATGTCGCATGATGCGAGTTAATGATTATATTTTAAATTTGCTTAGTAAATTATGCGCGACTAAATAAAATTTTAATTAACGCACGACATTACTCTAGGTTTAGATTGTATTTTCGGGTTGCTACAATACCACGTCTTTTGTTTTCCCGTCCCATCGACTTATCGTCTTCATTACAGAACCATTAAACCTCTATTACTGAATCATCGCAACCCATGTATCCATTATCCGTCCTATTTTATCATTATCTTAAACGTTGAGATCGTTGTCATCTTGTCCTCCATTGCGGTAACAATGTCACTTCTACCACAAAACTCGTACTCAATCGATGAACCAGATTACATCCCTAGCCGTTTTAGGAACAACACACCTCGACATCTACAAAGGTAACCCCTCGTTAAACATAAATAACAAACGAACGGCTAAAAGATCTAAAATCGTACCAAGAACTTAGCTTGCAACTCAAGCCATTTTTTTTTTCTTTCTGAGAACGAATCCCTAATCTTCCACTCATCCCTTTTGAAACACCAACTGCCTGTCTTACTACCCTCCTATGAAATAGTAAACTTCGTCGTTATCTATGACAAACTGCTTTCAAATATTTTACCGACCATTTCACGGTCATTTTACAAAAAGTCTTACTATTGTGCCATTAAATCAAAAATTTTGCGACTTTACTAATACTTTATAATCAGTGACCTTACTAATGCCTTGTCAACTATATTCTTATAATGTGATGAACTGATTAGTTACCTTACTACTATTTTATGAAACAACAAACAATTGCGATAGCGATTTATAAACTATATTACATAATTTTCCTACAAGTTATATTACAGTCTTATAAACTATTCTATCCTTTTAGTGAGCTGTTTTAGCCACTGTCTGATTTAAAACCATAAAACTTAGTACTCTTACCTCACGAACTATTTTGCCTTTACCGTACTAAGTATTTTACTACCACCCTATTAATTGAACTACGAGACCTTCTACTATTGGACAAACAATAAATTGGTTTCTTATAAGCTATTTTATAAATCATTTCGCAAGTTATTTTATAACATGAATTGTTTTTTTTTTACCAAAATATCGTAAAGTTAACTGCGATTTCACTACTATTCTATAAATAATAAATCATTTTCTATTGATTTATAAGCTGTAAAAAAAAAAAAAAAAAAAAAAAAAAAAAAAAAATTACAAGCTACTCATTTAAACCAAGTTGATACTTTAATACCGAACCACAAACTACGATTTATCATGACAAAAGTATTTTCTTCTTACTCAATAAAGTGGTTTTACAAACCTTTTCATGAACTTTACTGCAGTTTCCTTACAAACTATTTACTCCTTTTGAAAAACTTTAAAGGATAACCGATATTTTCTTTAAATTCTCGGAGTAAAAATAAGCGCTTTGTTTTGAAAACAATAGATACACATTTTAATGGGAAATGCTTGGAAACAAAACTGATTCATCATTTACAAAAGCTAAGGTATTTAAAATTATTTGAAATTGCGAAACAACTTTTGAATTCGCTTGAAAAACCTCCACCTTGGAACCGACTCCATGTGGTCGCCTAAAAACTTTATTTGACAAGTTTTCATTCACAAAAACTGAAATTCAACAACTTTCTTTACATACATCAAGATCTCTTTAAAATTTTAAAGACTCTATTTTTACATATACTGTTCAAATTCGAGAAGCATAACCTTAACAACTAAACTCTGTCATAAAAATTTTTAACTTATGAAAACATACATGCCCAACCACATCGTCTTCTATAACGTTTTCGCCTTCGAGAATTTTCCTTTAAATAACAGTAGTGCCGGCAATAAAATGCGTAGTGGCATTTTTCTAAAAAGATTTATTCTGACGAGACAAAAATTTTCTGGTCAAACCTTATCAAAAACTTATTATGCTAAGAAATATCAAACGTCGACCTTTGCAAAATTGTTTTATTTGCATCACGTATAAAAACTGGTTTATTGGATCCTTTCGAGGGTACAAATCTCTTACCCAATTTTTCATCCCAAAGAAGTTGTGCCTCTTGAAATATTCTTTTTATTCGAATAAATTTATCCACGTCACATTTACGAACAAAACTAGAAAATTTCCAAAATTTCCCTTGTCATATAAGCGACTAACACAAACTTAACCTCGAGGACGAGGTTCCCATAAGGGGTAGGTACTATAACAACCCGTAAAATTTCGAACAAATTTTAAAAATAAACTATAGTAAATTTTGTTACTAAGTTTCATTTCTAGATTTTTCCGAGCCTATTTGAATCAAGAACGATACCTCTTCTCATAAAACATGTAACCACCCATAAATTTCCAAGTCATTATTCACCTGTAAAGAATGAAGTAATTGTTTATCTAATTTAATAAAACGCTCTTATACATTTTCACGCCTAAATTTTTACTTTTTAATTGGAATATGCAATCACGGGTAACATTGATAAACGAATAATGCAAAATAGTTGTTCCTAATTTTTGCTGATGATCTAAACACGACAACAAGAGGTTATCTCGATAAATGAGACCGCCCACATACCGACACCAAATTAATAACGACACAAATTTTAATCATTTATTTTCCAAGTAATAATAATGCCTTATAATTACGTTCGCAAAAACGTTTCCAAAAAATATATTTTTCATATTATACGCGTACCGGGAAGGTACAATTTCGCGGAGATTCGTCAAAACACGGAGTAAAATCTATACAGTGTATGATAATAAAACAAAATAAAAACTAACCCATCATACCCACCCCTAACCCACGTGCTTCTCTTTCCTTCTCCTTCTCCTTAGCTGAATCCCAAACAAACTCAAACAGTGAAGATATCACTTTCATCTCAAGTCACTATCCATTTTTTTTCTTGTCTGCTTCCTCCTTCCCAATCAAACAGCACGAGCAGGCATTGGAGGTAGCGACCTGATTGAGACTTTTGCTAAATGTGTCCCTTCACGAAGTCACGCCAAGGATAAGTGGTCAAACCATTCTTCCTTGATTTCTTATATAAGTTGTCGAACCACAGTAGCAGACACCCATCTCCATCAAATTCACATACACCTCTATCCCTCCTCCTCCTCCATTTCAATTAAATATGCCGCTCATTCTTTCCTGGCCATCCATCCAGCCACCAGTCGCCTCGGTGTAGAAGAGAGTCAACGTCTTCTGTTCGTGGGTTTTGTTTGGGTCTCGTATAGGTTGACTTGGGTGAGCTATTTATGGTTTTGCTCGTATACATGGTTCATGTTTATCTCCTTCATCCCGTCTCTACACTTTCCCTATCGACTTCTAATGGGTATGATAACGTGAGATTTATTCTTGCATCTTTATTTTGTTCCTATCGATTTTAAAATGCTTGATAATGTTTTTCGTGGAATCAAAATAGCTAATCACGTTTTTTTAGTTAGATCCGTGAGGTTAAAAACATTTTTGGTAACTAATTTCGTGTGGTGAAAAATCAATGGAATGATGTGGGTGTATTACTTGTAGTCGGGTCGAGTATTAACACACGGGTCTCGGGCGGTGTTTGGATTTAGTTTGTTGTCGACTTGTCGGGTAGAGCTTACACTCATATGTGTCTGACCCGAGGTGGTCTTAGATTTAAGGCTCGGATCAGGAAGTAAAGGTGTAGTTTAGTTGGAATAGATTAGAACTTCCCTGGGTTTATATGTGAAACTATTTAGTTGTCCATTTTCTATTATGTTGTTGTATGTTCGAGCACTGCAAGAAACCACAAGAGTGGTCATGTCGTGTTCGGTTGGCTCTCGGTTCGACCACACCCATGAAGGGTGTTGGTTTGTGTCGCGTTTATGTCTCTGTTGGCAAAAGTAAAATCCGATTAAAGTGTTTGCTCATTAAATATTAAGATTATCTATATCTTGGGGTCAGGCCTCAAATTTATATGTCGTAGTATCTTTATTCAATTACAAGTTCACTTTGTTAAAAATCATAGCAGTAAGACTTTGTGTCACGTCTTTTGTCTTTCATTTTTTTCCCTAATGTTTATGTTATGTTTGTTTTTCCTATAAAATACGCTAGTCTCCTTTAACAATTTCAATATATATAAATAAAGTCATTGGGCACTTTGTAAACTGATCTATCAACTAATTATATCAAATACTTTTACTCTATTTTCTTTTCTTTTTTTTGCATGCATAAAAATCGACATGATCATTACAGCTTGTGATTTGAGTTGGTATTAGTATATTTGACTAACATGTTTCATTAATGTTGACATAATGCATTGGTGCGTTTCGATTTATAATTTTTGGACTACGAATTTGATTCGGATTACACATATTTGGACTAAATATGTATATAATGGTTAACGAACTATAAAATATGTATAACAGTGAGCGGATTAGATACATAAAAACGGTTATTAGACTAAAATATTGGATTAATAGACCACATATCGGGCTTATTAATGGACTATATTGCATGAATTGGACTATTGGCCCGAGACGGAGGTGATAACTAGGCTCTACTCGTATGGATAAAAAAAAATGTCATATTAAATTAATAACGAGTTATGAAACCGACAACTATTTAGTAATCTAAAATTTGATCATATAATAAAACCATTTGGTTATGCTACTATTAAGACGTGTTAGATTAATAATTATGAACACATGGTCAATTATAAACTTGTCAGTGTCATGACGTACTATTTTAGAAATCACTTTTATTAAATTCTATCGATTTGAAAACATTGTATAAACGAATGCAACATGCCAAAATTTATTAAACTTCTTAAACCTATACTTACATTTGTACAACCTTTATTATTCAAATTATAAATCCAAACTTGTCATTATTTATAAACTTATGCACTTATTCGATAACCCTTTTATTCCTATAAAACACGACAAGAGTTTAGACTTATGTTCTATTAGATAATAAAACCTTTATTAGGGTTTTCCTATGAAATTTAATTGACTTTTTTAAATTATCTAGGATTACCATGTAATTGCCTAAGACCCTACCAATTACTTACTTGTTAGTTACGTGCTAATTGATATTTACATGTTTAATTTCTTTTATATGCTTTATCGCTTTGGCGTGTGTTCTTGAGTCTTGGTCAATATTTCTTGACTATTCCTTACAATGTATTGGGATATACATTATACTTTGGTGTGAGTTATGTTTGGCGTGAGTTACCTATCGAGTTATTGTTTTCTTACCACCACACGAAACATTAAAACTAAGCTTTTGAGATATTAATACTGGATTTTTGAAATCTTTGATACGAGTATTCCACGAAAACTAAAACACTTATCTTTTGAAAACCTCTTTACTTTACGATATGTATTCTGAGATAAGCCGTCCACTACTAGGTTGAGCCGACTACGAGCCGTTGTGCCTGCACTCTTGCGTCGTTGAGTGAAGCCCCACTTGATACTACTTTGTTTCACTTCCCGATGCTAGTTATGATAGTATCGATTCTTGCATTGCTACACTAAGGTGAGTTCATAGCCCCACTTTTACTCTTTTAACTGTTTTATAAACTCCTTGGGGGGTGAATACATGCTACTACTGCTTTTATGATCACAATTGCTTGAAAACTGTTTGTTGTTCTCTTGATATTATGACTCTGCCTAAGTGGTTTGCCAAAAGACACATTCATCATGAACCATTAGTCACTTGCGAGTGAGCGCAAATATTGTGGATAGTACTATGGGAATTAACGACCCCGACTTGGTTATCGGAAATAACCGGGGCGCACCATATTTGAATCTCTTAGGTAATTGGCAATTACCTCTTGGGGGGCATATTATTACGTACACCAGTAATTAGGTGTATGCAGTTGAGCCTTGGTGTCATGAGCTTAGTGCAATAATATCAACTATCTTTTATGGGCGTATAACAACGTAGCCCGTGGCTTCTTTTAAACTTGAAAATCTTGTGATCAACTGCTTATTTACTAAACCTATGAATTCACTCAGCCATTGTATTGACTTTTTAGCATGTATTTTCAGGATAAAAAGGCGATAGCTAACTCTGGAGGCGCTTGGGCATTGGCATGACATGGTCATAGATGACTCTGATTTACTTATGGGGACCATATTTTATTAATGGGCCATTTTCCGCAACAATTCAACCTTTGTAACCTCTATTTTACTTCAATAAATGAAATCTTTTATGAAAAATCTTTATTTTTCACTTTGTGTTATGATCCAATTGAGTAGCATCCCAAAAACTTTTCCTTCCGCTGCAAACTATTTTTGGGGGTGTTACAGTTGTGCAAGACGAACTAGCAACACCCGAAATAACTGTGATAAAAACGTTTTTGGAAAAATATTAGAAGACATTTTGGGTAAAGCTACATATAAAAATTCTATTAGATTGTGTAAGGAGACGAGTAAAAGTTTATATGTGGTTTACTAGAAAAAAAACTTTTCAAGTTTTTCATGATGAACTTTGCAAAAGGAAACCGATTGCACCATTTTCGGTTGAAAATTGGATTATTATTCAATGCATAACCTAATTACTCAAAGTTTTTAAAATGCAACAACTTTATTATCGGGTGTTTATTATTCCATGAGTCATTTGGTACTCAACCAAATTTTTAGGATGTGTTCAAATTAGGCCAATAAGTATTTAATGGTCCACTATTTGCAACTATGGTTCATCCCATGCAAGAAAAACATAGAAAATACTTTCAAGAAATTTTACCGGTAATTACTTGTGCCGCCGCATTTAACACATTCTTTAACATTAACGGGGTGGAACTACTTATCGAAAAGATTACTACGGATTTGGATTTGCTTCAAGAAAACGTTTCTTTGCAACAAATGCAAAAAATTTATTTCAACGAATGTTCTAAACATTTATTTGATGTTTATTATGACTAGTAGGGTACCCGTGCGATGCGGCGGCGGGTACCTTCAGACGATTTTTCTGGCAATGTGATGTTATCCGGCTATACATTTTTTAACAATTAACTTACAAATAAAAATAACTTCAGTTAAGAGAGTGCTATAATTTCATCTCTTGTTAACCAAAGCTACCGCAAACAAATATCTTGTTTTTTCTTCCTTCAACACAATCACCTTCAAATTTTCGAACCTTACGAAATGTTTAGCCCAAAATTTACCTATTCTTGGATAGGTCCAAAATATAACTAAACTACACAACCCAATTTAATCAAAACCCCACCAACATAAATATATAACTCATTGCCCTAATTTTTCTCAAGTACAGTCCCTAATATTTGTTCTCTCATATGCGCCCCAATCTATGTGTTTAACCTTTCACGACAATAAAAATCTTGATGATTTATTTCATTTCAATCCTAAACGTGGCTACCATAAGAAAAAGATTCTTTATTTATTTCTTGGTTATTGATAACGCTCAGATTGTACATGTTTTCAGTAGCATTATGTGTGCTTTTGTATATGTTATTTGGTTATATTTGTATGATTTTAGTACTTAATCACATCAAAAGATGTTTGTCTAGTATTTATAACCAAGTGCAGGGAAACGGAAGGAAAAGTAAAAGAATGTTCAACAAAAGGAAGATTCCCGTTTCAGTGAAGTGTGTCAAGCACAAATCAGCATTTCAAGTACCATAGAAGACCATGATGATTGAAGAACCAAGCTCTACAAGTCAGAATCAAGAAAAAGGTCGATTTTCCGTCACTCAGGAAGACCAGCCGAATCGGTTGCACCCGCAACCGGATCGGCTGGATTGTGGTCAGAAAGTGCCTTTGAAGTTGGACCAACCGATCGGTTGCCACCCGCAACCGATTTGGTTGGGGTAATGCTAGAAGACCAACCGGATTGGCTGGTCATGCGACCGATCCGGTTGGAAGATCTGTTTCTGCCATTTCTTCATCATTAAGCTTCCCCATTGTATCCAAACGATTCTAGGTCCTTCCCTTGGTGTATTCTAGTCCCTTCCAAACTCCTTGGAGGCCAAGTTCAGCAATTAATACCCTAGGCCATGGAACTAGTATAAATAGAGACCTCTTGTGAGCATATGAGACACACACTTCAATACAACTCTCTACTCATCAAACACAAAGCTCTTAGCTCTCAAATTCGTCCTTAGAAGTCCAGGAAAGTTTGGAGTTCCAGAAGTCCAACATTTGGAGGTCAAACCCCCAAGGAGTCTACCCCAATACTTTGGGAATCATTACTTCACCATTTGTAATCTTATTCCAAGAATTGTAAGACTCTTAATCATGTTTTCTAATGTTCAAAGTTCTGAGTTTATGTTTATGTTTGCTATGAGTGGCTAGTTTCTTATTGCTTAAATGATGTTGATTATCATGTGATTAGTTTGTGATTGTGTTAACATGTTTTAATCCAATTTTAAGTTGATTCTAAGATCCAATTTTGCTAAAGTTTCATAGTGACATTTGTTAATCAAGTTTGACTAGTTGAAAGTAATCATAGAGGTCGAAAGAACTTATTGTTATTCAACTAGTTATATTCATTTTGTCTATGGATGATTGGTTTTACCCATTATTATTGATTAAACAAAGAAACTAAAGTGTGGTTGTAATAAGAACGCTTTTTGATTATCAAGTTGGATTGATTGGAAACAACTAAAAGGTCGTAAGATTAGTTGTTTACAATCAATTGTAACCTTTTTGTTAATACAAATAAACCGTAAAAACGTTTATTAATATTTTGCGATCTCTTTGTGTTTTGTTGATAACAAATATAATGTTATCTTAAGTACAATTATAAGGATACATGTTATTTTTGTAAAGCATTTACATATAGCCATTAAATACAAAAATGTTGTAATTAATCATTTGTTGTAATAGTTTATTAGGATGGGTAAAAACCACAACCCATGGATCATATCCATAACCCATTGACCCATACTTATTTGACTAGATACAATGTATTCATTAGATACATTGAATCTGAAGGAATACCCATGGACCAACCCATAACCCATGACCCATAACCAAAAAACCCATGGGCAAAGAGGAGCGTCCCACGGATCCCTAGGTTTACACTAGACGGATCCCTTGTGGGAGGGATCCGTGGGATCCGGGGAACAGTGGCAGAATTTGCCTATAAATAGAGAGCCATTTCTTCATTCTTACTCACCCCTCTTCTTACTAATTCTCTCATATACTCTCATTCTCTTCTAACAAAAGATCACTTGATCTAGAGAGTACTTCCTTCTTTCTTTCTTTAGTGATTCTCATATAGGTCCTTCTCTAAGGCGAGATCACGAGCATTCTACAAGTCATCCAAGCAAGGGGTCCTTGATTGATTTGTTCCTCCGCAAGATTTCTGTAGCGAAGATCTTGTATTTGATATTTCACATATTTGTTGTGTAATAGTCGTGTTGGTTTGGTCCACCGTGTTACGGACTCGGTATTTAGCTTTGTACCGGAAAGAGGTGTAAGCAACGTTGTGAAGGCTTCTCCGCCAAGTTGAAGGAGTTTGTTGACATAGTGCTTGAACTCTCGAGTAGGTGACTCGGGGAGTGGAGTAGGGCAAGGAAGGTGTCCTTGTAGCCGAACCACTATAAATCGGTTGTGTCATTTCTATCCCTTTGCTTTAGTTTATTTACTTGCTTTATCATTAGATCTATACTTTCTCAACATCCATAAGATCTCACATAATATCGAATATAAAGTTTTTGAAACTAACTTAAAATCGGCAAAACTATTCAACCCCCCCCCCTTCTAGTTTTCCACAATTGGTATCAGAGCTAAGTTTATAAAAGTTTTAAAGTAAACCGTATTTTAAAAACTTTTCGATCACTATGGGTTCTGAAAATTACAAAGAAGGGCAATCTATGCAACGACCACCACTACTTGAAACTAATGGTTTTATATATTGGAAAAATAGATTCGAAACGTATGTGAAGTCTAAAGATAATGATCTTTGGTACATTATTGTTGAAGGCGATTTTGAGGCTACCTCAAAAGATGATAAAGGAAATGTAGTTAACATACCTCATGATAAACTAAGTGGTGAATTAAAGAAAAAGCTTTCTAAAAATAGTGAAGCAAAAATGGTTTTGTATAATGCTTTACCCAAAAAGGAATTCGAAAGAATTTCTATGCTTAAAACCTCTAAAGAAATTTGGAATTCTTTAGTTGTAACTCATCAAGGTAACCAACAAGTTAAAAATAATAAAATTGATTTATTTGTTTAACAATATGAACAATTTTCAATATCGGATGAGGAAACTATAGATCATTCATTTGATAATTTTAATACTATTATTACATCTTTACAAGAACTTGATGAATCTTTTTCTAGCCGTAACCATGTTAGGAGATATCTAAGGGCACTTCCATCCAAGTGGAGATCCAAGGTCACGGCGATCGAAGAGTTAAAAGATTTGACAATCCTCACCCTTGATGAACTCATAGGCAACTTAAAAGTCTACGAGCTTGTCCTTGCTAAAGATTCCGAAGCCTCAAAGGTTAAAGAGAAACACAAATCTCTTGCCTTAAAAGCCAAAAAGGCTTCAAGCGATGAAGAGAACTCCTCTTCGAATAGTGACGACGAGGAGTACGCTATGGCGGTAAGGGACTTTAAAAAGTTCTTTAGAAGGAAGGGAAGATACGTCAAACAACCGTATGACGATAAGAAAGGCTTTCGGAAAAGCAAAGAGGATGAGAAGCCAAAAGATGATCGTACTTGCTTTAAATGTGGGGACCCAAACCACTTTATTAGTAAGTGTCCCAAACGGGATGATCAAAAGGCGTTCGTGAGCGGCACGTGGGGAATGAGCGACGAGGAGGACGAAGAAATTTGTCTCATGGCAAATGGCGAGGTGTGCTTAAAGGTCGACCTAGACCCGGATGAATGGGTCAAGGATAGTGGGTGCACAAGGCACATGACCGGCAATAAAGATCTATTCTCCACATATGAATCCTTCAATGGAGGTAATGTGGTGTTTGGAAATAGCAAAAGTAAAATCGTCGGTAAAGGTACGCTTTCTAACAAATCTCTAACCATTAACGATGTGTGTCACGTAGAAAACCTAAATTTTAACCTCTTAAGTATAGGACAAATATGTGATAAAAAGTGCAATGTACTTTTTACCGAAACCGGTAGTAAGATATTAAAAAAATGGCATAACCATAGGAAGAGGAATTAGGAAACATGGAGTCTATGTCATTAAAATCGGTAATGAACCTAAAGACAAATTATGTCTTACCTCTATGGATGATACTTCGACCTTATGGCATCGAAGACTGGGTCACGCCAACATGCGACTTCTTCAATCGCTATCATCCAAAGATCTAGTAAGAGATCTACCTAAGTTAAAATATGAACATCACTTTTGTGATGCTTGTAATGTAGGAAAACAAGTTCATTCTAGTCATAAAGCTAAAAACATGGTGTCTATAACTAAGTGTCTAGAATTACTACAGATGGATTTATTTGGTCCATCCGCTATCCAAAGTTATGGAGGCAACTACTACACTTTGGTCATAGTGGATGATTACTCTAGGTATACATGGACAAAATTCTTAAAGAACAAAACGGAAATGTTTAATTATTTTGAAATATTAAGCAAGAAAATCCAAAGACAACTAGGAAGTCCTATAGTGTCTATTAGAACGGATCATAGTAGGGAATTCGATAATGAAGTGCAATTTGGAGCTTTTTGTGATGCTAATGGCATTACTCACAACTTCTCGGCTCCACGCACTCCACAATCGAATGGGGTAGTTGAAAGAAAGAATAGAACCCTACAAGAAATGAGTCGAACCATGCTTAATGAACAATCCATACCTCAAAAGTTTTGGTGCAATGCCGTTGATACTTCAACTTACATTCTCAATCGAGTCTTAATTAGACCAATCTTAGGTAAAACTCGATACGAGTTACTCCGAGGCAAAAAGCCTACGTTAGATCACTTTAGAGTCTTTGGTAGCAAATGTTTTATTCTTAACACTGAAGATTACCTTACAAAATTTGATCCTAAATCAACCGAAGGTATCTTTCTAGGTTACTGTCAACCTTGGTGACAACTTCACCGTGAAAGGTCATCATCTTTCTATGATCAAAGACCGCCAATTCAATGGCCGTGCGCAGGCCGATCCGCATTAGCACATTGCCGAATTCATCGAAATTTGCGGCATGTTCCGGTATGGCGACACCGATGTCAATTCCATCAAACTCAAACTTTTTCTATCATCACTCGCCGGAGATGCAAAAGTATGGTACAATGAATTGACCCCAGGAATTATCAATACTTGGGAGGAGATGAGGCAAGCCTTTGTAAGCCGATTCTTTCCACCTGCCATGTTTGATCGATTAATGGGAGAAATTCGTGCTTTCACACAAAACCCCAACGATTCAATTGTCGAAGCCTGGCTTCGGATGAAAGATTTGTCTCTAAGTGCAGGTTTTCCCTAATATGTGCAAAACACTTTCGAATCTCGATGCACATATTGAGGGGGAGCAACTTTTAGAAAACCACATCCTTTCCCAAAAAATATCTTTAACAAAGTATTTGAAATACTAATTTTGATCGGGAAGGTGATGTCGATATTTTTAGAAAATGTTGATCAAAGAAGTGAATTCTTCCTCTTACCTCCATGTGCCAAAACGATTTCAAACATACGATGCACATGTTGAGGGGGAGCTTATTCTGAAATATCAAAAACAATTCAGGTACAAAATGCTTTGATAATAGATCACAAGTACCTGGGTTGATTATTCAAATGGTTTTCAATTGGTTTCAATGGCAGAAGAACAATACCAAAAAGACCGACCAAATTTATTTTATGCATAGAGATATAAGGATAGTTAGGTTAGGTATTCGTTCCCTCGATCCCGCCAGAGCCGGAGGGATCTACCCAGGGACAATCCACTAGATAGTGTAGAGTCCTTAGGTATGATGAAAAAAGGAGAAAAATGAGAAAAGGGAAGAGTGCCGACTGAGTCTGAGCTAGTACTGGAATAAACCCAACAAGGTTCTAGTTATGAAGTCTCGGTAAGCACTGAAGGGGTTGAAGAATGAAAAAGAAATGCAATGAGAAAAGGGTGAAAATAAATAGCCCTCATTTAGTTCAACCTTAGGGCAGAAACCAGGTTCAATACATATGCTACTGGTGGTTACTAAGGTAACACCGGTATTGAAGACAAGACGTCATGGACCCAGTGACGCACTGCACTACAACTTCCCAAGCTACTCAAGTTCCTCTTAAAAGGACTTGTTTCATTCTCACGGGGAACCTACATTATCTATCGACTTTCTCTTAGAGATTGTTGAAATTGAAGAAGGAGACCCTCTCCCTAGTCTCCGGCATAGGAACCAAATGTGCACTATTGAGTCTAGAGCCACGAGATCATCAACAAATCTCTCTAGGACACAATCAATGAAGACTCACTGTTTCACACAATGTGAAAAGTGAGATTATATCTTAAGAGTCCTACGCATTATCCTTGTGGTATTGCCAGAACATCTGAGTGATATGTAAAATATTCACGATGAAGATGGAAATCCTTCTAGAGCCAACATCAAACAAGCTCTTGGTAGGTAACATATGAGATCTATCCAATAGATCAAACTTGTGACAACTGGATTGAAACAATGGGGCGATTCATTATTGAATCAACCTTGGTCCAGGAAATGAATTGACGAATACTTTTGGAAAAACCGTTCGATGTGCAAATCTTTTTTTTTCTCTAGCACATCGAATGTGAATTCATTTTCAAACTCAAAAAGTATCTCTGATTGAAAAAATACTTTTGGAGAAACCTTTCGATGTGCGAATCTCTTCTTTTCTCTAGCACATCGAATGTGTACTCTTTTCAAATACAAAAAGTATTTCTGATTGAAAATTGATCTTTCTCATAAAACCTTCGTCGTATTGCAAAACTCTTTCTTCTAAGCAATACGCAATTGTTTTCATATCAATTTTTCATCAGTCAGTGAATCTCAATTCGCTGGTTCACTCACTCCGTGTTGTCTTCTTTGAGACATTCCGGTTTGAGAACAGCTAGAACAGTTGCGAAACCCTGTCAAGGAGATTCTTCAGAATTATACCTGATCACAGGCAGTACTTGTACTGATCAACGGGGAACCGTGGGCCATGTACCCTAATTCAACGAAAGTGATCAAAGACACTTTCGTGTGTTTTATTGCTAACTGTTGTTTGCAGGTACATTTGGACGGTTGCAGCTGATCAGAATCGAGGAGTCAATCCAAAGCCGCATGCTCACAGCATCCACACTTAATTAAAGAAATCATGACAAGTGCTTATCTACATAACCTGGCTCTGATATTTTATACTATGCTTCTGCTACGCTGCTGCAAATATCATGAACCAGTAAAAGCTTCCGCTACTCTGATGAAAAGATGTCATGATCTAGAAAGTGTGAGCATGTCAGTCCGAAAGTCACAACTTCACATGATGGCAACACAATAAAGGGTGATCCAGAGATTTACTATGGCTGATGATCTCAAAGAAAGCTTGAAGATCATCAAGATGTGGATCAGTTCAAAGACCTCCACTAAAAGTACAAAATAATCGGACAATGAAGAGTCTTTAATCAAGCACAAAGATTGCGGTACTGAAGAAATGAAGTCTACGAGCTCAAGACTGAAGATAAAATAGAATGCTAGGATTCGAAATGTAAAACATGGGGTGACCTCCCTTAGGGGGAGATTGTTAGGAATTGGAAATTCCATAGTTAAGTGTTGGTCACCCCAACCATAGACTAGCACAAGTTAGCTCGTAGACATATCATTATTTACTTGTTTATTAGTTAGTTATTAGCATAGTTTAGTTTAGAGCAACACCGTGGAGGAAGGACGGGTCTTTACCCACTGTATGCCTGATCCACAGTCCGAAGGAGGACGTGTAGTATGTAACTATAAATACCCTCTACCTCCCAAAGTAGAGGGTTGGACCTTTCACTCAATCTAACCTTCTTTCTTTTGTTTACTTTCTCTCTCTATAAAGGCTCCCATCTTCCTCTTTCTCTCTCTAAAACCCTTAAGTCATACACCTACATACATCATGGTTTGATATGTTTATGAAATCCAATATGTTACACATGGACATGGATTATCCAAAGGAACCATTATCCAAATCTTTTACCATGGACTAGATGAAATCTCTCAAGGTATCCTTGATGCCGGAGGAATTTTTCTCTATAAGACTCCTAACGATGCACACCAATTACTCGAAGATCGAGTACTTCTCAAACTCGATTAGTCTAACGATTCAAAAACTAAACCCCTTCGAAAAACCATTGCTTTTGTCGAAAACACCAATACCTCAAAACTCATGGAGAAAATAGAAGCCTTAACCTCGAAAATCGACTCGCAATACAAAGATATCAAAGGAGAAATGAAGGAAATGTGAGACGGATGCAATAATTGTGGAGGAAATCACCCATCGTCTGAGTGCGATGATAAACCCATGGGTGGACCTAACGAAGGATAAGCGAATTATGTCCAAGGAGGATGCCGTGAAGGAGGATATCGTGGTAATTATTAAGGTAGAAATTATGAAATTGGCAAGACCGCCAACCAAGGGATAACAATCGTGATTCTCAACCTCGAACTAACAATCTGCCCCCACAAAACTCTGACAAAAAGATGGAAGAATCGGATTTCGAAAAACCATGAGAGAATTCGTGACTGCTCAAAAATCTGCGAATGATTTCATCAAAAATCAGTTTTTCAATCTCAAAGCCAAAGTTGAGCACGGACAGAAAAATCATCAAGCATCTATCCAAGATCTTGAAAACAAATTTGGCAGATTTTCTGACCAACATTCCTCTCGACCATCTGGTTCGTTACCAATTAACACCCAATCCAACCCAAAACCATCAGATGATAAAACATACCGTCCACCACAAACAAGAAATGAGCATATCAATGCTGTCTTCACAAGAAGTGGTCTCTCGTACAATCCACCAATAAATCCTAACGAAAATACTCCTATCACCCAAGATAGTGAGGATGAAGCTGAGGAAACCAACCCAACGCAAACCACCAAAAAGAAAACCATTCCATCTATCAAGGCGTACACACCAAAAATTTCATATCCTCAACGCCTTAAGAAAGAAAAAAATGGAAGAACGTTATAAGAAGTTCATTGAAATAATCAAAGAGGTTAGACTCAATGTTCCCCTCGTTGATGTCTTAGCCGAAATGCCCAATTATGGGAAATTCTTGAAAGAACTTCTTAACAACAAGAGCAAGTTAGAGAAAATATCAGCTACCTTCCTTAACGAAGATTGCTCAGCCATCGTTCAAAACAAAATCCCGCCAAAGCTCGGAGATCCTGGGAGCTTTCTTATTCCATGCACTTTCGGGAATAATATTTAATGCAATGCTTTAGCCGACCTTGGTGCAAGTATCAATTTGATGCCTTATTCGTTGTATTCAAAATTATGCAACAACAGCCTTAAACCGACAAAGATGAGCATTCGATTAGCAAATCATTCTTATCAATATCCTGTTGGAATTGCTGAGAATATGCTCGTTCAAGTTGGTAAGTTCACTTTTCCCGTGGACTTTGTTATCCTAGAGATGGAAGAAGATAGTAAAGTCCCACTCATCTTAGGAACACCTTTCCTAAATACCGCTGATGCAATCATCAAAGTGAAGGGAAAAGAACTCAACCTTGGAGTTGGAAAAGATCGAATCACCTTTCTGATCGATAAAGCAATGCGCTATCCACGTTCCAATGCTGACACTTGTTTCAACATCGATGTTATCGATGAAGTCACTGACGAAGAATTGGATGCATTACTTAACGAATCTGATCCATTCATGACTACTTCAGAAAAAATCAATGAAACAGACCTTGACAAAGAGTTTGTTGATTTTATGAAAGTAGAGTTCGAAGGAGATAAAACGGTGGAGGAAGAGAATTTTGAAGAAATAACTTTCGATGACGAGATGAGAATAAAATCTTCTCTTGAAGAACCACCAACAGATCTCGTGCTCAAACCTCTCCCTGATCATCTTGAATATGCTTACCTGGAGGAAAACTCAGTTCTTCCAGTAGTCATATCTTCATTACTCGAGGAAAAGGAAAAAGAGAGTTTAGTTTCGGTCCTCAAAAATCATAAATAATCTTTCGCTTGGAAAACATCTGATATCCCAGGAATTAGTCCCAATTTCTGCAAACACAAAATCAATTTCGAAGATGGGATTAAACATGTTGTGAAACGTCAACGTCGACTCAATCCCAACATGAAAGAAGTTGTCAAAAAGTAAATCATCAAACTTCTCGATGCTGGTATCATTTACCCGATCGAGGATAGTCCTTGGGTGAGTCCCGTTCACTGTGTCCCCAAGAAAGGAGGAATGACGGTTGTGACTAACGAACGAAATGAACTAGTTCCTACTAGAACTGTCACTAGTTGGCGCGTTTGTATTGACTATCATAAATTAAACAAAACCACCAGAAAAGATCATTTTCCCCTCCCGTTCATGGATCAAATGCTTGAAAGACTAGCAGGGAATAAATTCTTTTGTTTCCTCGATGGATTTTCAGGATACTTTCAAATTCCAATCGATCCTAGTGATCAAGAAAAGACCACCTTCACTTGTCCTTTTGGAACCTACGCATATCGGCGTATGCCTTTTGGTCTTTGTAACGCACCTGCGACTTTTCAAAGGTGTATGATAGCCATATTCCAAGACATGCTCGAAACCTCCATGGAAGTTGTGCATCTTGTCCTTAACTGGGAAAAATATCACTTTATGGTGACCGAAGGAATTGTGCTTGGCCACAAAATCTCCAGTGCGGGCATGGAAGTAGATAAAACAAAAATCGATGTTATCGCGAAACTTCCACCACCAACTAACGTTAAAGCCGTTAGAAGTTTTTTAGGACATGCCGGTTTCTACCGCCGATTTATCAAAGACTTTTCAAAAATATCCAGTCCGATGACAAAACTTCTTGAGAAAGATTCTGTCTTTGACTTCAATGCTGATTGCATAAAAGCATTCAAAACGTTGAAATCTCAACTGACTAGTGCTTCGATCATGGTTTCACTTAATTGGTCACTACCTTTTGAGCTTATGTGCGATGCAAGCGATTTTGCTGTTGGAGCCGTCTTAGGCCAACGAGAAGGAAAACACTTTCGGCCCATATATTTTGCTAGCAAGACACTGAATGGTGCTCAGCAAAATTATACAGTCACAGAAAAAGAATTACTGGCCTTAGTTTTCGCGTTCGACAAATTCCGATCCTACCTCGTGCCCTCAAAAACAGTTGTGTTCACCGATCACTCAGCACTCAAATATCTGTTCACCAAGCAAGATGCTAAACCGCATCTCATCCGATGGATTCTGCTACTCCAAGAATTTGACATTGAAATCAAAGATAAAAAAGGAGCAGAGAATCTAGCCGCTGATCATTTATCACGTCTTGAAAATCCCGATCTAGAGGAGTTGAAGGAAGAAGAAATCGGTGATTACTTCCTTGATGAAACCCTCATGACGGTTGATGAAAACGACGATCCTTGGTTTGCTGACTTTGCGAACTATCTCGTTGGAGGAATTTTCAGAAAAGGATTAACTTACGCTCAACGGAGCAAATTCTTTTCAGAACTTAAACACTACTTTTGGGAAGAACCTTATCTTTTCAAAATGTGCCCTGATGGAATGATCCGAAGATGTGTTTCTGGTTCCGAAACCCGCAAAATTCTTGAGGAATGTCATCATGGCCCTACTGGGGGAAATTATGGTCCTTCCACCACAACTAAAAAAGTTTTTGATGCTGGATTCTATTGGCCAACAATATTCAAAGAAGCACATACACTTGTCCAAAACTGTGATGCTTGCCAAAGAACCACCAACCTTTCACGCAGAGACGAAATGCCATTAACAAGCATTCAAGTGTGAAATATTCGATATTTGGGGAATTGATTTCATGGGACCATTTCCTAAATCCCACAAATATGAATACATTCTCGTTGCTATAGATTATGTGTCCATTACCAACAAACGATGCTCGTGTTGTCGTTAATTTTCTCAAAAAGCTTTTCGCTCGTTATGGAATCCCCAAAGCCTTGATAAGCAATCGAGGAACCCATTTCTATAACTGAAAAATGGAGAAAACCATGAAAAGATATGGAGTTCATCATCGATTTGCGACAGCTTATCACCCACAAACCAGTGGCCAAGTTGAATACACCAACAGAGCTCTTAAAAGAATACTCGAAAAAACAGTGAAGGACAATCCTTCAGTGTGGTCGAAGAAACTTGACGATGCTTTGTGGGCATTTCATACGGATTACAAAACTCCTATTGGCACAACTCCTTACGGAATCCTGTATGGGAAAACTTGTCATTTGCCGTTCGAAGTTGAACATCGTGCTTACTGGGCTATTAGAAACTGTAACATAGATTTCAAAATAGCTGAAGAGAAGAGATTTTTGCAATTGCATGAACTCGATGAATTGAGACTCCAAGCTTATGAAAATTCCAAACTATATAAGGCCAGAACAAAAGCTTATCAAGATAAAAAGCTGCGAATTCGAAAAGAATTCAAGGCCGGAGATAAAGTTCTGCATTCAAAGCTCCTAAACTACAACCAAGATGGTTTGGCTCGTATATCGTTAAACATGGATATCCATCCGGATATGTCAAACTTTATGACAAACAGGGTGGAAGTTTCATCGTTAATGGGCACCGAATCAAATTATACTACGATAAGGAGAAAATGAATGAAATATCAATTGAGACAATTTCACCTGAAAATGAATTCGAAAACATCACCTTCGTAGCACCTTTTCCAAAAAGAATCCCACAAAGTGTTCCTTGGAAACCATCTGTTGAGTTCATCTAGAGCGATATTGATGCAACTGGTGAAGAATTCATGTATGTCCCCAAACTTTTCAAGATGTTCAAGGCTGCAACTGCGGCCAAGTAAATTGGGGAAGATTTGAGTCAGGCTGATGACTCGTTAATAAAACAAGCGCTTCTCGGGAGGCAACCCGTGTGTTTCAGATTTGATTTTTTGTGGTCACGCCCGAAAGTTTAAACCTTTGGTTGAACTTAAGTGTGGGGGGGGGGGGGGGGGTGCCACATCTTAATAAAACTCTTTTTTGTTTGTATATAAGATTTTGTGCAGGTAATGATTACTCCAGTGGACGCTTGGATCAAAGAAAATTCAGCTTACAAACTCATTCGAATATCTGGTTTTATATCTATTTTCCTATTTCTATACTTTGAAGTTCGTTTTTCACATTGAGGACAATGTTTAACTTAAGATTAGGGGGGTGAATAGGAAAATTAAGAGTTTTTAAGCTTAAATTTAAATTTTGTTTGCCCTTGTGATCTAGTTATTTTCACGCTTTTAGGATAATATATTAGAATAACTGGATCAAACCAATGGTAAAACTGGTAATATTTGAAAATTTGAGATGTGTTCCGATTAATATTGCAATCCATTCTGGGATCGATAACATTTGCTAGCACAAATTATAGCCCTTTCCACTAAAGTTGTGAGGATTTGAGCCTGTTCTATATAAAGCATACATCTTTGATGCTTGAATCTTTTTGCTATGAGTGTGCCAGTGATTTTATTTATTCTAGAACTTGTACTTGTAAATCATTACCAGACCGCAGTGAGATCGCATTCGTGCGATATAAGTGAATTCGTGTGATAAAGAGGCACCTTAGGATTTAACCCAAATGGACTTCCATTTTTCATATTATGATATATTAGCTAGCCACATCGGTTAGTTAACCTCTCACATGGACCCATTTGTAGTGCTCATCTTTAGCGCTAGATACCCCTAGTTACACCCTCTGAGCCATCCTTTTCGTTTTTGATAAATCCAGAAAATACAAAAATATTTTACGCTTTAAACCTTAGCCTAAACCTTGCCAATGTCTAAACGGTTGGTTGCTAGTCACCTGGTATGAGAAGATTGTTTAAATGATTCTGAGTAACCGCACCTTGACAGTTGCATGAGCCATTTCAAGTGAGTTTATGTTTAAAAAAAAATGTATTAGCCAATGTGCTAGATTCGAAGAAAAGTTGTCATGGCAAATCAAAGCGAAGAGTTGTGGAAACCCGAATAAAAGAAAATGAAGCTATAATCATTTATTGGTTTGCAGATTGTTTGGTGTCTAGCAACATTGGTATTAGACTTGATTCCATTTTTTTTTTCTTTAACACCAATTTCATTAACATTCCCATGCCTTATCCATACCCTTAACCCTAAGCCTAACATTTCAACCCAAATAAAAGTCCTCTTAAGATGTTTTTGCTTGGTGCTCATGCCACGTCGGTGGAGTTTTGTTTCTTGTACAAGCTTATGGTAATAATCTAATCATGACTGAGCTATGAGTGTGATTTATCTTATTACTCCACTAAAAATTGAGTGATTGAGTGAATTATATTTCGTTCATTTTTCGTGAGGTGTTTTGAAACGTTAATCATGCAAGAAAATCATTGGATATTGTCAAACATCTTGAAGTTTCACCCTTAAAAGCTAAATTGATGAATCTTCTCTCATACTTGTACTTGGTGGATTTGCATCACATTTTTCGTAATCATAATTTTGCACCAGTGGATATTCTATTTTCTAGATTTGCTTGAGGGCAAGCAAAGTTTAAGTGTGGGGCAATTTGATAACGCTCAGATTGTACATGTTTTCAGTAGCGTTATGTGTGCTTTTGTATATGTTATTTGGTTATATTTGTATGATTTTAGTACTTAATCACATCAAAAGATGTTTGTCTAGTATTTATAACCAAGTGCAGGGAAACGGAAGGAAAAGTAAAAGAATGTTCAACAAAAGGAAAATTCCCGTTTCAGTGAAGCGTGTCAAGCATAAATCAGCATTTCAAGTACCATAGAAGACCATGATGATTGAAGAACCAAGCTCTACAAGTCAGAATCAAGAAAAAGGTCGATTTTCCGTCACTCAGGAAGACCAGCCGAATCGGTTGTAATTCGGCTGCACCCACAACCGGATCGGCTGGATTGTGGTCAAAAAGTGCCTTTGAAGTCGGACCAACTGATCGGTTGCCACCCGCAACCGATTCGGTTGGGGTAATGCTAGAAGACCCACCGGATCGGCTGGTCATGCGACCGATCCGGTTGGAAGATCTTTTTCTGCCATTTCTTCATCATTAAGCTTCCCCATTGTATCCAAACGATTCTAGGTCCTTCCCTTGGTGTATTCTAGTCCCTTCCTAACTCCTTGGAGGCCAAGTTCAGCAATTAATACGCTAGGCCTTGGAACTAGAATAAATAGAGACCTCTTGTGAGCATATGAGACACACACTTCAATACAACTCTCTACTCATCAAACACAAAGCTCTTAGCTCTCAAATTCTTCCTTTGAAGTCCAGGAAAGTTTGGAGTTCCAGAAGTCCAACATTTGGAGGTCAAACCCCCAAGGAGTCTACCCCAATACTTTGGGAATCATTACTTCACCATTTTTAATCTTATTCCAAGCATTGTAAGACTCTTAATCATGTTTTTTAATGTTCAAAGTTCTGAGTTTATGTTTATGTTTGCTATGAGTGGCTAGTTTCTTTATATACTTGCTTAAATGATGTTGATTATCATGCGATTAGTTTGTGATTGTGTTAACATGTTTTAATCCAATTTCAAGTTGATTCTAAGATCCAATTGTGCTAAAGTTTCATAGTGACATTTGTTAATCAAGTTTGACTAGTTGATAGTAATCGTAGAGGTCGAAAGAACTTATTGTTATTCAACTAGTTATAATCATTTTGTCTATGGATGATTGTTTTTACCCATTATTCTTGATTAAACAAAGAAACTAAAGTGTGGTTGTAATAAGAACGCTTTTTGATTATCAAGTTGGATTGATTGGAAACAACTAAAAGGTCGTAAGATTAGTTGTTTACAATCAATTGTAACCTTTTTCTATAATCGGTTACCTTTTGTATTGACCATTTCTTAAGCAAATTTGATAAAGCAAATGGATGTTTTTGTGTTTAAGTTTGTGAAAGTAAACTTATGAAACTTGAATTGATCTTGAATTGATTGGTTAAACTTAATGATTGTTTTTATGAACTAAAATCTTGATGAAGGTTTAACTTGTAAGAACAATAGATTAGTACACCAACTAATTATCATAACCAACATGTTAAGAGGTTAACACAATCATACTAATCAAGGATAAGAAACTAGTTTAAGCAAGTGTAGTTTTAAATCATCTGAATTTCATTATATATACTTTCGTTGTTATATGCTTTTGGAGTGCCTTAGTTGATTTAGACTTGTTAATCAGATTCACTCAGATCCCTGCGAACGATCCCGACTTACCTTCAAAATCTTGCTATAACAGAAGAGTGCACTTGCTCGTATGTGTTATTGGTAAAATTGGTAAATCGTCTTTTATAAATTTAAAACTTGTATGCACGTAGTACATCAGTTATCATAACCAAATCTTTACAAACAAACAAACAAAAATCTTAAAAAGATAAAAATGTTATTTTTTATTTATTTGTATTTTTAAATAATGTAAATATTGAGTTTTTTATTTTTTTAGTGGAGTGAGTTATCGGTCGAGGGTAGGAACCCTTTGTAACATTTGGAGCCGATTGACCCAGTTCAACCCTCATGCTGAAGTGGCGGTGAATCGATTGGCGCAGTGGCATCCGAACCGGTCGACCAACAACTGCATGCAACCTAATGGCTTTAAATTTAAGTGTTTGGCTTAGTAGCTTGATTAGATTGTACACTATGGTTGAATGGTTGTATATTTTGGTGAAATGATGATTTAAATAGTGTATTAATTGTATGTGTCGAATAGTATTTTTAATTGTATTTGTGCTTAAAATAGTTGTAAATTATGTTTTTTTACTTGTATTTGCTTAAGAATCTATATTAGGAAGTCTTAAAAAATTAATAGGAGGGAATAGGGCTGAGCATCAGCCCAAAACCGAACCGACCTGACGCGAACCAACAAAACCGAAAACCAAAAATTGTGAAAAACCTAAACCGAACCCGAAACGAATATGGTCGGTTCGATGTTTAGGTGTGTTTATGTGTGTTTTTATTGGTTTTGGGTCGAATCGTACTGAACCGACCCTACCTAAAATAAAAAATCGTGAAAAACCTAAACCGAACCGAACCGAACCGAAAAGCTGTCGTGTCGACTTGGCTCAGTCGGTTTTGTCAGTCCATTTCGGTTTTGAACCTTCAATGCTCAAAACTAGGAGGGAAAGGTACAATTCACATCATAAGGTATGATAGATAAATATAGTGCAACAAATGTTCCAACGAGTTTGGATTCTTCATTGCTTTCTTCAAATACTACCATGGATCCACAAATGGATTTATTTTATAGTTTAAGACAAAAAAACACTAAACAAACTAGGAGTGACCAATCATCGATTAACGAATTTGGCAGATATATCGGAACCGATTGGGTAAAAAATATAGGACCTGAAGAATTCAAAATTTTTGATATTTTGGCTTAGTGAAAAGGAAGGGAATCTCAATTTCCCTTTCTAGTTGCAATGGCTCGAGATTTACTAAGCGTACAAGCTTCTACGGTTGCTTCGAGATTCGCTTTTTCTACTAGTGGAAGGGTATTATCGATACGAAGAACAAGAGTCACACCAACATCTTTGGAGATGTGTATTTTCTTTAAGGATCACTTAGGCACAGCCGAACCTATACAAAACGCTTCAAGTCTTTAAGACGGAATAGAGGTGGAAGAATAATTACACAATGTTGAGGTGGAAAAGGGTTATGCAATAGAACATTCCAATGAAGAAATCGTTCTAGATGTAGTTGCCAGCTAGGATAGGTCCTCTGAAGCCGAAGGAGAAGATCTCATTCTCGATGAAGCTCTCAATTAAAATATTTGATTTCCGATGTATGAATCGCTCAAATGAATTAGCTTTGTGTTTCAAGTATTTTATGGTTGATGTATTATGAGTTTATTAAATAAAAGTTGAAGTTTATTGTGTAGAAAACGCGAACAAACGAAAAAAAACTCCTGAAATTTGGTGTGCTGCGCGGCCTAACAGATTCGGGAAAAAAAGGCGGTTTGTAACTGGTTTTTCCAAACCGAACCGGTTAGAACCTGACCCGAACCGGTTTTGGACGGTATGGGTTTTTCCCCTCTAAATCCAAACCAGTTTTTGGCTAAACCGGTTCTTGACCAGTGACCGAAAAGCGGTTTGGTTTTCAAACCTGCTTTAGTTGTGATCAAAACCGGTCAACACACACACCTCTAGTAACATGTAAATGTAAAACGAATTGTGCATGAATGCAGACTAAAGGTAACCGGGTTATTGTTTTTAGCCTAGTAGAAAGGAAAAACTTAGCAAAAATACATGGTTTTCAATAAAAAACATTTGAGTTTAGTAAAAACTGCTTTGATTATTCACTTGTTGACGTACTAATGCATTTTGGAAAATACGGTATCTTTTACGATAATTAACGCTACGAAGAATTTTTTTATAGGAGTCACATAACACCGCATGGCCCTCTAGTTTCGTCCCCGCATGAAAGTGTCATGAGTTACGTCATATTTAACACAGTTTTTTAAACCAGTTTTTTAGTTGACCTGGCCGAGTTTTTGATTGCCGGTTTGACCGGTTTTTTGGAGACCAAACTGGTTACACATTGTTGACTACTTTCCAAAATTATCCATAAGACCATAATTATAATCAAGTTTATCTGTGTGTTTTGAAATTGATAATTTTAAGACACTCTTTATCATTATTTTTCTAAGGTGTTCAATAATTTATTTTCCTTTCATTTGATTTGGGTTTCCACGATCATGATCTTAGTACACAATAACTTATTCTTTCTAAATGATAAGCATACAACAAAATATGCAAAATATATAGATGAAAGAAAGATTAAATAAAAAAACAAAGGAAATAAGCAAAGAGTAGATGATGACGTACGGATTTTCAGATGGATTAAGAAGCAGATGATAAGAATGCAATCAATAATGGAAGCTCAAGTTAAATTGCTACTCTCAAACAACAATTTAAGTAATGCAAATGGGGTGAGCTTCATTCAACTTTATATCCAACAGTTACACTTCTAATCCCCAAAGTATGTAATAAAAGTTTTTGAAGAGCATAGAAAGAAAGAAACTTTTATAAGCACAACTTCAACTCTTTTAAATTACTACGTACATCCTGATGTTTCAATTTATAAAAATGAACAACAAGAGTGTTTTTTGTTTTAAAATAAATGATAAAATGATCGGTTTAAATAAACTTAACAGCTTTATTTAACTTTAATGTTGCAATGGGTTACAAGTGTATGCTTTTTTTCTTTGCTGACAAAGTTAAAGGCCAAAATTTCAATTTGTCACAACTTAGATGTTATGTGAAATTTGGACAAGGACTAAACCTGTACACTACCATAATATAATTTATGAGTCTTGCAAAAATAATTAAATAATTTATGATGGCAACTAATAGTCTTTAATATATTTTTAAATAGGACCTACATGATGATGTCTTTTCGATATAGTCATATAGTGGTACGCGTCCAAAATTAAGTCTTACTTTCTGGTAAACTTCCTCCAAATTACTTGATTAATAAAATATTCAATTTGAGTTTGAAACATTTTAGTTTCAAAGTGAATAATTCACGTACAGATAAACAAAAAATCTCTTATTATATGATAAGAGAGACATGCAAAATGATTTCAGGTCGACCCACCTAACTCGTTTATCAAATGGGCTGGAGGTCAAGTTAAACGGGTCAATCCGCCAACCCATTTAAAAATTTGTTTTAACATAAAATTAAATTTATAATTGATTAAATATTTTATCGGGGTTAAACAGGCCGACCTACTAACCAATTTAACTTCTTTAACTCAAGTAATTGACTTAACCCTTCAACCCAATCAGATAAACTGGTTAATGGATCGTGTATGAGTTAGGCTTAAACAGGTTATGATTGACAAACACGACCCGATTACGTAAATAGTTCGTGTTTGGATTGTAGGTTTGTGACCCGCCAATCCAAACCTGACCCGCATTGTCTTCCCTTTTGCATTAAATGTGACGCCTCTTAGAACTTTTAAGACAATTTATATATGCTTTAGATAAGCTTAAGTTGTGATCCAAACATCCCCAAAGAATTCAGAGCTTGTAGGTCACTTTTTAGAATTGAGAACTCGCATTTTATGTTTCTCTTTGATCAAAATCCTATAAGTAACAACAACATAACAACACATATTCTCCTCCGTGCTCTTTTGCAAAAGGAAAAGGCCAAAACACAAGTTTCTAATGATAGGGAAAGCTATAATGCTCATGAGAAGAAAATGTTTCAGCAAAATTAAGCATACTCATACTAACAAGCTGTTATTGTGAGTATCAGCCCGCCTGCCTTAATTTGTTGAGGTCTGTAAAGAATTCAGTTTGTGGATTAGAGTCCTCTGCAGATTGTTTCCTATTTTCAATTAATGAACCAAGTTTACGAATTCTTGAACTTGTTAGTGCAAGAAAATGGGTTGGTAGGTAAAAAGTTGTTACAAGTTAACTGATCAAATAGTACAGAACAGGTTCATATTTGCTTTTAAACCGAAGTAAAATCAATTACGAAAATGACCTAGAAAACTTACAAACTTATCGAAGACCTAGAAGTTCATTCACATGTCTTCTAAGGTAGATAACCTAGCTGATATGAGACTAGCTATTTACATAGATCCTTGTTGGCATTTCTTTTGAATGAAGTGTCGGAGTGGTTTGCAGGTGAAGTGATTAGAAGTTAACAACCTGGGTGTATATGTGTTTTGGTGTTTGTCCCATGTACAAAGAAGGCAGAAACCAAAGGATAAGGGAAAGGCGATCTTGGAACATAAGCGGTGGTTAATACTGTCTATGGTAGTACATATATTGGCCATGAGTAGTCTTTTGAGCCAAAGTCAATATCGCTTATGTGCCTCTTTTGAATGTGTAATCATGTAAATGGCGAAAGATGTATTTTTGGGAAACGGGTTGACATCTGATCCGTATCTAAATGGGTCGGATCACATGTAACATGTCTGGGCAGCTACCTCAATGAACTGATATTTAGATATACGTGCAACGAAGAAGAGATGCAGATCGTAGGTATCAAAGAATAGTATTTTCAGCAATAAAAATATATGTCAAGTTTTTCCAACAAATAATGAACCTGTTGACTCAGTTGTTGGTCAGGCTGGCATTGCTTTAACTTGATACACCAGTCAACTAATTGCTATGATATAATTTTACAAAGACATAAACTGCAGCAAGGTTTATTATCTACTGTACAAATCGCAACTTCAAAACACAACATCAATTCTTATTACATCGTAAAATCCAAAAAAAAAAAAAAAAAAAAAAAAAAAAAATCTACAAACAGGCTGTAGGGTAATTAGTAAATGATTTCTAGTCATGCATTTGATAAAACACCTGGTGGTTGTCTCCTACATGAAAGCTTCTGTATTTATCTAAATAAAAGACATATAAATGATTATAATAAAGGTTCTCTCTTTTTATACGATTACCATGACCAGTTGATTTCTTCATACCCAAACAGGCACCAGGCCCCACCATATAGAGTTGGGAGGTCTTGGAACATAGCAAAGAATCCTGCAAGATTCCTTGCAGATTGGTCTGCTAGAAAATCTTCAAACCTTGCGAGTTTGGTTTATTTGCAGCGGATGTGGGATTGACATGGTGAAAGTTGGACGCTTTTATGGAGCAACCATGAAAGCGGCTTGACATGGAGCTCTTTTCGGTTGGTTCGATATCAGAACCATGTTGATTGTCAACATTGCTGATACTCCATAGAATAGCGTCACACTCATTGTTTTGTAGCGAAAAACTACCTTTATGAGTACACAACTCTTTCGACTGGAGGGGACAACCATATACTCACGAAACTGACTGTAAATAAATTCTTTTTGGTTGTCAGAAACTTTACATCAAACCCCTGTGACTTTGTTGTATGTCTAATTACCTATTTATAATTAATAAAAAACATTGCAAAGAAATGCAGTAAAAAAAACACTCTTCATTTCTCAAAAGATGTTATTCCCAAACAATGAGGAGATTGAAGATACAAATGGTTATGGAAACGAAACCCATGTTTAAACAATCAAGCCAACAATATATATTAGCTACCACTAGTTTGCGAGTATAACAGTCAATAATTTCTTCTCATACACATTTCAACACACACCTAGTGTGTGCTACATAAAAAGATCATTATAAACAAAATGATTTCTTCTCATACCATGACCAGTATAAACGAGCACTCTCCCCGAATAGGTATAACATCCCAGTATGTTGTGTAGGGAGGCCTTGGAGCATACTTAAATCTGCTTCTTGTTGTATATCTTCATCATAAATTAGTCTTACTCCACACTCCTTCACCTCAACATCTTCATTATTCTCTTCGAAACAAAATGTTACAAAATTCTTTGCTTCCTTCCATTTCCTTATATCCCATGTAGACCTTGTATAATGCAACCATATCGCATATGACTCATGGATTTCTATCACCTCAAGTAAAAATGGAAAGTATTCATCTGGATTGAGAGAAGCTCCATTAAAATTCTTTAGAGAGCATCCTTTCAATTTGTGAGGCTTTTTGCACTTGAAAACAACACAAGTTCCATATCCAATAAACTTATTGAAGCACCAATCTGATGGTAATTCAACCTTTACATGATTTCCCGTACTTCTATTTGTAAACCACTCTGGAATATTGCTATTCCCAAGATATGTTATATCTAAAGAAAAAAAGGCACTTCTTGGAGAACGGAAGAATTCACATCTGTCAGTCTCGAAACCCGCATACCCAAGGAAAGCACAAAGCTGGTTATTTGAGCCATGGGAAGTTATAGATGAGTCAAGACACTGAGTCTTCGATATAGACCCCTGGCTATCAATGGTAACATTCTCAAACAGCTTTGGACAATTTATGAAATTATTGTTCCCATACATAAATTGGTCTTTAGATGATCCCGACACTTCTCTTAAGGACGTGCAATGAGGTGCATAAATATAACCTAGGCTATGTGGAAGTTCGGGCAACACTTCCAGCTTCTTGCAGCCTTCAAGATTAAGTATTTCAAGATGAGAAAGTTGACTCAAACTTCTAGGCAAGTTAGTAAAATTGTTCCCTTCTAAGTGTAGTTCCTTTAGACATGATAAGCCTCCAATGCTCTCAGACACTTCTAATAAATTGCAGTAGCTTAAATTCAGATCCTTTAACATATGTAAACCTGCCAATGAAGACATTACTGATCTTTGGGGACGTTGTTGGTTCCATATGAAACCAGGAATTGAAGTCCGCCATCTAGACCAAAAGGCTTCTGGCAGTTGGTTGACATTTAAGCATCCCGAGAGATTCAAAACCTGAAGAGAATCCATTTCGACTTTGCTAGGAAAACCCGTAGCCTGTCTGCAGTCTCTCATATTTAAGACAACAAGTCTCTTGAGCATTCCAATTGATGGATGAACAGTAACCAAATTTACACAACCTTCAAAATCTAGCTCTTCAAGACTTGTAATCTCTGAGAAGTCAGGGGTGGTTGTTAGGTTACAACAGTACCTTAGCTTCATTATTTTCAACCTTCTTAAACACTGATATCAATAGAGAAAAGATTAGTTCTTATATCTATAGGTGTCAAACACGAACACATGTATGTACAAGTAAATACCTTTGGTGTTGTCCAAAGTTGCTTTATGTTGCTGTAAGAGAGGTCGATGACAACAATGTTTTCTGGATAGAAATCTGAAGGTAAGTACTTGAAAGGGCATCCATGCCAACAAAACAAGCTTAGCTCATTGGACAAAAAGTACAAACTTCCTAAGTACTTCACATTGTAGCCCTTCAATTCCAACTTCTGATCAAATTCTTCCTCAGCAAAAATTTTCAGGATCCGCAAATTTTTCATAAGTGCAAAAGAACTAGCGTTTATGTGAACCTTTTGACTAGATTCCCGTAACAAAAGGACTAGAACTTCAACTGCTTCAGTCATTGCCACCTGAAAAAGTAAGAATCTGTAACATATGCAATTTTGTATACTTTACTATTAATATGAAGGTAAAGAAGAATATGCCACTTCTTACTTTCTTTTCACTTGATACATTGTAAATTGCAGATGAGATACACAATCTTCTCTGTTTCCCAGTCATGATAAATTCTTCACGAACAATTTCCCTTGTCATTGCTTGAATCAAGTCATGCATTTGAAGTGACATATTGCTAGAGATCGTGATCAATGACTTATCAGCTAGAACTTGCATGTTTGTAACTGCAAAATAGTTACAGCCATCTAGTACGCTTGCTACAAAATCCTTGTTTTCTCCAATGAATAGACATGCAATATCAAGTAAGATATTTTTCTGATGGAAGTCTAGCCCGTCGTAACTTAAACGAAGCACTTGTTGTATCTGTTCATTAGGATATACTTTGAGCTTGTCCAGTTCACTAACCCATTGACCCATAGTTTTGTCGTATAAAAATCGTCCTAAAACTTTGAGGGCCAGAGGGTGACCTTGCACATAGTTCACAACTTCCTCAGAAACTTCTTTGAATTCTTCTATACAAGAATCTTTTTCTTTAAAGGCATAGGAACAGAAGAGCTCAAGAGATTGTTCCTCGTCTAGAAAGTCCATTTCATGGATTTCATCTACTCTATGTGATCTTAGCAACTGCTTATCCTTACCCGTGAAAATAATCAAACTTCCTTGGAAAAACCAATCAGGTGAGCTTGCTAGTGCTTCTAACTGTTCATGATCATCCAAATCATCCAAAACAAGCAGGATCGGCTTTGATGACATCATTTTCTTTATTACCATAATTCCTTCACCAACACTTGATATCTTCAGATCTTCGGTTTTCATGATCTTTCCAATCATATGCAATTGGACTTGAATCAGGCCTTGTCGTTTTGTGACTTCTTTAACATCTTCACAAAAGCAACTTCCTTCAAAGTGGACATACATTAAGTTATAAATAGCTTTGGCAAGGGTCGTCTTTCCTATCCCGCTTATACCGCATATTCCAATCATGTTAACCTTATCTGACCCAATGAAGCGTGACAAGTCTAATTTGTCGAAATGGATATCTATGCCAACAAGGTTCTCACCAACATGTAAGGGTCCGTCACATAATGTTTTGAGTATGTCTTTGGAGATGCAATCGATGAACTTGTACTCATACCTGTTAACCACAAAGACACAATAAGTAAGAAAAACTACATAGTGTTAAGCTTTAGTATAGCTACTAGATTAATTACACAAAAACAAGAAATTTACCCATTCGTCATGTCCTGGAGATCCCATCCAGATAAGTTAGCCGCCATGGATAGAGCTTCCCTCCATTTATCCACCTCTGTTTTATTTGAAATTTCGTGGTTAATGAATGCTTCTGCATAACTCCTTTTCTGTTTCCTCACCACATCAGGCTTGGCATCATAAAAGATAATCCGAACCTCATGTTTGGGATCTTCAATCTGCTTGCACTCAAGTATTTTCACAAGTTCCCTCAGACACCATGTTGAAAAAGCGTATTTTTTGGAAAAGATAACTATCAAAAATCTCGATTCTTCAATGGCTTTGTAGAGTTGAGGAGATATCTCTTCTCCTTTTGGCAATTCGTTATCGTCTCTAAAGGCATGGATTCCTTTTTGCTTGAAATCATTGAACAAATGATCCATGAAGTTTTTGCGGATATCTTCACCTCTAAAACTTGCGAAGACATCATATTTCCACCGATGAGGAATGGACCTAGTAGCCATTATCAATAATGAGACCGAGCTGCGTTCACAAGTAAAAGAAATTCAGAAAGAGTAGGCATTATGAATAACAAAGATAGTGATTTTGCAGTTATGAATATCAAGTTGAACTACAAATGGCATTTCATCAACAATTAGTTTCACTAAAATGTGACTCTGTTTCATATTTTTGACGTTTTATCCGAACACAGTGAAGAATTTAACATTTGGCCCACTAGACAAAGTTATTACATATGAGTGATACTCAATTCGATTTTCACTTCTAATGCTTTATTTATATTTGGTATACAAACATAGAACAAGTTATAATTAGATGAACAAATACAAAATGACAAAATAGATAAAAAGTAAAATATCAAATTAGATCAAATTGGATCGATACTTACATTGAAATGTTATAAAATGAGACAATATTAAAAGTAATAATTAGATCGAGTATAAGAAGAAAGCTTACAGTTAACGAGTGGATGAAAGTCTTTGAGAGTGAATGACTCCAATCAAAATGGAAGATGAAATGAAGTGTTACAAAGAGTAAAGGCAACTGGGGTTGACTCCAAAGTCAATTTATTTGCATTTCTAGTCCTTGGGGTTTTAAATAATATGCAATCTATGGGATTAATTCAAGGGTCATACTTTTTTAAGCAGACAAAAACTAATTTATTTATCACTACCCGATGACTATTTTTATAGTGAATAAATGCTTTTCATATGACCTTTTAAGCACAGTAAGACGACCGACATCTTCTTTTATTATGTTCTTTTTGACAATAAATTTATAGATATCAAGAATTTCGTTTAGCCCGTGCCCGTTTGGGTTCAAGCCCATTTGGCCCGTTGCCCGTTCGAGATTGAATATTTGTATAATGTGCTTACTATTTGTATTAGTGACATTTAATGCAGGAATTGTGTTTAATTTGCTTGTATAATATGCTTGATAATTTGTATTTCTTATGTAATGGGTGTTTTAATAACTGTATTAATTGTATTTATTGACCAGTAAATTAATTGACTATATTAAATGGCATTAATGTGGTATTTTGTTTTTTAATATGTGCATTAAAGTGGTGTACACTATGCTTCTTGTCTTGTACGTCTGAAAATTATGTGCATTGAATAATATGATGTATTGAATTTTAAACTTTCCTCTTATAGTAAGTGTGTAGGCTTATTTTTTTAAGACTTCCTTTTAAAGAAAGTCCCAAACACTTTATATAGTAGTATAGATTATTAAAACTAGCAGAGTACCCGCACATTGCAGCGGCGGGTACATTGAAATAAAAAATTTCGATGAATAATGTATTTTAGTTTATTATATTCTTTTTATCAATAAATTTACGGATATCAAGAATTTCGTATAGCCTGTGCCCGTTCGGGCTCGAACCCGTTGGCCCGTGTCTGCTCGGGCTCGAGCCCGTTTGGTCCGCGCCGTTTCGGGCTCAAGCCCATTTGGCCCGTTGCTCGTTTGGGCTTGAATATTTGTATAATGTGCTTTATTATTTGTAGTAGTGAAATTTAATGCAGGAATTGTGTTTAATTTGGTTGTACAATATGCTTGATAATTTGTATTTCTTATGTAAGGGGTGTTTTAATAACTATTTTAATTGTATTTATTGACCAATTAAATAATTGACAACATTAAATAGCATTAATGTGGTGTTTTGTTGTACACTATGCTTCTTGTCTTGTACATCTGAAAATTATGTGCATTAAAGTGTTGTACACTATGTTTCTTTTCTTGTACTTAGTAGTCATTATAGTCATTAAAAATATTGACCACTTTAATAGCATTAATGTTGTAAGTCTGAAAATAAGTCTGAAAATTACATCACGCTTATTTTGTTGTACATTATGCTTATTTTGTTGTAAATCTGAAAATTGGTTGTAGCTATTGTACATTGTGCTTAAATGGTTGTAATTTTTGGGTGAAGGGGTGTTTTTAATAGCATTAATGTTATTTGATAGAATTTTGGTCTTAAAATGACACCACGCTTTATTTTGTTGTATAATATGCTTACTTTGTTGTAATTATGAAAATTGGGTGCATTAAAGTGTTGTAAACCATGCTTAATTTCTTGTACGTCTTAAAATTAAAAGTGAAATGCCTTCGTGCATTATGAGTAGTATAGATTTTAACACAAATCCTTCAAATATGTGTATGTCGGTTAAGTTGAATTACATGTACTAATCTAACTCGTACTGCCAAAACCTTTTGTTATAAATCCCAACAACCTATAACTTGCATGCATGTGCTAACATTAATTGTTTTCCAATGGGAATATAATTCTAACAACCCAATCACAAAACCCAGTCAAGATCAAAGCGAACAACATCTAAAAGAAAAAGAAGCAACCTTCACTTGCGCGATTTGCAAAGAACCCATAATGCTCCCCAACAGTAAATTTAAAAATAGTAATAGATGCATTCACTCATTTTGCACGGATTGTATGATCAAATATATTCAACTGAAACTTGAAGACAATGTTTCAGATATGAAAACATATAAAAACGGACGAAAATGTGTAAAAACGTGCAAAAACGGATGAAAACGTAAAAAAATGAAAGAAAAACGTAAAAGAACGGACGAAAACGGTTAAAAACGTATGAAAACAAACGAAACTTAATAAAAATTATTATGGACTAAATTTGTTATACCCCATAAACCATATGGACTTTATTTTTAAGGGTATTTATGTCATTTTTGTAAATTTGACGGTTAAACAAACGGAAAAATTGGTCAAAGGACCAAACCCGTTACGTGTCGCAACCACAAAGACCAAATCCGTTAAAAGAAACTAATGAAACTAAATCCGTTAAACCTGACAGACCAAAATTAACTCAAAAAGTTATTGCTATTTGAGGTGAGATCCATGACAAACAAAGAAAAGCAAAAAAACAAATAAGGACATTCTAGCATTTTATTTTGATTTCATCCAACGGTAGAGATCAAACCAAAAAATAATAAATGAAGGGAAAAATTGTCATTGTAGCTCATTTAATAAAAAAAATCCACTTTCCACCATTTTTTAAAAACAACATATCTTGCAAATGGTAAATCTTCAAGCTACGAAAAATACACCATCGCGACAAGAATTAAATCAACTTTCTATAGATATGCACTTTTACATACTTTCGATGAACTTTTTTTTTCAAAATTTCCTTTCAGAAAAATCACACGTGATTCGTAAAAAAATCACACGTGATTCTGGTTTTTGTTGTGATTCGTGTGTAAATCACATGTGATTCTGTTTTAATCTAAAAATGAGTGAATCACGTGTGATCCTGTTATTATTTTTTTCTCAGTCATGAAAAATGTAAATTACGTGTGATTTAGTCTTTGATGTTATAAACTGAAACATGTGATTAATTTTTAATCTAAAAATGAGTAAATCACATGTGATTCACTTTCAAAAAATAACTTACGGTATAATCACATGTGATTTGCGGTAAATCACATGTATTCGTGTGTAAATCACATGTGATTCACTTTCAAAAAATAATTTACGGTGAAATCACATGTGATTTTCGGTAAATCACATGTGATTTGAGGTAAAACCACATGTGATTTAAAAAAAAAAAAAAAAAAAAAAAAAAAAAAAAAAAAAACTCACCACATATTGGCTTAAGTTGATTGAAGTTAGTGGTTATGTTTCAGCCAAACAGTACATCAGAAGCACCAACCAAACATATTAGTGAAAATTCACCTAAACACACACTTCTATCTAGTTTGATAGATGTAAGATACTAATAGATGTATTTTGCTTACATGAAACATAACTAGTATACATAAGATATGTTAGGCGTTTTCATACATGAGTAAAAAGGATTTTGGTTGACTTGTTGCCAAGGTAATGATCTTTTCCTGTATAGACAGCTTGGAAATCTGCATAACTCATCTCGATATATCCATGTGTGTTAATTTGTACATGGATATGGAAAATCTCATCCTTCCAAGTTCCAATATAGAGCTTTGCAACCAAAAGTTGCAGCTTTTACTAATTTTCCTGCATCTTTTAGTTGTTTCTGTCATTTGTTAGGTCCGGCACTATATTTGTGTTACCCGATGTTCACGATGCATCCCTTTTAAGTCTCTGATTAGTTATATAGATTAGTCTTTTTGACGCAACCTTCGGAATTCATACTTCAATAAACTTTTAGTCTTTTTATAAATGGTTGGTTGTTTATTAACTTCTCTTTTAAGATAAGCCACTCCTATAGAAAATTGCTTGATACTGCATTCATAGTTTCTTTTTGGTGCAATAAGTTTTTCCTCATCTGATTTGTGTCATATTGTATGCATGAAACAGAATCAAACTAGCTGGATGTTCACTATTGCGGGGCCTCAACAGTTTCTCATCCGGAATGCTAAAATCACAACAGGAGACTCCCTGCAATAGTTTCTTGACCCAGGTCTGCTCTTTTATGTAACCTAGATGTGGTAGCTTTGACCCATTTGTTCATGAATGGGTCGATTTGCGTTCTGTTTTTACTCTAATTGTCCAAATGGGTAAATTAAGATTCAACTTGAAAGGTAACAAGTTAAATGGTTTGAAAGTCACCCAATTATATTTTTAATGCATAAAACCTCCCATATTGTATTATTTTATATAAAAATAAAATTTGTTAAATTTATGGGTGAAGGCTGAGAATACGTAACAAACTTTCTCAAATATACCGATGTACGTAACATACTTATTTTATTACTTTTGTACGTAATATACTTTCAAATTTGAAACATTGTACGTAATGTGACCGGTAACTAACAAGTTACCAGGTCAAAAGTTTGAAAAATGACATAAATGGTCCATGTGGCTTGTGTTGACTTTCACAGGTCATCCATTGATTTTATTTTCGTCCGTTTTTCTTACGTTTTGTCCGTTTTTGTTCCGTTTTTGTCCGTTTTTCTTACGTTTTGTCCGTTTTTATCGGTTTTCATCCGTTTTTCTTACATTTTTCTTAATTTTTTGTCCGTTTTTCTTACGTTTTGTCTGTTTTCTTTCGTTTTTGCCAGTTTTCATCCGTTTTTGTCCGTTGTTCTTACGTTTTGTCCGTTTTCCTTATGTTTTTATCAGTTTTTGTCCGTTGTTCTTACGTTTTGTCCGTTGTTCTTACGTTTTGTCCGTTTTCCTTAAGTTTTTATCAGTTTTTGTCCATTTTTCTTACGTTTTGTCCGTTTTTCTTACGTTTTTGTACTCTTTAAACATATTGAAAATTTTTTCAAAAAAAAAAAAAAAAAAATTGAAAAAAAAATTCCAAAAAAAAAAAAATTGGAATTTTTTCCCAAATTTGAAAAACAAAATTCCAAAAATTTTTAAATTTTTAAAAAAATCTTGAAAAATATTTTTCAAATTTTTATAAAAAATCTTCAAAAAATATATTTGAAAAATCTTAAAAAATTGGAAATTTTCAAATTTTTTAAAAAATATATTTGAAAAATAATTTTTTTTATTCAATTTTTTTGAAATTTGAAATTTTTTTATTTTTTTTCGGAAATATTTTTTTTCCTATTTTTTTTTTCAAAATTTTTTTGGAATTTTTTTTTCAAATTTGCGAAAAAATTCTAATTCTTTTTTCTTTTTGGAAAAAATTTTCAATATGTTTAAAGAGTACAAAAACGTAAGAAAAACGGACAAAACGTAAAAAAATGGACAAAAACTGATAAAAACACAAGGAAAACGGACAAAACGTAAGAACAACGGACAAAACCGTAAGAACAACGGACAAAAACTGATAAAAACATAAGGAAAACGGACAAAACGTAAGAACAACGGACAAAAACGGATGAAAACTGGCAAAAACGAAAGAAAACAGACAAAACGTAAGAAAAACGGACAAAAAATTAAGAAAAATGTAAGAAAACCGGATGAAAACCGATAAAAACGGACAAAACGTAAGAAAAACGGACAAAAACGGACAAAACGTAAGAAAAACGGACGAAAATAAAGTCAATGGATGACCAGTGAAAGTCAACGCAAGCCATAGGGACCATTTATGTCATTTTTTAAACTTTTGACCTGGTAACTTGTTAGTTACCGGTCACATTACGCACAATGTTCCTAATTTGAAAGTATATTACGTACAAAAGTAATAAAATAAGTATGTTACGTACATCGGTATATTTGAGAAAGTTTGTTACGTATTCTCAGCCTTCACCCTAAATTTATATATTGTAATCATGTCTCCAGCTATATCTTTAATTTGTGTCTTTTACAGCAAATAAGGACTTTCATACAAATGAGATCCAATTTGAAAGTGGTGGAGAACTCAGGGGCAAAACGAGTTATGTGCATACAAGCTTTGAAAGGGAAGAAAGGAGCCAGATTAGGGGACATAATAGTTGCATCAGTGAAGGAGGCCCAACCAGGCGGAAAAGTAAAGAAAGTACAGGTTTTATGGTGTGGTTGTCCAAGCTGCCATGCGAAGGGACGGTGTGATGGGAGTGAGGTTAAGTTTGATGATAATGATGTTGTACTTGTCAACAAGCAAGGTGAACCAATTGGGACCAGGGTTTTTTGGCCCGGTTCCACATGAGCTAAGGAAGAAAAAGCATGACAAGATTCTTAGTCTTGCTCAGCATATTGCATGAGGTATGAATCCTTCCATGCTTGTTGAGTTGTTTTGTCCCTCTTTCCTCCCATTTTTTCTGTTCAGAACTTAAAGGTGGCAATTTTAACCCCTTTACTTACGAGTTCTCAAAGAACAGTATTTCCATATTACACAGTTGTATTACATTGTTCATGAAATACAAGTTAATGTGTTTTTTCAGGTTTGAGTTGGCAGCAGTGACAAGAGTAGCTCAAGTTTGATGCTGAATTTAAGACTTCTAGAGTAGTCATTTGGACCTCTAAAGTAAAGATTTTGAGTTCATGATCTTATGATTCTCTGCATGGTGTTTTTGTATTGTAAAAAGATTCTTTCGGATTAGTATTTCATTGCACATTTATAAGTTATGTTTGAATGAATTGTGGTTAGGTAACTTCATGTTCGCGTGTTGGGAGATAAAGCTTCAGAAGTATAACTTCTGCTCACAGACTCGGATGTTATTTCATTTGAGATATTTAGTTATCGCTTCTATTGAATATACAAATGTGAAATCATGTTGCAGGCAATGTTGTTTGCAGCAATTTGGGAGATCCAGATTATAAACAGGGTTGTATGATTTTGCGGTCCAAATTCACAAGAGTTTAAAATTACACGGGTTGTATTTAGTTGATAATCAAGCCTGAATATCTATATTCATGACACATAGCCCTCAAATTCTTTAAAATTTTGTATAATTTCACACACAATTCCTCTTATTTGAAATGTAAGTACATGTTTATTCTTTGTTTTGCTACAACTATACTAAAGTGGCGATCTCTCTCTCTCTCTCTCTCTCTCTCTCTCTCTCTCTCTCTCTCTCTCTCTCTCTCTCTCTCTCTCTCTCTCTCTTTTGTTTGGCGTTTTAAGTATTTTAAGGTTGCATTTCTTACATAGGTAGAAACTAGTACCTGTTAGTGATAGCAGTGGATCGGATATGGCTTGAGTGAAGCCGAATCCATATGAATATCCATTTAACTTTTTATTATTCATATCTATATCCATATCCATGTACGTTGATTCATCCATGAAGAAGTGTACAAATATATAAATACAAAATCTTTATCAATAGAACTAACAGTAAGTAACGAAAGAATGTGGGAGCCTATATCATAGTTATGTGCATTACAAGACACTGCTTTTAGCTCTAGCATGACCTTGAGACATCTGGAACTGCTCAGTGATGCCCAAATGTGCCATCAGTAGCCAAACATCAGTCAAAAACTAGCCCCCTTTCCTAAGTTGTTGCCCGTGGTGAAATCCTCTTCAGTGAGTAGCAGCATAAGCTAAGATCTTGATCCATACTTGACTCATGACTTTCCACATACGCTCTTTTTTCCATCTTTTTCATAGTTAACGTGAGCCTGCAACCATCAAACAGTGCAGATTTGCTTCAACTTTTTCGTCAATAAGAAATTTTTCTCTGAAAAAAAGTGTTGTCGCGATACTGATCATGCCAATACCTATTGGCAATATGACAGGGGTATGTCATGAGAAGATGCATCAGATAGTCAGATGTGTGCTTGCTTTCCATACGACATGTATCAATATAAGAAAAATCTTGATTGTCAACATGGCTGATACTCCATAGAATAGCGTCACACTCATTCTTTTGTAGCGAAAAACTATCTTTATGAGTACATAATTCTTTCAGAAACTTTGTTGTGTGTATTGTAACTACGCTGTTCAGGATCACTGACAGACAATAATTAGGCCGAGTTCAGCGACCTCCTTCACCTTTACATCAAACTCGTGGGACTTTGTTGTATGTCTTATTAACAAAAAAGCTGACAAAATACCAGTTGACATTGTTCATTTGTTCTCCAATGATTTTCTATGAAATAACAATAATTTCAAATGAATGATGAATGTAAGAAAGAAAAGATACAATTTACTATGGAGAGGAAATTGTAAGACGTTCTTAACAAACAAGTTGATGAGTAATAACTACTCCCTCCTTCCCAATTTATAACTCCATATTTCTACTTTGAATTGTCTCAATATACTTGTCCACTTTCATATTTAACCAACCAAAAGAGATTTTAGTGAGTATAGATGATATTTGATCGGTGAAAAGTGTAGTTAATGAGAATTTCTCAAATTACATGCAATTTGAAAATGTACTTATAATTCGCGAAAAGTAGAGTAATAACTCATACACATTTCATCAAACACATAGAAAAAGTAAATCAATTTCATTATTTTTAACTTAAATTTATAGAGATGAAGCTTACCCGTTGGTAGGTTGCAGAAGCGAGAATCATCAATTAAAATAAAAATTATGGAGGTGATTATGTAAATACATTAAAAACATGATATTTATCACCTATTTCCTATTATATTCTTTTCCCGAGATGTCTCATATCTGTTAGACTGTCAATTAGTGAAGCATGCTCTCAAACAGTGTCAATTAGCATGCTGTGAAACAGTGACTTGTCTCCTGTGTAATCTTATATATGTACTCGTTCATCAATCAATAAAGACAACAATCATTCTCTTCTATATTCAATCATTCTCTTGTATTATTCTACATGGTATCAGAGCTTGCCACCCTTGGCCGCCGTGGCTCCCGGTCACTTTCTTCACTACTGACACAAGGAAACTACTCATGAAAAACCAGAGTGAAAGTGTTGTTAAAAATAGCCCCGTGCTCATTGTTTATGTATTGAAATGAAAAAGTTTTAGTGGGCTGCGTGATATTATATTTAGGTAGGGTTGGTAGAAAAATAGATGGGTGGAGTTTGTTTATGTAGAGGGATATTATAAAAGCAGGTGGGGTTGGCTAAAAAAAAAAATTGATGATATTTATGTTTTTATAGGGAAAAACACGCCCCGTTTGTTCGGAAGGTTCTTTGGGGGTTGAAGTTTTAGAACCAACTTTCGTTGTCTCATCTTTATTTTAGTTGTAGGGGATACTTTGGGTTATCCCATTTTAGGTGTAGGGGATACTTTGGGTTATCCCATTTTAGTTGTAGGGGATACTTTGGGTTATCCCATTTTAGGTGTAGGGGATACTTTGGGTTATCCCATTTTCTCATTTATTATTATTATTTTTGGTGATTTGTGCTAAGGTCACAAATCCACACATTATTATTGTGTTGTTCGTGCTTTAGGTTACGAGCTTGTGTGTTGGTGATTTATGCTAAGGTCACAAATCCACACACATTATTATGTTAATGTTTTGTTTTTCTTTTCTAGTTTTGCTACTCCAGTCCGAGCTTTAGCGATTTCGCCGCTCGGACTGCGGGGGAGTGTTAGACTGTCAATTAGTGAAGCATGCTCTCAAACAATGTCAATTAGCATGCTGTGAAACAGTGACTTGTCTCCTGTGTAATCTTATATATGTACTCGTTCATCAATCAATAAAGACAACAATCATTCTTTTCTATATTCAATCATTCTCTTGTATTATTCTACAATATCACCTATTTGTACTCCCTCCGTCCCAAAATAATTGTCCCCCGACAAAAAACACATAGTTTAAGAAAAGTGTATTTCTTACTTTTTGACAGAATGACAGTTTTACCCTTAAGTAATTAATTAAGGCATTCTTTAAAGTTTGTAATAATAATTTCAAACAAGGGCAATATAGTAAACGTGATCAAACATTCCTTTCTATATTTAGCATGGACAATTATTTTGGGACATACAAAAAAGGAAAGGTGGACAATAAAATTGGGACGGAGGGAGTATTTAGTAAAAAATAAATTTCTCAAAAAAAAGCACTATTCATTTCTCAAAAGATGTTATTCCGAAAGCAATGAGGAGATTGAAGATACAAGTGGGTATGGAAATGAAACCCATGTTTGCAACGCGTTCTTAACAATAAAGCCAACAATATATATTAGCTATACAATAGTTTGCCAATATAACAGTCAATGGTTTCTTCTCATACCCATTTCAACAAACACCTTGTGTGTGCTACATAAAAAGCTCATTATAAACAAAAGTCATATAGATGAATTAAAGACACACAATAAAGCTCATTTCAATTGAACTACCACGACCACTCTAAATCACCACCATTTGCCCCACGTAGGCTTAACAATACACCATGTTGTGTTGTTGGAGTAGGGAGGCATACTTAAATCTGCTTCTTGTTCTATAGCTTCATCACAAATTAGTCTTACACCACACTCCTTCACCTCAACACCTTCATTATATATAAATTCATCATCTTGGAAACTAAATGTAACAAAATTCTTTGCTTCCTTCCATTTCTGTGTATCCCTCGTATAACGAAACCATATCATATATGAATATTGGATTCCTAGCATCCAATACTGAATGCTAATGCAACTATCTGGGTTCATAGACGCTCCATCAAAGTTCTTTACAGAGTATTCTTTATATATGTAAGGCTTTTTTCTCTCAAAAACAACACAAGTTCTGTATCCCCTAAACTTATTGAAGCACCAATCTGAAGGTAATTCAACTTTTACATGATTTCCCGTACTTCTATTTGTAAACCACTATGGTATGCTATTCCCATGATACATTATATCTAACCAAGAATAGGCAATGTATAGCGAGAAGAATTCACATCTGTTAGTCTGGAAACCCGCATACCCAAGGAAAGCAGAAAGCTGGTGAATAGAGCCTTGGGAAGTTATAGATGAGTCAAGACACTCACTCTTCGATATAGACCCATCGCTATCAATGGTAACATTCTTAAACAGCTTTGGACAGTTTCTTAAATAACTGGACTTATTCCTGAATGGGTCTTTAAATGATCCCGACACTTCTCTTAAGGAGGTGCAATTAGCTGTAGCAATAGTCCGTATGCTAGGTGGAACTTCGGACAACACTTCCAGCTTCTTGCAACCATTAACATAAAGCCTTCGAAGATTAGAAAGTTGACTCAAACTTCCAGGCAAGCTAGTAAAATTGTTCCCTTCTAAGTCTAGATGTTCTAGACATGATAAGCCTCCAATGCTTTCAGGCACTTCTAATAAATTGTTCCCTTCTAAGTTTAGATATTCTAGAAATGATAAGCCTCCAATGCTTTCAGGCACTTCTAATAAATTGTTCCCTTCTAAGTTTAGATATTCTAGAAATGATAAGCCTCCAATGCTCTCAGGCACTTCTAATAAATTGTTCCCTTTTAAGTTTAGACCCGTTAGATATGATAAGCCTCCAATGCTCTCAGGCACTTGTTCTAAATTGCAGTAGCTTAAATTCACATACTTTAACATATGTAAACCTTCCAATGAAACTGATCTTTGGGGATGTTGTTGTTTACTTAGTAAACCAAAAGGAGCATTGATTGAAATGTTTGACCTTAAAAGTGAACATTTCACACATAAAACAATCAATATGGTAGGTGGTTAGCTAGATGAGTGTAAAAAGTAAAGAAGCAATTACATATATACATACCAAAACTTGCATATTTGCATATGTAACCAAAAAATTAATAAGTCATTATATATCATACATTGAAAACTTGTCTTTTAAAAAACCATTCAAATATTCAAATTTCATTTGGGATTAAATTATTTTTGCAGTTTATTGACATCAAAAGTGCAATCCTTACAACTTCCAAAATATAGACACCAGCCCTATATTGCTGGTCGTGTATTTTTAGTTCCCATATCAACTCTACTTGAAATGATACAACTAAACGAGTTAACTGAGCAAATAGTACTATGCATATTTGCCCACATAATATCCAACAATTTCTAGCCGTGAGTATTTTCTGAAACACGTTGGTGTATTAAAGGAGTTAGCTTTCAGACACAAGCAAAAAAGACCTGATGTTGATTGTCCTAATTATATAAGCTTATTAAAGACCTAGAAAACTATTTCTCTCTCCTCTAACCGCCCAACAACTTACTCCCGCCATATTTCACCATTGAAAATCACTAAAAAAGCTTCAATAAAACTCGTTTTTCTGTTTTCTTTCATTTCTAAACCGTTGAATCTATTCAATTTTTAATTTCGCAGATCATGATCAAGTTTTTAGCCGTTTTCATTCAGTAATTTTGTTTGATTTCGTAATTTCAAAGTTCTTGAGTTTTGGCGCCAAAATTCATGTTTTTTAAAAAGCAAAATTAGGAATGTCGAATAAGAAGCGGTTATCAAAGAGGCAAACAAAGGTCCCTTGGAAGTATGCTGATCATGTTACGGACAATTTGAGTCAAAGAAGAAGTGTGGAGTTACAGGAAGCTGAAAATGATGTATCTAGGGTTTCAGAGGATGGTGAAATTGGGGATAATAGTCTGGAGAAGGATGGTGAAATTGGGGGAAATAATTTGGAGAAGGATAATGGTGATGATAGTGCTATGAATAAGTGTGCCAGTAGTGATGAATTGAAAAATAAGGTGGAAGTAAATGTTTCTATGGAAGATACTGCTGATAATCAAGTAGAGGAGGTGTTTGGTAAAGGAGATACCTCTGATTATGATCCAACTACTCCCAATGTAAGTCCAATAAGTGTTACTGTATGTGAGAATAATATTAGTACTAGTCATGGTTGTAATAAACCTGATATTGTTGATAAGAATGGAGTGAATGTTTGTTCTGATAATATGCCTAAGTCAAGTACTGAAAATAATGTGTCATATGCTAATATGGTTAAGAAAGATGAGATCTCTAAAGCCTTGAATTACATTCCTACTGTAGTGAATGAGCCTGGTAATGAAGTTGTTGTATTTGATGAAATGTTGGTTTCTAAGGGGAGTGAAAGATGGAAGTATACCCTTTGTGGTCAGTTTGTTGGGTTTAATATGCATATTAGTGAACTTAGGTATAATATTAGAAGAATGTGGGGAAAGTTAGGAGTAACTGATATTGATGTTATAAAAAATGGCCATTATGTTTTTAAGTTTAAGGATAGTAAGGGATTGAATGAAGTTCTTGATAAAGGTCCCTGGATGGTGCAAAATAAGCCTTTGTTTGTTCAAAAATGGAATCCTGAGTTGGGAATGGAGAAATTAGAGCCAAGGAATTTGCCAGTTTGGGTAAAAATTACTAATGTCCCACTAGAAGCTTGGTCAGTGGATGGAATTAGTGCTTTGGCCAGTAGTTTGGGTTTACCTATTATGATGGATACTATGACTGCTAACATGTGCCATAAAGGAATGGGTAATCTTGAGTTTGCTAGAGTTCTTGTTGAAATGAATGCTGAGAAAGAGTTTAAGAAGTTTATAGAGATTCAGTATAGGGATGTATGCAACAATATAAAAGGAAGTAAGAAGGTACAGGTAACATATCATTGGAAACCACCAGTTTGTAATCATTGTAAAGTTTTTGGTCATGAAATCAAACAGTGTAGCAAAGTTGTAGTACTTGAGAATGATAATCAGAAGAATGTAACCACTGATTCTGATGTAGAGGAGGGGCATAAGGTAAACTGTGAAGGGTCAACTAGTGGAGGTATACAGGGGGAAAAATGAATGCCCAATTTGGAAACAATAAAACTAAAGCTCCCAACAATAAAAGACACCCATACAATGTCAGTACAAACAATGGTGATACAAGGAAAAATGGTTTTGAGAATAGAAGACAAGAGTATAAAAGGAAGCATGTGAATAATGAAAGTTCTGAGAATGATAAAGGTAAGGCTAATTTGAAACAGAATATTTGGAATGTAAAAGCTAAAGAAGTTGAGGAATTGAGGAAGACTGCAAATAAATACTCCATTCTTGACTCCCTTCCTGAAGATAATGATCAATAGATAAGAATGTTGAATGATAGAATGATTGTGGACAGATTTTTTGATAACAAGTTACAGCCTAGTTTTGCAGACCTAGTGTACTGGACACAAGATATGATTGAGTACTTCAACAAAAGAAGAGATGTGGATAGGCAACAGGAAGTATGTAAGAAAGGAAAGGAGAAAGTTATTGAAGATGTCCTAAATTTGAATAATGGTACAGCTAAAGTTATGAATGAGAATGTGGTGAATGGTATGGAAGGAAATGTTCTTAATGATGAGTTCAATGGAATATAAAATAGGTGTATGGAATATCAGAGGAATGAATACTCTTGATAATCAAAAAGAGGTGATGAATTTGATTAAGAATGAGCAACTGAATGTTTGTGCTATTTTGGAATCTAGACTTAAGAGCAAATTGGTGAGCACTTGTGATAAAGTGTGTAAGGAGTGGGTTTGGACTTCAAATATGCAGGAGTGTGATAAAGGGTGTAGAGTTATTATAGGGTGGGATGACAAGGATACTCAAGTGCAGATTCTTCATAAAACCAGTCAATCCATTTTCTGTGTTATCAGTTCTCCTAGCTATAAGGTCAAATGTTTTTATTCCTTTGTGTATGCTGCTAATGAAGGAATTGAAAGAAGAAAGCTATGGAGAGAGTTGATTAACAATGGGAGATATGTTAATGGTAACCCTTGGTGTATATCTGGAGATATGAATGTCATTTTGAAACCTGAAGAGCATTCATGTGGAGTATCCTATATGACTGCTGATATGGTGGAGTTTAAAGAATGTCTTAACAAAATTGAAATGGAAGATGTATGTAAATCAGGCCTGCAGTTTACATGGACAAAGAACTTACAAAGAGCTAAAGCTGGAATTATGACTCGAATTCTAAAAAAGTTGGATAGGGTGATGACCAATGAAGAATTTATCAAGCAATACTCTCAAGCTCATGCTAAGTTTCTTCCATATATAATTTCTGACCATACCGCATCTGTTTTGTGTATTCCTACTGGTGTCAAAAAAAGAATTAAGCCATTTAGATTCTCCAATTATCTTACTAATAAGCAGGAATTTATTCCTATTGTTAAGGACAAATGGAGCCAAGAAGTGCAAGGATTCCTTATGTACCAAGTTGTGAAGAAATTGAAAAGTCTAAAGTCCCCTTTAAACAGACTAGGATGGAGCAAAGGCAACTTATTCAAGAGAGTTGAAAGTCTGAGAAATCAATTGAAGGATGTCCAAATGGCTATTGATTGTGATCCTCATAATCATAATCTCAGAATAAAGGAGGCTAAACTTATTGAAGAATTTTTTGAAGCAGAAACTGATGAAGAGAACTTCTTGTATCAGCAAGCTAGTATTAAATGGTTGAATGAGGGAGATAAAAACAGCAAGTTCTTTCATCGAGTACTTAAGAGGAGAAATAATAGAAGTAAAGTTAATTTTCTTATTGATGCCTCTGGAAGAAGACACGAGGGAGAACAAATTCCTCAATTATTCTTAAGACACTTTGAAAATTTCCTTGGTTCAAGCCCTCCTGTTCATGATATTGAAGCCAGTGATTTTATTTCAGAAGAGAATTAGTGTTGAAGTGGCTAGTAGTATGGTTGGTGAAGTGACTAATGAAGAGATTAAGAATGCTATGTTTGATATTGATGATACTAAAGCACCTGGTCCTGATGGTTTTACCTCTGCTTTCTTCAAAAAAGCTTGGAATATTATTGGCAATGATATATGTGAAGCTGTGAAGGAATTCTTTTGTACTAGGAGGATACTTAAAGAAGTAAATGCTACTCTAATTTCCTTGATTCCCAAAGTTCAAACACCAAGCAAGGTTACTGAATTCAGACCTATTGCTTGTTGTAATGTCCTTTATAAGTGTATCAGTAAGGTTCTTACTAACATAATTAAACCTGTGATGCCTTGTCAGTCATAATCAAAGTGCTTTCATTCCTGGTAGACATATCCAAGATAATATCATGCTTACTCAGGAAATCATGAAGGGGTATAACAGAAAAGGTGGTCCAAAAAGAGCAGCATTTAAGATTGACATCCAGAAAGCAAATGACACAGTTAATTGGGTCTTTTTGAAGAAGCTTCTTGAAGGGTTTGGTTTTCATTATAAGATGGTACAGTGGATAATGGAATATGTTACTACAACAACTTTCTCTCTCAATGTAAATGGTGATAGAGTTGGTTTCTTCAAAGGGGGTAGAGGGCTTAGGCAAGGAGACCCCATATCTCCTTACCTTTTCACCTTAATCATGGAAGTTTTCACTTTAACTCTCCATAGGGAAATTGCTCTGGAGCCTTGATCCGCGCAGAACCGTCAAGGTTTATCACGCAAGCCCGCCACTTGTGAATGACAGACCGTAACAACCTTAAAACAGTTCAAGCACGAATGCAATGAAGATCAGGAGAGTATAGTGTTTCCCCAGGTCGTTAAGTCCCAACGAGCTGTGCGAGAATAGTCAAACGTAAAGTGATCGGGAGATTTGAACGGGAAAAAGGGATTGTGATATGATTATAACTAAGGAAAAGCCCATAAACTACAGGGGCTTAAATGCAAATTAAAGAAAATTAAAAAGATAAAATCTATTAAATAAATGCTATCACTATATTTAAAATGATGTTTTTGTTTTTATGTTTTTACAAAACTGAAATTAAAATCTACGCGACGTACAAATAAAAACGTGAAACTTACACAATATAAATCCTAAAAATCTGAAAAATACATTTTTACAAACCTAATGATATGAGAAAATTTATAGAAAAGGAAAATTATTTTTTTTTGACTATTTAATTAATTATTATTAATTAAAAACTAATTTTAACTATTTAATAATTACCTAAAATACAAGAAATTAGGAAATAAAGCTAGAAAAATAAAATTATGAAATGGAAAAGTCTAAAATATCAAAATAGACTTTTCAAAACTATTTTTGTATTTTTATGATTATTTTTCTATTTTCTAGGAATTTTAAACTATTAAAAACTAATTAAATTATTAAAAATACAAATTTAACTAAGAAAAATATGGAAAAATACTTTTTTGCCTTTTTATATTTATCTTAACTTAAGAAAATTGAAAAATTATTTTTTTGAACCTTTTTCTAATTTTTTGTATTAAAAGCTATTTAAAAATACTTAAAAACTAGATAAAATGCAGAAAAATACCAAGCAAGCTAGGAAAAATCTGAAAATTTCAGGAAATGCTTAAAATAATATGAGGAATAAAGGAAAAATATAAAAAAGGGTGCATGTGTGGAGGAATAAGCAACTGATGTGTAAGTGCTTAATGGAATAAGCACTTGAATAAGCAAATGGGATCCAAAGGCTACCAAACTGTTACATAAGCTATAGTAAGCTAAAATAACTCAAAAGAAACAAGTCTCAACTGCTTATGACCTCTGGATTACAAGTTGCAATGATTTGATGATAAAAGCTAATGAACTAAAACAGTTAAGGGGTACCTACTTTGAGCTTAAAAATAAGCACATGAATAAGCTAGAAACTGGAAACAATAACTGGGGAATTGTACAAGACCTGGGTGACTATCAATAAACCCAAGGATCAGGCCTAGGTGAGCCAAGGTGAGCCTGAAACAAGCTCTGCAATTCCCTGAGAAAACTCAGCATCTGCTGAGTTCTTGGACAGGGCAGTTAAGCCATTTTGACAGGCTTATTAGAGGCTTATAGGAAATTCACAAAATATGTACAAAAATAACAACAAGAAACTAGAGCAGCATGAGATTTCAAAACATCAAGTTTCATTTGCATTGATCAAGAAATGAGTGCATGAAAAATCCACCTATTATGGCCAAAACTGAGCTTGTGCATTTTTGACTTTTTAAGAAAAAGTGGAAAGTTGACTTAACTGGATTTTGATCATGATTTGTGAACTGAAAATGGTATATTATGATGAGTTAAGACTGAAATAAGCTAGACCTATGAAATTGGAACACAAAACAACTTTTTGATATTCTAAAATTCCAACAGTGAACCTGTTGAGGATCACTTAGATGGATTTTGACTTTTTATGCTAGCAGACCCAATTTGTTGACCAAAATGAGTTCAAAAGGACTTAAGAAGCATAAACCAACAGATTTTAACCACCACCTATACCTCTAGGACAGAAAAGACAGTGGATCCAAACACCCTTGAATCCAACTGTTTTGAACTCAAATTGTCTAAACACTTAAACCAACTTGTAATGAAGATCAAATTAAGCTTACATGACCAGATTACAACTATATAAACACATATAAAACACTTGTGACCACAGATATACATATAAGCAAAGAAAACTGCAAATTGACTTGGAAATGTGAAAACTGATACACTAACTTACATGTGTCCAGATGGTGCAGGCCAAACCAGAACCCAAATCTGACCTAAACTAATCTATTCTAACCCATTTTCATCCTTATCAACCTCTGCATCATCAAGTTCATCACCATTCCATTCTTGACCAAGTTTTTGACTTTTATTGACCATAAGACAAAACTGCTTAAAGTTGTAATATGAGCTTGTGGGAAGCTTTAATAAGCTATCATAAGCTTGTTTAAGCTTATAAATAAGCTTCTAAAATCTTTGACACAGGAATTTAAGAGTTGAAATTTCAACAGTAGTCTTGAAAACATGAAATGATATTAAACTTTGAATTACACTTTAACACTGGATTACAACTTATAAAACAACTTAGTTTGATTATTAAAAACAGAAATTACAACAACATGACTTGAATTAAAACATTTAATTAATAAACGACATTAAAGAAAAAAATAAAAACTAGCTACTAGTTCTTCTCAGCTCCTCCTCTCTCTTTTATAGCTTTGAAAGCTTCCACCTGTCTTTTAGAGTGAATCCCACCACATTTTAGAGCCAATGGGAGAGCAGAGGTCAGTTTGGCCACTTTGATCATTTTGGCGGGAAATGGTTAAATTTGACTTATAGGGCTTTCTGACTGCAACTAGGGGGGGGTGGGGTTTGTAGGGGTGATGATGGGTAGGGGATAAGGTGTGGAAGAGATAAGGGTGAGTTTGATGGGAGAGTGGGTTGCAGGAGTGTAGCAGGCAACTTGGTGGGGGAGAAACCCAAACAGGAGGGAAAAGGGGTTGTTTGACTGGTTTGTTGACCAGGGGTCCAAAAGAGAAGGGTCAAGGTTATTGGCAGGGGTCAATTTCTGTTTTGACAAGTCTTGTATATATAAGGACTAGTTTTGTAATTCTTCAAACTTGAGGGGCCATTCCTGTAATTTTCTCAAAGTTAATACAAGGACCAATATTGACAAGCTTCAAAAGTACAAGGACCAGTTTTGACAATTTCAAATTTTCCAGGGACCAAACTTGACAATTTCAAAAGTTCAGGGACCTTTTCTGCCATTTGACAAAAGATTTATTCAAGGACCATTTTTGACAAGTTAAAATATTTCAGGGACCTTGAATAACATTTTTCTTTATTTTGTTTTACCAGGGACTGTTTTTGACAACTTTTCAAACTTGGGGGACTAAAACTGCCAATTATGCAAATTTGATACGTTTTTCACCAGATTTTGATATTTTTGCATTTAAAACATATAAAACACTTATTTGTGATATTTTTATCATTTTGATACATTTCAGAGTGTTTTCAGATGTTTTTGCAGTTTAAATGGTACAAAAATGATGAGTATTTAGACACTCATCAATCCCCCACACTAAGATATTGCTAGTCCCTAGCAATGTTTTGAGAAAAATTCATGGATTTTATCTCTTTACCAAAAGCCATTACTTCTGGAGTAGCCAAATGTTTCAGTTCAAGTAAGAACCATGGTACACTGATAACCATGTGATTTTGAGCAAACCACCAGCTTTCAACGGATTTGATTTGTCTTTACCAGAAGCCGTACCCTTCTGGACTAGCCAACTCTTAGATAAATTATCAATATTATCTTTGGTGAGTCGATTACCAATTATGGTTTTTCCACTGCCTTTACCACAAGCCATAAACTTGCGGGCTAGCCAACTCTTCACTTTTTAGGATATGGTGAGTTGAATACCATACAATTTTGGGCAAATTGCCAGCCATAAACGGATTTGAGATATCTTTACCAAGAGCCGTTTGCTCCTGGATTAGCCAATCCTTATGTGGGTTAGACATGGTGGACTGATTACCATTTGTTGTGTTTAGTACATAGTACTTCCACTAAAAAAATTTTTAAAATTTGGCCATTTTGGGGGAAAAAGGGACTAAAAGGGTACATTTATGATCAAAATTTGCCAGAATTTCCCCCCCACACTTAGAAATGAATATTGTCCTCAATATTCAAGGTACCGGCTGTCATGCTGAAACTTAGAACGTAAAAAGATAACATTACTCGCTAAGTGTGGAAACACAACAATTATTCTCTTTTTCAATATTTACAATTTTCATTCATTTTTTAGATCTATATACAACATGTGGGGCATCTCCCCCACACTAGGGTGGTACACACGGGTGAAAACCCATGTTAAGCTACTGTTTTTGATTACCGAGTCGCTAGCTTGACTCGACCCCGAATTAATTGGTTCATGGGGAAGTAAGTGGAAGAGACAATCTCCATCGGACTTTCATTCAAGATGTTTGGACAAACATTGAAGCACGTGAAAGTTTCACACCGATGAGATATATTCCCGGCTCAAGAATGATAAATGAAAATGCCGGGATCAAAAATAGTGTCCTCATTCCTGAAGGAGAAAAGGGAACGAGAAACCACACCATTTGTGAAAAATGGAATAAAGATGTGCATCACAATGCAATCCCATTCTTCATTAGTGAGGAGCAAATCACCATTTGTTAGATTTTTAAGCTTAGACTTGAAGCTTGTATGGTGATTGGCAACAAAATTTTCGGGAGGGAGAGCTGGAAACGGTTCTTCAATCAACAGATTTTCAAGAAAGAGGATGTCTCCCTCCGAATCATAGCAAGTGTTGTCAATCCCTGTTGGAATTGACTCATCACTAAGAAAATCATCGACCTCCTTCCAAAAGTTATCATCTTCCTCATCCGGAGTGAGAGAAGGAATGGAAGAGTCGGAAATGGGACAAGAAATGAGTGGATGATCATTATATAGGAGATTTCTAGTTTCTCCAAGATCGGCTTCGAAATCAAAGAGATCATCGTCACTTTCTGATGAAAGTGGACTGATGTGAGTAAGTTCATCGGTGAACTCCTCAAGAAGAGGATCAGACTGTGGGAGTGATGCCTCAACATACTCGATGTCTCCATAAGAAGCACAATCGTCGCTAAGATCGGAGAAAGTATCAAAATGATCTTTTGAACACTCAAGAGGGAAAGGAGAATCACACATATGCTCAGAGGTTCCCTGTGACTCTCTCGGGATTGGGACAAGGTTCTCAACACTAGACTTTATGAATTCGTCCGATTCCTTTTCAGGAACAGTGTCAAGATGCTCATCCCCCATGTTCAGAGAGTGAGTGGGAGCTTCGGGTGTGATAGCAGTTGTTTGAGATGGAATCTCAACTGCTGGGATATCAACTGACTGAGGGAGTTGAGAAGGACTAGCATACATATTTTTTATACTTTCCATTTGTTCTTCTGCTAGTAATTCCATCATAGTCTTTTCTCCCTGACTTTTCATGGAAGGAATTTCAACTGATGAACTTGATGAATCTGTACAAAGTTGACTAATATCAAGGGTAACTTCATCATCATCGTCATCAGGAATGAAACGGAATCGAGAGCTAGATTTGGCTGCTTTTTCTTTTGCAATTGATTCCCTAACAGATTTTTCAAAGGTAATCTGGGAATCTAATTTAGCAGTCCGTTCTTCAGCTAACAAAACTTCCATTGATTTTTCATTTGGATTATTTTGGGGATGTTTACATTCCTTCAAATCTTTCACTAAATCCAAAAGATCAAGTAAAAGATTTTGAGGAAGTGGCTCAGGCTGAGGTAGTGCCTGATTTACTTGGTATTGTGGAGGTTGGTCATGATACGAAGAGTCATAATTGTTACAAGGAAATGGAATCCTTGTTTGACAATCAGAGCTAGAGTGAGGACCTCCACAATACTCACAACAGTAAAACTGATGTGGCTGTGAGTCATATGTGTTGTATTCATAATTGTTATCAGGAACCTGCTCATAGACAAGCGTGTTTCCCGATTGACAATCAGAACTGTAGTGTGAACCACCACAGTACTCACAACAGTAAAACTGCTGAGTCTCACAGTGTGGTAGCTGATGGAATGAATCAGTTGTGTTATGGTAGGAATAGGGATCCTGGTTATAGACAAACCCGTTTCCTGATTCCACCATGCTACAACTGGGGCAATTGCCACCATTATAAGGACCACCACACCATTGACAACCAAGAGGGTGAGGATAAGACATAGAAAGAATCAAATGTTTTCAGAGGGTAAGAAATGAAGAATCAAAAGGGTAAGAGGGTAAAGAGGAATATTTTTGGTATTTTTGAAAAACATGATGTAAAAACTAAGAATGAAAATCTTTTTGGGTTTTTGATTTTTTAAAAGATGGTATAAACAAGGAGTGATGTCAAATCACTAATCTGCTAAACGTAAGACTATTAGCACTGCTCCCCGGCAGCGGCGCCAAAATTTTGATCCGCGCAGAACCGTCAAGGTTTATCACGCAAGCCCGCCACTTGTGAATGACAGACCGTAACAACCTTAAAACAGTTCAAGCACGAATGCAATGAAGATCAGGAGAGTATAGTGTTTCCCCAGGTCGTTAAGTCCCAACGAGCTGTGCGAGAATAGTCAAACGTAAAGTGATCGGGAGATTTGAACGGGAAAAAGGGATTGTGATATGATTATAACTAAGGAAAAGCCCATAAACTACAGGGGCTTAAATGCAAATTAAAAAAAATTAAAAAAATAAAATCTATTAAATAAATGCTATCACTATATTTAAAATGATGTTTTTGTTTTTATGTTTTTACAAAACTGAAATTAAAATCTACGCGACGTACAAATAAAAACGTGAAACTTACACAATATAAATCCTAAAAATATGAAAAATACATTTTTACAAACCTAATGATATGAGAAAATTTATAGAAAAGGAAAATTATTTTTTTTGACTATTTAATTAATTATTATTAATTAAAAACTAATTTTAACTATTTAATAATTACCTAAAATACAAGAAATTAGGAAATAAAGCTAGAAAAATAAAATTATGAAATGGAAAAGTCTAAAATATCAAAATAGACTTTTCAAAACTATTTTTGTATTTTTATGATTATTTTTCTATTTTCTAGGAATTTTAAACTATTAAAAACTAATTAAATTATTAAAAATACAAATTTAACTAAGAAAAATATGGAAAAATACTTTTTTGCCTTTTTATATTTATCTTAACTTAAGAAAATTGAAAAATTATTTTTTTGAACCTTTTTCTAATTTTTTGTATTAAAAGCTATTTAAAAATACTTAAAAACTAGATAAAATGCAGAAAAATACCAAACAAGCTAGGAAAAATCTGAAAATTTCAGGAAATGCTTAAAATAATATGAGGAATAAAGGAAAAATAGAAAAAAGGGTGCATGTGTGGAGGAATAAGCAACTGATGTGTAAGTGCTTAATGGAATAAGCACTTGAATAAGCAAATGGGATCCAAAGGCTACCAAACTGTTACATAAGCTATAGTAAGCTAAAATAACTCAAAAGAAACAAGTCTCAACTGCTTATGACCTCTGGATTACAAGTTGCAATGACTTGATGATAAAAGCTAATGAACTAAAACAGTTAAGGGGTACCTACTTTGAGCTTAAAAATAAGCACATGAATAAGCTAGAAACTGGAAACAATAACTGGGGAATTGTACAAGACCTGGGTGACTATCAATAAACCCAAGGATCAGGCCTAGGTGAGCCAAGGTGAGCCTGAAACAAGCTCTGCAATTCCCTGAGAAAACTCAGCATCTGCTGAGTTCTTGGACAGGGCAGTTAAGCCATTTTGACAGGCTTATTAGAGGCTTATAGGAAATTCACAAAATTGTACAAAAATAACAACAAGAAACTAGAGCAGCATGAGATTTCAAAACATCAAGTTTCATTTGCATTGATCAAGAAATGAGTGCATGAAAAATCCACCTATTATGGCCAAAACTGAGCTTGTGCATTTTTGACTTTTTAAGAAAAAGTGGAAAGTTGACTTAACTGGATTTTGATCATGATTTGTGAACTGAAAATGGTATATTATGATGAGTTAAGACTGAAATAAGCTAGACCTATGAAATTGGAACACAAAACAACTTTTTGATATTCTAAAATTCCAACAGTGAACCTGTTGAGGATCACTTAGATGGATTTTGACTTTTTATGCTAGCAGACCCAATTTGTTGACCAAAATGAGTTCAAAAGGACTTAAGAAGCATAAACCAACAGATTTTAACCACCACCTATACCTCTAGGACAGAAAAGACAGTGGATCCAAACACCCTTGAATCCAACTGTTTTGAACTCAAATTGTCTAAACACTTAAACCAACTTGTAATGAAGATCAAATTAAGCTTACATGACCAGATTACAACTATATAAACACATATAAAACACTTGTGACCACAGATATACATATAAGCAAAGAAAACTGCAAATTGACTTGGAAATGTGAAAACTGATACACTAACTTACATGTGTCCAGATGGTGCAGGCCAAACCAGAACCCAAATCTGACCTAAACTAATCTATTCTAACCCATTTTCATCCTTATCAACCTCTGCATCATCAAGTTCATCACCATTCCATTCTTGACCAAGTTTTTGACTTTTATTGACCATAAGACAAAACTGCTTAAAGTTGTAATATGAGCTTGTGGGAAGCTTTAATAAGCTATCATAAGCTTGTTTAAGCTTATAAATAAGCTTCTAAAATCTTTGACACAGGAATTTAAGAGTTGAAATTTCAACAGTAGTCTTGAAAACATGAAATGATATTAAACTTTGAATTACACTTTAACACTGGATTACAACTTATAAAACAACTTAGTTTGATTATTAAAAACAGAAATTACAACAACATGACTTGAATTAAAACATTTAATTAATAAACGACATTAAAGAAAAAAATAAAAACTAGCTACTAGTTCTTCTCAGCTCCTCCTCTCTCTTTTATAGCTTTGAAAGCTTCCACCTGTCTTTTAGAGTGAATCCCACCACATTTTAGAGCCAATGGGAGAGCAGAGGTCAGTTTGGCCACTTTGATCATTTTGGCGGGAAATGGTTAAATTTGACTTATAGGGCTTTCTGACTGCAACTAGGGGGGGGTGGGGTTTGTAGGGGTGATGATGGGTAGGGGATAAGGTGTGGAAGAGATAAGGGTGAGTTTGATGGGAGAGTGGGTTGCAGGAGTGTAGCAGGCAACTTGGTGGGGGAGAAACCCAAACAGGAGGGAAAAGGGGTTGTTTGACTGGTTTGTTGACCAGGGGTCCAAAAGAGAAGGGTCAAGGTTATTGGCAGGGGTCAATTTCTGTTTTGACAAGTCTTGTATATATAAGGACTAGTTTTGTAATTCTTCAAACTTGAGGGGCCATTCCTGTAATTTTCTCAAAGTTAATACAAGGACCAATATTGACAAGCTTCAAAAGTACAAGGACCAGTTTTGACAATTTCAAATTTTCCAGGGACCAAACTTGACAATTTCAAAAGTTCAGGGACCTTTTCTGCCATTTGACAAAAGATTTATTCAAGGACCATTTTTGACAAGTTAAAATATTTCAGGGACCTTGAATAACATTTTTCTTTATTTTGTTTTACCAGGGACTGTTTTTGACAACTTTTCAAACTTGGGGGACTAAAACTGCCAATTATGCAAATTTGATACGTTTTTCACCAGATTTTGATATTTTTGCATTTAAAACATATAAAACACTTATTTGTGATATTTTTATCATTTTGATACATTTCTGAGTGTTTTCAGATGTTTTTGCAGTTTAAATGGTACAAAAATGATGAGTATTTAGACACTCATCAAGCCTAGTTTCCAATACCACTTTGGATGTAAAGAAATTAAGCTCTCTCATGTTTGCTTTGCTGATGATCTGTTAGTTATGTGTCATGGAGATACTACATCAGTGAAGGTCATTAAGAATGCTCTTGAGAATTTCAGTAATTGCTCTGGTTTGGTTCCTAATCACTCAAAAAGTACTGCATTTTTTGGGAGCATGAATGAAGATGAAAAGGTTGCTATTAGTGATGTTCTTCATTTTGCTGTTGGAAAACTTCCAGTAAAGTATCTAGGAGTGCCTTTGATCACTAAAAGACTAAGTACTAAGGATTGTGGATGTTTGTTGGATAAAATAAGGGACAGAGTCAAGAGTTGGAAGCACAAATGTCTATCATATGCAGGGAGATTGCAACTTATTGCAGCTGTTCTTGAATCAATTCATGTATATTGGGCATATGTCTTTCTCATTCCTTCAGCCATCATCAAAGAAATCAACAAGCTTTTGAAGTGTTTTCTTTGGAATCAAGGTGAAGCTAATAAAGGTAAAGCTAAAGTTTCCTGGGACACAATATGTAGATCAAAAGATGAAGGTGGTTTGGGCTTAAAGGATCTGAAAATTTGGAATCAAGCTATGTTAGCCAAGCATGTATGGAATATTGCTGTCAAAAAGGATACTTTATGGGTCAAATGGGTTCATACAATAAAATTGAAGAATAAAAGCATTTGGAATATTGAAGGTGAGAAAAGTGATAGTTGGGATGGAGAAATCTTCTAAGCATAAGAGATCTTATTAGAAGGAATGTGGTATCTAAGATTGGTAATGGTCAAAGTATTTCCTTATGGTATGATAATTGGAGTAATATAGGCCCTTTATTTCAGATGGTGACCAATAGGGACATTTATGATGCTAGGCTGCAAGGTGATCTAAAAGTTAGCAATATGATATCTAATGGAAGCTGGCAATGGCCAGATGAATGGTATGAGAAATTTCCTATGATCACTACATTGAATGTACCAACTTTAAATGATGATACTGAGGATAGAATCGTATGGAGAACAAACAATGGCAAAGAAATTGACTTCTCTGTTAAGATTGTTAATACTGATTTGAATAACCAAAATCCAAGTGTTGAATGGTGGAAAGTAGTTTGGTACTCCCATTGCATCCCTAAACACACATTCATTCTCTGGTTAGCAATTCATAACAGATTGTCTACTCAAGATAAGCTAATGAAATGGGGGATATATGGTGCTAATAGATGTTGTCTATGCTGTAATAACTCTGAAGATTTACAACACTTATTCTTTCAGTGTCTATTCTCTAATGAAGTGTGGAGTAAAATCATTATATTGACTGATATGAGAGGGCAGAGCAGAACTTTTCAAGATATTATGCAAAATATGGTCAATGAGGGTAATGGCAATTATATTGTTAGTGTGGTTAATAGATTGACCTTTGCTGCTAGTGTATATTATATTTGGAAGGAAATAAATGGTAGAATGTTCAGGGATGTGAGTAAAAGTAGTGATGATGTTTTCAAGAATATTGTGGATAATGTGAGAAATAGGCTTTTGGGGTTGACAGTCAAGAATAGTGCAGCTGTAAGGAAGATGGAAAATACTTGGGGGATCTCTTGTAAAAGGGCCTAGTATCTGGTAGGGGTGTTTAGATAATATGTTCATTATAGTCTGAAGTGGTTCTAAGTGAATTGAAGGTTTCTCAGTGGTATTAAGGGGTGTTTGTCTATTTGTATATCAACATCAATTTGTCATCAGGATGATGTTTGATTCAATATTGTGCAGACCATTACAATGAAGAGGCACCTTGTACCTTGGAGTCCTATCTAGTATGACTGTACCTATAGTAACCTTCTATGTTATGTTTCAGTTTGGCCTTGGGAGGGAACTGAATATGTATTTTTTGGTGAAATAGGAGGTCTAATCAGTAAGGATGTACCATAAAGAAGGGTCTCTTACTGTGAAGGGTAAATGGTTTGGGTGGGTGGTGTATGATGGAAGGAATAGAGAGGAGTGAAAGATGATCCTTCTTGGTCCTTCCAATACACCACTAAAGGAGGAAATGGTTGGCTTCTTTCAAGGTGTGCGTTCCCAAGTAGTTGAAGCCATTTTAGAGATGGAAATGTAGACTACTTGGCATAACCCTTGTCTGGAAGGGAAATGGGTTCCTAGTGATGCCTTTCTCCCTTTCTGCCTTGATCATTGTGGGTGGCTGGTTGAATGGTCTTGGTAGAAGGGAGTTGGGGAAATGTAGCTAGATGGTATGGTGCATTTATGAGGTATTTCAGGTGGTATTGATTTGAGAAGTAATGTTGAAGATTCCATGTTTCTGGTCTGTTTTTCTTCTTTGTCAGAGTTCTGATTGTATAGTATCTGATGTCGGATGTATGTAGTTATTTGATATTCTCTGTTTTGGGGCATGTCCTAAAGTAGTGATTGATTTCTTATTTGTACATTGGTTGATTGTTTAATATAAAAGTTTGCCTCTTGCACCAAAAAAAAAAAAAAAAAAAGACCTAGAAAACTGGCTGACAAGGCTGATCTAAGAAACTAATTAATGATTCAATTTCACCTATCTTAATATAAGGTATGTAACTTACAAAATCATTCGCTGATATGGCACTAGCTATTGAAATTGATCCTTGTTGGCATTTTTTTTGTATGATGTGAAGGAGAGGTAAAGTTTTGCACAGGTTGTGAAGGTTTTTCCAGGATCGAGTTGATCATAACAATAATCATGTATACATCAAACAGAATCAATAAAAATAGGACAGGAAGATATATGGGTTGAACCCTATAAACTGATATTGATATTAAGAAAAGGGTTAATGTTTACAGAGAAATCTAAACCTATATATAAGAGATGAAACGTTGTCTTTAAGAGACATAACGATTCATCAAAACGTTGCATCCCTTAACTAAAACGTTACAATAAAAATAACCGTTTAACTATCTATTGGGTTTGTTGGCCTGCGGCCCAAACCAGAAAAACTAATCTACAGGCTTCATGTATAACAAAGAAGATATGCAGAATGTAGGTATCAAAGAAGAGCGTTTTCACTTTTCAGCAATCACAACAAATGTCAAGTTTTTCCCGAAAAAATTTTACATGTTGTCTCAATTGTAGGTTGAGCTGGCATTGGCAAGATCTCACTTTCCAAAAATGTGAATGCTTATGATAATATTTTCAAAGACTAAATGCAGCAAGGTTATTGTCTAAATGTACACATTGCAACGTTAAAACACCACAATCTATTCTTAATCTGGCAGAAATAAAAAATAATCTACAAACGGGCTGAAGAACAGCTACCAGCAGTTTGCTGCTACATATAGGTCCGTACTTTATGGCAATGTACTACTCTCTATGAATTTTTTCTGTATTACTGTTTTGGTGTTAAGAATACTAAATACTCTCTATGAGATTATGGGGTTTCCAATTTTGCATCGGTTCATTAAAGTTTTTCAAATACTGTAATTTAGCAAATTAGCAACAGAACAATGATTTAGTATATCCTCTATGGTCTGTTTGTTTGATTGGTTATGAATTAAGAATGGAATGATGGGAGCAAAAAGGTATTAGGCTATCAATACGTTTAAACCAATAGTACAGCAATGCATAACATGTCAGCTGTTGTGGGAAACAATTTTGGTAAATCTAACAGTCAAGAAACGGGTAATCTGTGTATCCAACTACAGGGTCATCTGTATAAAATGTATTTCTATCGTACTTATTCAATGGTGCATTAAGCATAAATCGACGAGGTAAATCAGGGTTAGCCACAAGATCTGCATCATCATTTTCAACTACACGCTTTGCTTCATCTCGATCATGGTACCCACCTGCCACCATAAAAGTACCTCTAAACGCTTTCCTCATCGACACCAAAGTGTCACAAGTATCCACTCTTTCAAACTGAGTCACCATTCGTGGCTCAATCACATGACAATAAGCAATCCCAAGTCGACTTAATGACTCCGCCATGTAAACGCCAAGCGAGTGAGGATCTGAATCACCAGACTCATTGTAATCAGCAAAAGGAGATAACCTCATACCCACTCTCTCAGCTCCAATGTCCTTCGAGATTGCTTCAACAATCTCGAGTGGAAAACGACAACGGTTTTGTAAAGTTCCGCCATACTCATCTGTTCGGTCATTCACTTGATCTTTCAAGAACTGATCAACTAAGTAGCCGTTTGCTCCATGAATTTCGACGCCGTCAAAACCTGCTTCTATAGCATTTCTGGCAGCCACTCGAAAGTCATTGATGACACCGGGAATTTCTTCGATGGTTAGCCTATGTGGTGGTGAATACTGAGCATCTTCTTCTCCGGAACCACCGACAAACTGTTGCTTCCCAATTGGCTTGTCTGTGCTAGAAATCGGAGACCGGCTATTGGGCTGATAAACTGAACACCAAAACAAACACGTAACAAATGTGATTAGGAACAAGTTATAAATCATTTTGCACACTATTTATGTACATGCTAGCGTGTATGTTTTTGTATTATGTGTTTTTATAATACTGTACTCCTTCCGTTCTAAAATAAATTACACCTCACAAAAAAATATACAATTTAAGAAGAAAAAAAAAACATTATTTATTTTTTTCACTTTTTACATAATGATAATTTTAACCTTAACTAATAAGTTAATACGTAGTATTTTTCTTTAAATTTGTAGAAATAGTTTTAAATAAAGGTAATATTTTGGACTCCACTAAACTTTTTCATATTATTTTTGTATTGAATTAAAAAGGTGAACAAATAATATGAGAGGGACAGAGAAATATAAAATAAAATGACATGTAAAATAATTCGGTTAGATTGTTCCATTCGGAAACTTTTTAATTGGTTAGCCGGTTTGAAACTTGTCTATGTCCCATTGAACACGCAATAATTATAAGTCAAACATGACGACATAAATTTTTTAATAGCATTTTCGCTTTTTTCCTTTTATTCTTTTGCCATTTGTTTTAATATAGTTGTCAGGATCTCGATCCTGATCTTATGATCTTACGATTTTACGATTCTATAAAGTAAAAACGATCCGGATCTTACGTAAGATCTTAGAAAGCTTAAGATCTTACAGGATCTCGATCTTGACTGTAGGATCTTAAGATCTAATCCGATCTGATCTTACGTTTCTCGAACCACAAACTAAAAAACTACAGGATTATTTTTCTAATAGAATTAAGAATAAAACATATGATTCTTCCTAAACATTCAATTATTCATAATTTAGGATAATATTTCCATAAAAGATTCAAATAGTTTTTTTATTTATGATATATAATAATTTGCAAATTTGAATAATATTATAAAGACTATTAAAATGACATTGTAGTAGGATCTTAGGATCTCGATCCGATCTTACGATCACGATTTTGCAAAGACGAAAACGATCCTAGGTAGGATCCCGATCTTAACAACCTTACAGTTTTATACTAGATCAAAATTATAATAAGGCATTAAATGTATTAAGCTCAAAATCACAACTCCAAACAAATTCAGTGGTTTATTTTAAAGGACACAAACTCTTTTGCCACCCTCATTGACCAGTCTCACGATCAAGATGAAAAGACAAATCGAGTTACACCATGATCAAAAGACTAATGGGACATTGTTCAAATCCATCATGTCCACTGTACGCTACATGTATTCACAACTCAAAACCGTTTAGTTTTTATGAATTGAAGATGCATTAAGTAGTATTACTTTGAACAAAAACCAGATTTGAAAAAAGTGTAGGACCAAGAACCTAAGTTTGTTAGCTAAACACTTTGTTGAATTAACTTAGATTACTGAACAAGAACAAATTAAGACTTACTTTTATTGGAAACTCTGCCCGAATGCCACAATTGACAAAAGAAGATTCCTCCATTCTCATGAACACCATCAACTATTGGTTTCCAAGCTTCCACATGCTCTTTCTTCCATATTCCAGGGGTGTTTGGTAGTCTTTATATAAGAAAAATATATATAAACAACAAAGATTAATCACATTTCTAAAAATTATCTTCTTTCTAATCATTTGAAAGTACCCTTGAGCAGTTTCCGAAATTCCAGATGCTTCACTTATCAAAAGTCCACCTTTGGTTGTTCTTTGTTTATAATACACAATGGCATGTGGTTGTGCTGTGAAATTGTAGGATCTTAGTCTTGATAAAGGAGCCAAAACAACCCTGTAATTGTAAATTAATCACACATGTATTAGAACCATGGTTCTAAAAGGCTCGCAAAGGCCTCGTAAAAGCGTGAGGCTTGGTCATGACGCCACGTCACGCCTCGCGCTTTTTATAACCTTGATTTAGAACAAGTTTATAAGTCGCCAAATCTAGTATATCAATGCCGGCAAAATTTATGCCAAAAAATCATAAAACAAGATTAGTGAACTCAACTCCTAAAGTAATATACATACAAAAATTTGGTGTTGAAAAGAAAGAGGTTTAAATTGATCTAACATACAAGCTTATAGATCATCTTTTCCGATGGTATGTCCTACTCATGCACTTTTGATAGTGAACTTAAAAACTAGATGAATTTCTAATTCAAAATGAATAAAGTGTCTCATGTAATTTTGGATAAAAGTAACAGGAATAAAAACAGAAAACTCTAAGTTTGTAGTTTGAATTTAGGTTTACTCGTTTATTTATATAAAGACAGGGTGAAAAATCGTAGATTAATCAAGAATCATACTCTTGACTCTAAAGTCTCTAAGAGTTGATTGGTAAAAAAAACCTTATAATTAAAAAGAATTTTGGAGGAAAAAAACTAGTAGATTAGAAATTACCTATGAGAAAGATGAAAGTTTTTCATGTTGCATGGTGTTAGGAGGGCTATGGATTCCATTGTTGTTTCTTCTCTTTTCTGCATCTTCACTATCATTCACCAACAACTTTGACAACATAGAGTAGTGTTGTAGTTTATATTTTACATCACCATCTCATTCATTGACTACTATATTTTTAATTTCTTTGCATACTTGTAATAAGAGGCGGAGCCAGAAATTTTCGCTCGAGAAAGCATAATTTGATAATTTTTAAAAACTACGCTACAAAATGATTATTAAAAAAACAAATTACAAAAAAATCAAAATATTTTAGAAAATTTACACTACAAACCTCTCCCTATCTTTGCCCATGCTTGTAATGTTTTATTGATATCTTTCTATCTCAAATGATAATTTATGAGTTTTTTTATGTCGTTTATGATAAAATGAATTGATTTTCTAGAGAGTCTACATCAATGACTTTATCCTTATATCAATCGAGAGACTGAAAATTATTTTAAAATTATAGATTATCTCTCAAATTTATACGTAAATGTAGTTTTGAAGAGTCTTTAGATTACAAACTTATCAACTATATTGATTTAGAGTTGAGATCCTTTCAAAGTGAAACAAATTAAAAAAGTTTAGAAAGCCTATCATTAAATTACACGTGTCCCCCACCCAATTTCTTATTTTTTTCTTATTAAATTCAGTTAGAGGGCATTTTGGTTATTTAACTCATTTTTTATTCAATCTCAAAACTTCAAACGTAAATAATTTTTAAATGACAAACTTTTATGAAAAACCGATTTATATATATATATATATATATATATATATATATATATATATATATATATATATATATATATATATGTATATATATATATATATATATATATATATATGTATACGTATACGTATACATATACATATACATATACATATACATATACATATATATATATATATATATATATATATATATATATATATATATATATATATATATATATATATATATATATATACATATATATATGTATATATATATGTATATATATATGTATATATATATATATGTATTTATATATATATACACATATATATGTATATACACATATATATGTATATATATATATATATATATATATATATATATAGAGAGAGAGAGAGAGAGAGAGAATACATCTCTCTCTCTCTCTATCTATATATATATATATATATATATATATATATATAGAGAGAGAGAGAGAGAGAGAGAGGGGTTGGTTATTGTAAAATGTAAACTAATGTAAAAAGGATAAGAAGGATTTCTAGTCCTTGGATCAAGCTAGCCAAAGTTGATCAATGGATGCCATTCATAATGGTGTTTTAATGAAAATTTGAATGTAAATCTCATTACTCTTCATTAATAAGGGACAAATGTGGAAATGAAAATATTAACTATTTGACTAATTTTAAAAAGCTAGTTTTCTTCTTCTATTCAATTACCGTACACATTAATGTGACATTTATCATTATACGTTTTTTTTTTTTTTTTTTTCTCTCTTCTCTTCTCTTCTCTTGACACATAGTTTTTTTTATAGGTATCTAATTACACACTAATTTTTCAAAACATCAATAGTCACGCTAAATTTCTTGACACATCAAATCTTTTGACACATTTGTAATGTTACATCAATGTTTTGATATATAGTGACCCACAAAAAATAAGTACATTTGTAGTGACACATTACAAAATTTTAGTATATTTGCATCGACACGTATCACACTAATTTTTTTTTATATATATGTAATGACATGCTAATTTTTATGACACATTTATAATGACAAACTAAGCCTTTTGCCACACTTAGTTTCATAATACAATTTTTAGTGACGCATTAAGTTTTTTGACACATTTTTATGTGACACACTTAATCTTTGACACACTATTATTTTTTTGACACACTTAATTTTGTAATACATTTTTTGTGACACACGTAATCTTTGACACACTATTATTTTTTTGACACACTTAATTTTATATATGTCATACACAAACTAACGTTGCAAACATTTATATCCACATATAATAAACAATGATACATATATAATTTGTAATATCTCCATAACAAAACTATTGATGCAAACATTCATACATAAAAAAAAATCAATGCCCATTGATTATGTGATGCCCTGATGAGAAGATACACCAAACTGTGTTTGTAATCTCCGTTATAAATAAATGATAAAATAAAGAAACAATCGGATCAATCAACGGAGGAGAGGACACATGTGCTTCGAATTTTGTTGTCAGAAGATAAAATTGCAATCCAAAATCTGTGTTTGTAATCTCCAATAAATTAATCGTGGATTAAATGTTGAAAATACAACCAAGATATTTTGTGGTGGTTGATAGTGTCGTGAACTTAAATGTTGTATTAGAACTTAAATGATGTGAATTAAATTAGATGTTAAAGAGACTTAAAAGAGAATTTGTTAAATGCCTAAAATGCCCTTATTAATCAAATGATATATTTTACACTTTTAACCCTTTTTATTCTTTTTACCTCAAAATACTTTTTATTTGATCCAACCTATATATATATATATATATATATATATATAAATTTAATTCTTTATTTTGGTAAGCATTATGATATATGAATCTAAACTTTTTTAAGTGGGTGTTGATTTTCTTGAAACTTTCGGCATTTTTTGCTCTAATTTTGACTAGTTTAAAAGCCGAATTTTACAAAACTTAAAGCATAAAAATTGTAGGCTTTTGACCATTCTTTATCTAAAATTTGAATCACTCAAATCCGATATGATATGAGTGAGATATTGCACGTTAATGATGACTTCTTAGTCATATTAAGTGCATAAAAAGTGTTTGATAAAATGCATAAATTTTTTTTTTCTTATAAAAGTACATTCAAATGCACTAATTGGCATACCAAAATACATCTTTTGTTATTTTTGTTATTTTTGGTTTATTTTTAACTAATGAATAACCAAATGATAAACTGATGAACATTGTGACCATAACTGATGAACAATATGATTTTTTAGAAAACTGATGAACATTATGATTTTTTTAATACCGATAAACTGATGAACAAAATTTAAGAGAACTGATAAATAACTCATTTTATTGATGAAAAATACTAACTGATGAATAAGACTAATCGATAAACTGATGAACAACTAACAGATGAACATTGCGATTTCTTTTAGACAACTGATGAACAATATCAAAAATAACGGATGAACGTTATTTTTTCGAAAACTGCTAAACATTATAAAAAACAACTGATGAACCTTTTAAAAAATAACTGATGAACAATATAAAAAATATTTGATGAACTAATGAACATTACTATTTTTTTTTGAATACTGATAAAAAAAGACTAACTGATGAACAAGACTGATTATGACCTAAATGATGAACAACGTGATTTTTTTATTCGGAAAACTGATGAACAACACTATTTGTTTAAAAAAACCGATGAACAACTGATGAGCATTATGATTTTTTTTGGAAAACTGATAAACGGACGAACATTATAATTTTTTTTTATTGATGAATAACATTTTTTATTGATGAAAAAATGAATTATTTTTATTCATAAACAGATGAACAGATCTTTTGTATTGATCAACAACACTTGTTATTGATGAACAACACTTTCTATTAATGAATAAAGTATACGATGAACAATGTTTTTTTTATTGATGAACAATGTCATAAAACTGATGAACAAAATTAAAGAGAACTGATGAACAACTTTTTTTTATCTATGAACAAATACTTTTCATTGATGAACACATGAATATCTCTCTTTTTATTTATGAACACCACCTTCTATTAGTGAACAAAGTATACGATGAACAATATTTTTTATTGATGAACATTGTGATGTAATTGATGAAAAAAATTAAAAAAGAACTGATGAATAACACTTTTTATTGATGATCAACACTTTTTTATTGATAAGTGATATGTTTTTGTTAAGCAATTGATGAACAACATGACTAACTGATGAACATTAATCTAACTATAAATTAAAAGACAACTTTATCTTTCAGAATACCAGTTTACATAACCAAAATATTAATCAACATATCACACTAAAACCAACCTGTACCATATGCTAACAAACTTGTACATTCAACATAAATAAATCTAAATCTAACCAATTTCAAATACAAGCAGCACTATTAAAAAAAAAAAAAAAAAAAAAAAAAAAAAAAAAAAAACCAATTCACTTACCGAACTTGTATTCTATGCAAAAAAACTTGTACACCAACACAAAAATAATGTCAAGACCAAATATGAACAATCACCATCATCAAATTTACAAATACGTTGATTTCTCTTTATATAAAGATCTTATTTATTTTCTCTCTCAACAAAAATCCTGTTGAAGCATTTCGTCGAGCAGTTGGTGTGCATCATTATACCTATCACATTTCAACAACAGATCCTCTATATTTACCCGATTATTATGAAGTCCGAAAGTACGGAAAAGAGTATTATCAGTTGGAACCAACCTGATTGTGACGATGTGTGACAACTCGTACTTTCAGGTCATTAACAAACTTTGAAAATTTTACTATTCATCTCGGGAATCTACTATTCATCGGTTACTATTCATCATTTTCGAAGTCGATTTGATATTCTGAGAACGTATTTCAAAATTTACTATTCACGAAATACTATTCATTCCCCGGAGAAAATCACTATTCATGATTCACTATTCATCATTTATCGTAAACTAGGTTTACGAGTATCAAATTCGCGTAACCTTAATGGTTTAGTTGCGAATTCATGAACATATCATCAAGGACATTTCATATAGACTAGATTTAATCTACATATCATTAGTAACATCATCATCATATTAGTTCATGCTTGGTTTTGCATTTTACATTAAACACATAATTTCCTATTAAATAAACGCTATCGCGTAATCATTTATTTTGGACATTTGATCCGACACTTCCAAAGATTATCCCGATATATTTTTATACTCATATTAAGATTATAAAAATAAGATTATTAGTTTACCCGGTGTTTTAAATTTATTTTGTATATAAATTGTTATATTTATATAATTACGACGGTTTTCGTAAATACTACTCGATAATTATTATTTCACTCAATTTTTGTAAGAAATATATTTTTATAATCTTTATGACTTTGATATATTTTATTTTGTTCCGTTAAAATTTATTTTTAGCTAATGCTACCCTAAATACTTAATTATATATACAATTACCAACTATACATAAAAAAATTATACAATTACTAATACACTTATACATTAAATGATACAAACTACACCAAGTCTTTTTTTTTATGATTGTCGACGACAAGGGTGACTCACCCAACTTTTGAGTATAAAATATCTATCTGCAATATTACTTACATGTTTTTAATATTATACTACTAACACATAACACATAGAAGCAATATTATCAAGGTGTAAATCAAAACTACCCTCCCATTTTCACTCCATATAACCGGCCAAGGAGATAGAGCAACAAGAAATCTAAATTTTTGCAAGATCAAGTTAATTACACAACTCTAGTTTACTCTCTTTTAAGGGTTTTGAAATAAAAACCTAGGAGTAATTAGGATAAACCCTTGTTTTTTAAACCTCATCAATTAACTAGTAAGCATTTCATGATCATTTTTATTTTTCATATTCATACTTTGGTCATTTTATCATGCTTGAGAAAAACATGCAAGTTATATTGATAGGTCCCTAGTTTTACAACACAAGCAACATAGAAAGAGATAAGGCGATTGAACAAGTAAACCAAACACACACACACACACGATATAAAGAAACGGTTTAGGCGTAGATGTGAGTGAAAGAAATAACTTGAACAACCAACCCTCAAGTGAGGGTTTACATGAGGTATTTATAGGAGGAAAGCTAGGGCAACACTCCTAGTTTCCATCCTTTCCTTATTGGACATGGGCCTAAGCTCATGGGCCTTCTACATAAGCTTAAGGCTAAAACAAACATAAAGGCCATAATTAAGCTACCTATTACATAAGAGTAACTAACACTTGAATTATAGTTTAGGAGTGATTCCAACAATCTCCCCCTCAAGTGTTGGTGATGAAAAACGGTGAAGGCGTTGATGTAATAGTAGCTTTGACGTCTTCTGACATTCTTCTTTCTTGTGAGAAGAAATGCCTTAATACGAACAATCTCCCCAGTGTAGAGAAATTGTCTTCTTCGAACAATTATGCTTTGACGTCATCTTTAACTTTGTTCTTTGATCGTTGTTCTTTGTGATGAAAGTGATAGTATGTAGTTGTCTGCATCAAATCTGCATCAGGTCAGCTTCGTTGCTCCAGTGTCTCCACGTCATTCTTCAACATGCTCACAAGCTCTTTGACGTTGGATTTCAGTACTGATGAAGTTCTTTAAGTCTTTAACTTTGTAGATTCTTTGGTTTGACGAAGAATCATTCTGACTGTTGTGTTGCTTTAAGATAGAACTTCCATTAGTGATGATGTTGGCGTGAACATGTGAAGATTATGAACGATCATTCCGCTCCAGTGCTTCCATAAGAAGTAAACATAAAAACGGTTAGTAATAAGCGGATTCCGGCACTTACAAGTTTGAACTTCAAGAGAGTTAACAACATAGTGTGAAAACTCAACTCTAATTCTTACAAAGGCCGTTCCTGAACCCGGAGTCCCACAAGTGAGATAACACGATGTACCGAAGTACACCTACGGTTCAGATGAGTCGCTGAGGTACACCGAAGCATCACCTCACGACTGTAGACCGTTTGAGACACACTAAGCGTAATCCACGTGGAGTTACCGAAGTGACCTGCTGTCAGAGCTGTTTGATGTTGACCCTGGCAGGAGTTTCCATTCAATCACTGAGGATCATAGATGTGAAACTCTCATAAATGTTCTCGACAGATTGCTAAGATCTGTGAAGGACTCGATATGAACCACTGATGATCTTATTTGGTGATCAACAAGTGATGAAATGTCAAGTGTACCTAAGAGATCTTTTGATGAATCTCGTGGCTCTAGACTCAATTGTGCGTTTTGGTTTTCCTGAGCGGAGACTAGGGAGAGGGTCTCCTTCTTCAAATATTAGCAATCTCTAAGAGAAAGCCGATAGATTATGTAGGGTTCCCTGTGAGAATGAAACAAGCTTATGTTGAGGGAAACTTGAGTGGCTAAGAAGGTTTAGTGCATGCGTCACTGGGTCCATGACGACTTTTAATCTTCAATACCGGTGTCATCAAGTGACAACCAGTAGCATATGAATTGAACCCGGTGTCTGCCGTAAGTTGAATAATCTGGAGGGCTATTTCTTTTCACCCTTTACTTTACATTTCTTTTTTGATTCTTCAACTCCTTCTTTCTCCGATTCTCAATTTCTCCTTTTTACAGTCATACCTAAGGACTTCTAAATTCTAACTATTTGTGGTGTCCTTGGGTAGATCCCTCCGGCTCTTGCGGATCATAGGACGGTTATTCCTAACCTTAGTCACCTTATAACTCCATGACTAACCTATGTTGCCATAAAACCATTTATATGACAGATCTCACACAGTGATTATGAATGAAAACGTTTTGTATCACTGTTGAGATGGGTTTTGCATAAATACTCCCCCTCCACATGTGCTTAAGAGTTTTAATGGTTAAATGCACAGTGAGGAAAGAGCGCGCACATTTTGAATTGATCAACTCAAGATAGACAATCCCCCGCGAGATACGGTTACGTTGCATAGTTAAAGAGTTGCATTGTCAGCTTTTAGGTGACAACTACCTCTAATAACTATCTTGAAGGTGTAGACAAACCTTGAAAGGTTGTCAAACCCGCCAAAGTTCATGTCTACCAAGAGTTTCTCGAATGGTACATTCTACTCGGACAAGTCCTTTGCGAGACACGTTTACATCACTAGCAAACTAGCTTGAAATTATTACCCGTCCCGAATAAGTCTTTTCGAGTTACTAACAGTTTAGGATTTCGTCAATTCGTTGGTTAAGTCTATTCACACGAGAAATCAACAAACATATTTCTTATCACATATTTTCTCCCCCTCAAAAATGGCATATAAAATGTTATTTTTGAAACGTTTGAGAATAAATATGACCATTTCGAGTGTTGCGGGAAGAATGACACAAAGAACATTTTGTTGAACAAAGTTTTAAATCAAATACTCCCCCTCAACAAGTGATATAAACGGTTGAGGTTTTGAAAATCGTAAGGGGGAGTACTTGTTCTTTTGAGCAAAACCTTGAAAAATGAAAGGTTTGATAGGTTTTACTCAAAAGTAAGAAGCTTTCGCTCCTTTTATAAGGATTGTGGCACTGAAGCGTACCACAGGGTCCTTTCTTTACAATTACGGGTTGTACACTGTTATGTGTGCACAAGCCATAGACATATAAAATCACACATCCAAATTTATATTGACAGAAGTATATCAAGGGGTATCAGGAAGTCCAGTGATGTTTCCAGGAGTGCGAACTGGGCGTTGATAGCCGGTAATATTCATCCTGGGTCGACCACCAACAAAGCTTTCCAGCATTCTGAACTAATCCCGTCGAAACAACCTTTCATCGATCATAGTGATGATCCTCTTTACATCCCTTCTTTCCTGAGAATTCCACCGCTTCTGAGACCCAATGCCTTCATATATAGCCTTCAACCGATAAGCCAAACCGTCCCTAACCAACTTCAGAGTGTGATCTCCAAATTTGTGAAGATCTTTACACGCCATTAAGCAGTTTCTTTGAAGTTCACTTCGGTAAACGACGCTGAAAGGTTTGCTGACGAGTGTGTATTGTGAGAGCTGGTTGATGTCGGGAAGATCTAACTGAGGTGGAGTGAAGTTGACACGGGTTTGATATGATTCAACCGCGAGCTGGAGATCTTCAACACGTTCCTTGATGACTATACGTCTGATGAAGATGAGCAACGACTTGATGAATTCACGTTGTACTTCGGTTGAGAATTGTCTCATGCGACCCTGTACTTTGGCAAGGTACATGTCTTCAATGTCATTGATAGACAAATTCTCAAAGTCAGCTTCAGAGAAAGCATAATCTCTTTCATCTTGTCGTTTGACCACGATATTCTTTAGGAAGGTGTAGTCCCACTTAGATGAAAGATCAACGTGTTTGATGGCAACGATACTTTTTGTACTGAACACTGCATGTTGAGACTTCTGAACCTGGCAGCTTCGGTAGTAGATTCTTCGGCGTTCCGGCCAATGATGAATCCCGTACAAGGCATCTCGGTCATATGCTTCCACTTTGTTGGAGAACAAGTGATTGGCACGTTCCTCAATGGCTATGCAGTTCGAGTAGATAGCCGCTGGGAATGGAAGTGTCAAGGATGTAGCGTATTTCCTTGAACCATCGCCACCATGGAGAAGAAATTCCAGGTCTTTGTTGAAGAAATATCTGAATGGAATTCTAGGTTGGTTTGGTTGGCCAATTGTTGGTAGAGGTTTTGACCAGTCGGTGTAATATGGAGGGTTGTCCCTTTTGGTGAAGTCGATGTTTGCTTCTGGGTTGAGCCAATCCATGTTGTTAGACATGGCTCGAACAATGTTCTCAAGGTGATATTCGACCTCGATGGCACTTTCCGAGGAGTCTTTTAACAGTTGAAATGCTTCATTATTGATTTGCTTCAACCCGGATTTCGTCATCTTCTTCACATGGAACTTTTCTTGCAAAATTTTAGCGTGCTCCAATGTGTTACCGTCTACCAGATCTTGACCTTCTTCAGGATAGGGAGTTGAGTTAACAAGTGTAGAAAACCATTCAAATTCCTCTGTAGTATCGTCATCTAGCCATGATACGACTTCAATCTGAGTCGTCTTCTTCTTCTTTTTCGAAGGCCTAGATGATGATTCTGGTTTCTGAACTTGTTTGGGAGAGGTGGGTTGTTGTAGGGGCTCAAGGACTTCCTCATCGTCACCACCCGTATACTCAAAGTGATCACCGGTTTTCTAAGTCTGGGGCGGTAACTCAGAATCCTGAGGTTTATTATTAGAAGAACGAGGAGGCGACCTTTGTTGAGCAGGAGTCTGTTGAGGAGGGGGTTGCATGGACGAAGATTCACCAGACTGCTTCTTACGTTTAGGTGCAGAGTCCTTGTCCGCATCATTGTCATCTCTTGGCCGTTTGGGTTGATCGGCTGACTCCTTGCATGATGATATGAGTTGAAAGTCAAGTAGACCTTCAAAAAATTTAGCTTCATCCGAAGTAAACGTTCCAGATCGCTTCGACATTTGCATCACCAGTTTAGTGATTAACTCAGATTCAGAAAGATCAGCTTCTTTGGCCATTATATGTTTAACCAATGCGACGATGTTTGGAGTGAGTTGTCTGGAAAATACTTCTCTAGTCACACCGGGGACAGTGTCGAGAAGAAACTTGTGAGTATATTCTCTTGCCGTCTTCTCCAAATCCTTTGTGACTTTAGAAGTGATATCCTGAAGGTACTTTTGAGTGTATCCTTCGATCATTTCGTTCAGTTCCTCTTGACGATGACTTCTCATGAACTCCTGGATAAACTTCCTTTCCTCTTGCATCTTGTCATTCTCGTCATGAAGATAGTGTACTTGTTGATTGAGAAAGTTCAGCTTCCTGTAGAGCATGTCTTTCTTTCTGACTTGTTTGACAGCTTTCACAATTCTTTCATGAGTCTGAGAAATCCAAGATCGAGGTGGTTTCTTCACAGATTTGGATGTTGATTTAGTTGATTTCTTTGATGGTGGTTGTGAAGAGTGAGATGATGAATCCGATGATGATGAGATATGAGGAGATTCCGGGTCCTTTGGTGGTTCAGAAGTTTCCTTCTGTGAACGTGTAGGACTATCCAGAAGCAACTTATCATAATTAGCATCTTTATCTTTCTCGGTTTTTTCAGTTTCCGGTTCCTCAAAATCATATACAATAGTATCCTCCGTAAGCTTTTGCTGTTGTTCAAGAGTGGTGGCACCAGCTCCCTTATCGGGTTGATTAACCGCATCAGGAGTTGGTGAAGAGTGGACACCACCACTCGACCCTCCAGGGCCACGCATTTGATCTCGTTCAAATTCTTTAGCTTTCTGAAGGTGTCTAACGATTGTAAACTTCTTCCTGTATGATTTTTCCAGTTGGTCTTCATCACTTTCTGAGCTTGAGCTTTGATCATACGGCATAAGCGCTGGATTCTTCCCTTTGCCTTTATCTGCAGGTGGACTTGGAGGTTTTGCTACTGATGGAGGTGGTTCGTTTGCAGATTCAGAGTAGTGGACCTCCTCGTCTGATTCAGTACCTTCAGAGCTTTCGTCCACAAGCTTTCTTTGCGGTTCAGACTTAGGGATTGGGATGGGAGTAGCTTCCTTAGAGGGAACAATCCTCTTTCTTGGAGGGTTTCTCTTTGGGAACTTCCTTTGACTCTCTGTGCTTACTGCACTTCCAGCACTTCCTCTTCTGGTCCTCCGAGTAGGTGTTCCAGAAGCCTTTTCATCGAGTTGGCCAACTTTTCCTTCTCTTACAGCTACCCGATACCTTTTGTACGTTTCAAGCTTTTTGATTTCATTGGTAAGAAGGTGATCAGGTAACACCGTACCCTGTTTCTTTGTAGACGTTTCTTTGATTCTGACAGATAGTATAGGTTCAGTCAACATGTCATGATTATCTGGGTCGTTGAGTCACTTGGGGATATCAGGATGAAGTCCAAGTGCTCTCTGGATCAACAATTTGGTGTATCTGACATAGGGAATCTTTGAGCCAAGCTTTTTGTGAAATGTCATCATGTCATCCCATATGAGAGCTTCAATTTCGATGTCCTTCTTGTTGATTAAGGACCAGAAGACTTGCAGTTCCATGAGCTTGGGATGCTCATAGCCACTGTCACGACCAGAGACCGATTTGGTGATGATGATGTAGAGGGTTCTCCACGGTTGAGGAATGTTCTTAAGCTCCACGTGAGAGTGCTTAGTAATGATTCCTAAAGCTTCATCATAGCCAATATCTATCAAGAATTGCAGGACTGTCTCTTCAGTAGGTGTGGCAAAGAAGTCAGTTGGCACGATGTCTGGAATGATAAGTACAGCTCGTAAATTTGCAGGAGTGATGGTGGCTTGTTTGTGATTAAGTGTCACTGTTACTGCACTTTGACCTGTGATCCTCTACATAGAATTCCAGAATTGCTAAATGTAGATTTCCGGTACTGTGGCAGAGTGTGAGAGCATGTTCTGGTAGGGATGATTCCTTAGAATATCCACAGCAATGAGACAAGAAGAATCTGAGCATGTGAGGGTATCAAAATCAACCCAAAGGTTGTTCTTTCCAATCTTTCTAGGATAACCATTGGGGAAGATGTCAGCAATTGTGAGAACTTCTGGTGCATCCACATTCATTTGTGCATCCATGTCGTGATCTAAAATAACATTAGCCAAAAGAACCAACATATCGAAAGACATAATGTTAGTCAAAAGAAGGTTTTTATTGTCTAATTATTGAAGGTACATAGTTAAAGATTGTTACGAGTCCTAAGTCACTTGTTTGTCCAATAGTCCAATGACGTCGTGAAATGTTTCGTGAGTTAGTTAACTTTAAGTTTTAAAGTTTATGTTATCACTTATAGTTCACAACATATCAATCGTTTAAGTTTATTAGTGACATTATTGGTTTCGTGACGATATGATTAGTTTATTAACAAGTTTGTACACGTAACAACTCATAATGAAGGTCAATCAAGGCTTAAGCATAGAAATGATAAAGTTACACGTAAACAAGAGTGGTATACGCGTAGTCGAAAGCTTATGCGTAGGATCCTAATCTTACGCGTAAGAAATGTTACGCGTAGGAAAAGGGGACCTTATGTGTAGAGCTTACGTGTAGGCGTATAAGATCCTTACGCGTAAGGCTTACTTGTAAGAGTAGACCTTATGCGTAGAGGTCACTGTTTACGCATATCCTTCACAGGATACGCGTAGTCCCATTGTAGAACCTTACGCGTAATAGTTACGCGTAGGATTTCTCTTACGCATAACTTTCTACGCGTAAGGTGATCCTTATGCGTAGAGATTCAAATGACCTTGATTCTGAATTTTAAGTGTAGCAAGCCTAAAATAAAATCATCAAATCAGCAATCTTAACATGTATAGTCATATTAAAACAGATTATGGCATGAAAACATGTTAAACATTTTACGCGTAAAAACACATACGCGTAGGTCAAAACCCTAAGGGTTATGAATTACGCATAAGTTTTCTAACCATAGGATTTGCACCAATTCATTTCTGGTAGTTCCAAGAAGTCTATTAAGTTGTTCTATCCAAGTTTTAACATCAAATAAGCCATGAATCAAAAATACCCAATTCGTATGAACTAGAACCCTAATTTTCAATTTAAGAATCATTAGTGTTTCTGGGTGATTTCTGGGTTTAAATATGCTCAATTAAACTTGAAAACAACCTAATACAACTATTTTTTTCACCAAAATCCTTCACATTTGAAAAAACCCAAATCTACGCATAAACCCTAGTATTCAAAATCACTCAATTCGAGTTTCTGGGTTCGTTTTGAGGATAGAAAACATATCATTGATGTTATTAAAAAATTTTGACACTATCTTTATAACCACAAACACATAAACAAGATTATGTGTTAATACGCATACGCGTAGAACACAAAATCAACCATAGTTTAAAATCTAACCGTTAATTTTCAAAACGATTTAAAACCAATGTTTGTAATCTTGTTAGGAACACAAAGACACTTACAAATTGATGATCTGAAACACGGATTTGTCAAACGATTTTGGTTCGTAGATGATATTAGGTGAAGTATTAAATGTGATAGAAGTAAATGAGGTTGGTGGGTATTTTATTTAAAATGACTTTAAAGTTTTGACAGTTTTGGTCCTTCCACCTTTTCCTTTTTCATACAAAGCCATTTAACTTCCATTTTGGTTACCAAACAAAGATTTTAAGAAAGAAACTTGACGACACTCCCCCTCGACTTAAGAAAATAAAAAAAGGTTATAAATTTTAGTCCGAGGAGTGTCATTAAACCAGAAAAGTTTACCACCATTGATAAAAGAAACAACCGGGAATTGATAACATGCAAGTACACAGATGTTTTAAAACAGTTCAGTAATAATTTTCTCCCCCTCAACACTTGATCTGAAAAATACTGAAGTTTGAAAGATTAAAGTGTTGATGGAAGAAATGTACTTGCCATGTTGAAAGAAAAAATAGATTAGAAGAATATTTTTGTTGTTTTATCAGGTTTTATATTTTTGTATTTTGTTTTTGAAAAAATTATTTACAAAAGAGATTTTGGTGTTTGACAGGTTTTTAAGACTGTTTTAGGAGGTCATCCAATTCCTCTTGAGTCAAACACCTCATACCAATCCGGTGGACCAACTCATTAAACCTAGCGTGAGGCAAGGCTTTGGTGAGAAGATCTGCCAATTGGTATTCTGTACCCACGAAGTATAATTCAACAGTACCCTGTTCCACGTGGTCCTTGATGAAATGATAGCAAAGATCGATGTGCTTTGATTTCGAATGCTGAACTGAGTTGCAAGAGATCGCAATGGCACTCCGATTGTCGTAGTACATTGGGATTCTGTCAAATACGTAACCCTAGTCTTTGAGTTGTGTTCTCATCCAGATGACTTGAGCACAACACGCCAACATGGCTACATATTCTGCTTCGGTTGATGACAGCGATGTACAATCCTGCTTCTTTGATTGCCAAGACACCAGTTTATCACCAAGAAATTGTAGTGCTCCTGAAGTACTTTTTCGTGAATCTAAATATCCTGCGTGATCAGCATCTGAAAAAGCGATTAGTTCAAAACCAGAATCCTTCAGATACCAAATCCCCAAGTTAATGGTTCCCTTGATGTATCGGAGGATTCTTTTAGCCTCAGAGAGGTGGGTTTCAGTTGGTCGTGACTGATAACGGGAGCATAGATAGACAGCAAAGACAATGTCAGGTCTGCTAGCTGTTAGGTACAATAGAGACCCAATAATACTACGGTGTTTTGTAGGGTCCACTAATTTCCCATTTAAATCAGCGTCTAGCTTCTTGGTATGAGTCATTGGTGTGGCAAAATATCACAGGTTTTCATTCCAAATTTGTTTAGCAATTCAAGGGCATATTTGGACTGACTCAAGAAAATACCACGGGGTGATTGATGAACTTGTAGTCCTAGAAAGAACGTAAGTTCACCCATCATGGACATTTCAAAATTTTTCTTCATTAGTTTTGCAAAAGAGATTGAGTACTTTTTATGTGTAGACCCAAAAATGATGTCATCCACGTAAATTTGAACAATTAAGATATGTGCCCCGTGATATTGTATAAAAAGAGTAGGGTCGACCGAACCTTTGGTGAAATGATTGGCAATGAGGAAAGATGATAGCTTATCGTACCGTGCCCGAGGAGCTTGTTTGAGACCGTACAGAGCTTTGTTCAGTTTGTAGACATGGTTCGGGAACTCAGGATCAACAAATCCATCTGGTTGGCTGACATAAACCATTTCTTTAAGTTGTCCATTGAGAAACGCAGTTTTGACATCCATCTGATAGACCGTCATATTCATATGAGCCGCGAACGCGAGAAATATCCGAACAGCCTCCAAGCGAGCAACCGGAGCAAAAGATTCTTCAAAGTCTATGCCCTCTTCCTGACGATAACCCTTAGCAATGAGTCGTGACTTGTTTCGGATAACATTCCCTTCAGCATCCAATTTGTTCTTCCAAATCCATTTTAGACCGATGACATAAACCCGTGTTGGTCTTTCAACCAGTTCCCATACTTCAAGTCGTTTGAATTGTTTGAGTTCTTCTTGCATGGATTCAATCCAGGTGTCTTTGGTCATTGCGTCTTTGATGTTTTTGGGCTCAGATTGGCAGACGGTGAGTGCATAAATGCAGTGTTCACCATCTGAGTGAAGACGTTGTCTTGTAACGAACGGTTGATTCGGGTTGCCAATTATATTTTCCAGAGGATGATCTTTTGTCCATCTATGTGTAGAGGGTTGATGTTGGTATACATTATGCAGATTTTGAGGATTCAAATGGTTTGTTGAAGATTCCGCGACATCTGGTGCAGCAGTCTCATTAGCAAACGGGTTAAAGAACGCATTTGGATCAAAATCGGCAGGTGGGGGTACTTCATTAAGAACATCATCAGCTGGTTCATCATTGTTGGAAGCGGTTTGTTCAACTGTTGTGTTGGAGTCAACTGGTGGTGCTTCTTCAACAATAGTTGTTGTCGCAGGTGTATCAGGTATAGGAATATTATTAGGTTGAGCAGCGGAAACAGCGGATACACCTGGAGCACGTTCATCAATATCGTCACTGAACAGTGGAGCAAATAACCTTTCCATTTGTTGAAGAGTGAGCTGGGGGCTTTGTTCAGCTGATGATGGGGTTTGGGGGAAGTTTAAGCGGTTGCGACCGGGTTCTAAGCTGTTATACTAAGAAGCCATTTCCGTGAGTTCATCAAAGTGAGCATGAATCATTTCCATTACCTCCTTTGTTCGACGATTCCAGATGCGGAAACCTTTAGAATTATCACAGTATCCAATAAAGACTCCAATATCAGCTTTGGCTTTGAGCTTTCCAAAGTCATCACAATCATTATTTGGATAGAAAAGAGATCCAAATACATGAAAGTGTTTTAGATTCAGTTTTCTGTTGTGGACAAGCTCGAAAGGTGTTTTATTGTGGCGTTTTGTGATCATAGAACGGTTTTGAGTATAGCATGCAGTAGATACAGCTTCTGCCCACAAGTAATCTGGGAGTTTGGCATTGATTAACATAGTTCTTGCAGCTTCCACCAACGTTCGGTTTCGTCTTTGAACAACCCCGTTTTTTTCAGGTGTACGAGCAATAGATGTCTGATGCTGTATTCCCGCTTTCTCATAAAATTCACGAAGGGTTTGGTTAACAAATTCAGTTCCTCTGTCTGTTCTGATTTGTCGAACGGTGTTTTGGAGCTGAACCTGTATTTTCGTAAGAAAGGTGATAATCATTTGTGGAGCTTGGTCTTTGCTTCGAAGAAAGTAGACCCAAGTCCAGCGTGAATAGTCATCAACGATTACAAGGATGTAGCGTTTGCCATTTATCGTTTGCACACGCATCGGGCCACACAAATCCATGTGAAGAAGATGAAGCACATGCTGAGAGCTGTGTTCCACCTTTGAAGGAAAATGAGCACGTGTGCTTTTCCCTTGTTCACATGCTGAGCAAAGGTGATCTTTTGAATACCGAAATCGTGGGAGTCCTTCAACTAGTTTGTGTCGAGCAAGGTTGGTGATAGTCTGAAAGTTTAGATGTGAGAGACGACGGTGCCATAGCCAGGATTTTGTTGATGTTGCCTTTGAAAGTAAGCAGATGGGAGAAGAAGCAACCATGTCTTGCATAGAGATAGTGTAAAGACTAGAAGTAGGCGAGCCAGACATGAGGTCATTTCCTTGTAGATCACGAATGAAACAAGTTTTCTCCCTGAAAGCAACCTCCAAATCTCCATCACAAAATTGACCTACTGAAAACAGATTGTGACCGAGGCCTTCCACATAGTAAACCCTGCTTATTTCGATGTTCCCATTGATATAGTCTCCGTAGCCCATGATAGCTGCGAAGTGATCATTCCCGAACCTGACAGTGCCAATGAAATTTGCAATAAAGTTGGTTAACAGTTTAAGGTTGCCTGTCATGTGTCGGGAACATCTGCTATCAACAATCCAGAGAATGATCTGTATCACCTGCATTACACACAGACGACACAGATGGAATAGAAGTAGATGTGGAACCCGAAATGTTAGAGGGTTCCGGAGCAGTTATGAGAGACATACACACATCAATAACTTTAGGCATCCATTTAAATCCTAGTGTATTATATATCCATTTATGCCATCTAAAACTACTATTTACTTTAGTCTTAGTGAATGCACTAGGTGGTACTACATTCATTGGAGGTGAAACTGGAGCTACAGGGACAACAACGCGTTTCTTAGAATCTAAAGAAGGCGGTCTACCAAGCACAGACTTAGACTGATTAGTGGGCCTAGAGGTATTCCGAGTCTTAGGATTCCGTAAATGAGAGATGATAGCTTTAGCAACACATTTTTCATGACAATCAGAATTCATACTTTTACGACAAATAGCACAAGGTGCATCAGACTGAATATCAAAAGTACTTAACGGTTTAGCATTCGTTACATCACTATTTCTATTACATTTGCCAGACGCAATATCTATAGTGGAGGCAACATGAGTCTTATTCATAGTCCTAGTGTGTTCTTCTACTTTAGCATTCCTTATTGATCTTTTCTTAGGTCGCAACTTCCTATTCTTCGATTGAGTACTCCTAGGCTGTGAAGTGCGGACGTTTGGAAAAGATGCAACTATTCCTGTTTCAGTAGAAGGAAGCACGTTAGCAACTTGTGATTTGGCAGTAGGGATTCTAGGTTCACGATTACTAAGTGTGACTGGTGCTATCTTCTTAATGACGGTTGGGGGAAGGTGTTCATACTTTCCTAACATTTCTCTTAGCTTAAAGATAGTGTGCACCAACTCTTGATTTTCAGAACGTAGATTTCCCGAAAAATTCATGACTTCCTTAGTGTGTTTGAGAAAATGATCAAGCTCGTTTGATGCTTCATCACGATTCTTTTTAAGTAAATAAAATATGACACCATATTCCTGTTTAACTTTTACAAGTTCTTGTTCATATTTAAAGATTTGACCTTTCAAAGACACGTTTTGATTATCCAATTGCTCAAATTTTGGACTAAACAATTTAGATTGCAACTGGGTGATTTTTTTTTTGCAAAGCAAGTTCACGATTATGACAATCTTTTTGACACCATTGAAGACGATGTTTTGCGTTTAAAAGCTCGTTATTCAATCGTTCATTTTCAGCTTTTAAAGATTTGAACTGATGCACAATATCGGAATGATCAACAGTAACAACATTATCAACGATATCAGCAGAGATATAATCAGATGCATATGGCAAAGCATGAAGTAACACAACATTATGGATATCAGCATAGATAACATCTTCCAAGAGTCGATCAACATCTTTTCTCAACATTTTCTTTTTACGTTTAGTATTAGAAATAGATGTTTCTGTTTTCTCGAAAACGACCTTCATCACTCCAAGTTCCTTATGAAATTCCTTTTCCCAAGACAATGCACAATTTTTCAAAATTTTAACATTAGGTAAAATATTTTTCTAAAAAATGTCTCTTTGTTCTCGCGCCAGAGGCGATTGAAAATGTTGAACTTTGATTTCAGAATGATATGCTATCTCATGTTCCAAAGTTTTGAGGTCGGCCATGAAAATGTCAAAATATCTAAGAATTTTGTGATTTTTAGGTTTTGAATTACTTCACTAATGGAAGGTAAAGGACCATAAATTTGTGCATAATCTGGTTGGGTTAACATTCGAAGACTCAGGTGTTTTAATGATAACCCTTGGTGTGTTAGAAGAATCCTTTGACGGGACGAAAGTGACCGCTTGTGAATAAGTAAAAGGTTTGTTATAAACAACTTTTTCTAATTTTGATCGACTCTCGTCTTCAGCATCTAATTCCTCTTGACGATTATATTCAACAACAGTCATAACAGAATCATCAATTTTATATTCTGCAGTTTGAATGTTTTGGGAGAAAGCTTAGGTTTGTAATCAGCAAGATTGAGTCCATATCCTTTTGGATTTGGTTTTAAAGTAAACTTTTCAATAGCTGTTACAGACTCACCATGTTTATAAAAAACAGTTTTGAACTCTTTAAGCTTGTTTTGCAAATCAACAATTTCTTCCAGATAGTCATCTATTCGATTCGTTGAATGCTTTTTGTATGCAGAGAACGTTTTTTGACAAGTTAACAACTCAGCCTTAGCTTGTTGATTTTCCAAGGTGAGAGTGTTAACTTGCTTTTTATGTTCATGTTTCAGTTGTTCTATTTCAGACAACAAAGCATTTTTCGAAGCGGCTAGATCACGCATCTGTCTCTCTAAATATTTTTTGTTTTGATGAGATTTAGCAAAAGCTGCTTCAAAACCTTTTTCACGTTTTTCTTGAGCTTTGAAAAAATTGAGTTGCATGTTTAAACATTCAAAATCCTTGGTTAACAGTGCATTTTTGCTTTTTAAGTCCTCATTAATGGCACGACATTCTTCCACTATGGTTTGTTGGTCTTGTATTAAACGAGCAAAATCTGGATGAGGCAAAAGTTCGGCTTGTTCAACGTGAGTCTCAACATGATCATTATTTAGATCCTCAAGTATAACCACGGAGTCAATTTGATTATCAAGGGAAACCATAAGGTCATCTTGATCGTCAAATGTAACTACGGGATCTATTTGAAAATCGTCGGAATGAGATGTGGAAGACTCATTTTGAACATTCTGAGCCTTGCCGGATTCAAATGTTGGCGGAGATATTAGATCAGAGATAAACATGGTTTGTTCGGGTACCTGAGACAAGCCATCAGTGTCATACACTGGGCCTGTTTCACTCATGTGTAGCTCTTGCATATTAGCCATCAACATAACTGCTGAGTTGGTCTGCAAGTCCTCCATATCATCATCTGAGTCTGCATCTGCCATAAAGCTCTGTTCTTTGTCTGTGAGAGTTCCACCAGCTTCATCCTTAAGAGCCAAAAGAAGAGCCTCTTTGTGATAAGCACTGCCCCTAGTCCTTGACTTTGGGCATGCATTAGCCAGGTGTCCCTTCTCATTGCAGTTGTAGCATCGAAGACCATTTAACCCATTCTGAGCATTTCCCTGTTCCACCACTTGAGCTCTGTTGTTATTCCTTCCCACAACATTAAACCCTTGACCACCGCTCATCTGACGACCATAACCACGATTCTGAACTTCAACTCGTCCATTGTTGACAACAGCTTGATTCCTTGTGTTTGATGAGGAACGAATGCGATTGTTGGATTTGTTGGTATAACGGCCAAAAGCATTAGCAATCATAACAAATCCTTGTTGCAATGCTTCGAACGGATCGATGTCCTCATTTGCTTCACTGACAAGTGCTTGAGCATTGTTGTTGTTGTATGGAACCAATTGAGATTGTTGTTGTGAAGGATCATGTGATTGGTTTGAAGCAGTTGGTTGAGTTGCTGGTTGAGGAGGATAATTTTGTTGAGCATATAAGGCAAGTTGTTGATTTTCCGGATGTGTTGGTGGAGCAATTTGAGCATGAAGAATCCTTTCCCGATCAACTTCCTTTTCATGAGGCTTCAAGTAATCGTACAATAATCCATAGGTAGATTGATGCATGTTCTTCGCTTGACGGAGAAAAATGACATACTTCTCCCATTCAGGACCAAGACTACTCAGGAACTTAGTATTCACTGCAATTCTTGGCATGATGATGTTGTGTTTATCCAAATCATTGATGATGTCCGAAAAATGATGATGATAAGACTCTAGTGTCTCTCCGGGTTCAATCATGAAGTGTTCATAAGCCAAGTAAATTTTGGATTCCAAATCCTCCTGATTGAGTACAGATCCTTCCATAAGAAGACGAATATGTGCCCACATCTTCTGTGCAGTCTTTTGAGCATCAACACTACGAAGAATTGGGTTTGGTAATCCTAAGAGGATATATTCCATTGCAAGCTCATCTGCTTCATAGTGTAGAAGTTCTTGAGGATTCAAGTCTGCAACAATAGCATTGTTCGTTTGTTCATCTCTTGGTGGATTAGCATTAGGATCTCCGGGTGCAACAATATTAGGCATCTGAAATGGACCTTCCAAGATAACCTTCTTTAAGAACTTTCCATGTGGCTTCTTCAGATCACAAAATCTAAAGAACCTTATCACCCATTGATCGTAGTTTTCTGGAGTGAGCATTGGAGGTCTATCAAGTGATCCAGCCTCATGAATTGATTGTTGGCTGCTTAAAGCTTCACACATCTTTGCAAACCAAGTGGGTTCCTTCATAGTGTTCCTTGATGGATGTTGATTGAAATCACTTGGTGGTGGTTGAACCATTTGAGGTTGTGGAATTACAGCAAGTTGTGGAGTATGTTGTTGATTAAATTGTTGTTGATAATTTGCTTGTTGTTGATTCCATTGTTGATGTTGGGGACTTAATTGTTGTTGTTGTTGACGTTGAGGATAAGTGTAAGGGAAATAGTTAGAGTATGGTGGTTGAGACATGTTGAAAACTTGTGTTGGTAAAAATGGATCTTTGTAGTCGAATGAACCTTTGTTGATGAAGTGTCCTTAGGCGTAGAAAGCACAATAGCGAAGTAGCACTTATGCGTAAAAACACCAAAGTTACGCGTAACAATCAAGAGTTACGCGTAGATTTAGCGTACGCATAAGTAGGGAAAAGACACTAAAGTTATGCGTAGACACAAAGTTAGGCGTAGAAAGTTATGCGTAGGATTACCTTATGCGTAAGAATGAGCTTAGGCGTAAGATGAATCTTATGCGTAGGATTTCTATGCGTAAGCTTTATGCTTATGCGTAATTTTAGGGTTTTGCCCAAATGATCTTTTACACTATCACAGTGCAAAAGATATCCAAAGTCGACGTATTTTCAGACTTATCCAAGTAAGAAAACACGGAGTAAACCACGAAAACGAAGATCAAACCAAGGATAACCTTACACGTAGTTTTAGGGTTTTGCTACGCGTAGTATTACTCGTAAAATTGATAATGCCCAAAGCTGTTTCTAAACCAGTTTTTGTGTGATAAAATAGCTTCAATAACACCAAAAGACACAAAAGTGCGAAATTTGATGATCCAAAGCCCTTAAAACAGTTACGCGTAGGATGATACTCACGTTCAAAAACTAGATGAAAAACAATGATCTACACATAAAGTTCTAAACTTTTTGCCAAAAACAGTAAGTTTAACACCTTATAACGTTGAAAGGACAAGAATCTTGGATTAAAAAGTGTAAAAAATACGTTTTTGATCAAGCCAAAGTTTCAGATACGCAAGTTAAGCGTGAGACCAAAACTCACTTCAAACAATACGTTCACTCAACTATTAGGCGATTGATACCACTGATAGGTCACTAGTTTTACAACACAAGCAATATAGAAAGAGATAAGGCGATTGAACAAGTAAATCACACACACACACACGATAATAAAGATACGGTTTAGGCGTAGATGTGAGTGAAAGAAATAACTTGAATAACCAACCCTCAAGTGAGGGTTTACATGAGGTATTTATAGGAGGAAAGCTAGGGCAACACTCCTAGTTTCCATCCTTTCCTTATTGGACATGGGCCTAAGCTCATGGGCCTTCTACATAAGCTTAAGGCTAAAACAAACATAAAGGCCATAATTAAGCTACCTATTACATAAGAATAACTAACACTTGAATTATAGTTTAGGAGTGATTCCAACATATATGATTATCTATACCACTTTATTTGTTTTTAAGTACTTATAATGAATACATATCATCCTATAATTATCCCTTGAAACACATCATTTTTGATGATGTCTAGGAACCCATGACACCCTAAGAAGGTGTATGGCAGGTTTAGAACAGCTTTGGCATTGGTTTGAAGTGGTGAAAATAAGTTTTACGCGAGAAAAATCCATTTCGACAATTATATATAAGGGTCTGATCATTTTTGTTAATTCTGGAAATTTCGACAGATTTTAAAATTTTATGGGCTAGATATTCAGAAAATATACTTTAAAATGAAAACGTGGCCGCTTGAATGGGTTAAAACGGAGTTATAACGAAAAAGTTATGTTATTTTCAAGTTTAACGACGAAAACTATATTTTCAGAAAATTCAGCATGTTGTCCCAAACTTTTACGAGTCAAAAATGAGTCTTTAGCATTATTAAATGAGTCGAGTTATCAAAAATATATTAGTATACTTTAATACGAAGCTAAGGACATATAAAACGTAGAAAACGGACTTGTAACGATTAAATTACACGCGTTTAAACAAGGTTGTCGTAACTATTTCATATAAGCATAATTAATATATTTTCTAATAGCCAAAGATATCGGTCGCGAATGACCAGGTTGAGGGTCGTTTTTAACATTGATGGAGTACTTTTTATAAAATGATGTCTTCTAGTAAAAGTAAGTTTGTCTAGCCTATTTTCCAAAACGTCCAACCGTTCGTCAAACGGAGTTGTAACGAGTAAAATACGGTCACTCAAACTTTGCTGAAAGTTACCCTTAAACAATATTTTTGGTACAAGTACCCTACTTTACCTATGTTTTTCTCCATGATCGAGACCTCTATGATAAAAACTTAAAAGCTAAAACTTTGAGAAAATGCTACAAGCTTTCCAAAACCGTTGAGTTTTTTTTTTCTAACACTCGATATTCACTATTTTACGACTAGCTTTTCGAGGCCATTTAGTCACTTTCATGAATTGTCAAATTATATTATTTTGCGACGAAAAACTATAATTTCATAATAAATCACTAAATGATTATCGTAGGATATCATTTCAACAAAAATACTTGTAAAGTAATTTATAAATTGTCAAGACGTTATAAGATTATTTTTCGACGATAAACTTTATTTTCAAAAATTCGCAAGTGGTATAGATATCATACGAATTTCATGCATAACATTACATCATGACTTATTATAGAACATATCACTCATAATAGGTCGTAGTTAGAGGTTCACGCTACATTTCAGTGTATCCACTTTTGCCATCGCATCATTGTCCAAGTGAGTTCCATAGCCCCATTTTCAATTGTTTTTATACTACTTTTGGGGGAGATACATGCTCATCAACTTTTATGACATTCATGTCTATTTGCAAACTATGTGTTTATCTGAACTGAATGTTTAATCATGCGAAGTAACAGTTTTGCCATACTTAGAATTTCTATATCATAAATCATTGGACTAGCGGTCTTGGTATAATCGTTGGACTAGCGGTCTTGGTATAATAATTGAACTAGCGGTCTTGGTATAAGGTTGAACTAGCGGTCTTGGTAATATCATGAACTAGCGGTCTTGGTACAATCATGAACTAATGGTCGTGGAACTATTTGAAACAACACTCATATGTGTTATATCAATTGAATATTGATAGGTTAAGTAATGTACTATTATGTGAATTCATTTGACATCATGCGCTGGAACATAAACTATACACATTTTGGCAGTGGGTTGTAAACACACAGGTTGCAAGTTTTGTATGGGCGGAACTTGGAACTGAGTGGATTTGCAATGCCTTTGCTGCATGAACTTTTTTTTTAAGGTTTTCTTCATGGCAACACAAACTCTATGAACTCACTCAACCTTTGTGTTGACACTTTTAGCATGTTTTATCTCAGGTATCTAAGGCATACACTTCATGGCATGCATATGGACTTATCATAGAGTCGCGGTGACGACGCGTCTCACAGGGATTTTATGCACTTTAAAACATCGTTTGGCTTGTATCAAACTTATTTCCGTACATGTTGATTTTCATTTGGGACCTACACTTTGTAAACTCTGAATATTTTATTAAATCAAACGATGTGTTTTCCAAACGACACTTTAGGTCGTTCAATATAACTGTGATTGTGATGCTATGACCGTCAACCCCCAAGAATTCCATTCCGCTGCAAAACAGGTAATTTGGGGGTGTGACACGATGTGAAGATGGTAGTGTTGATGGCGTGAAAGCGGTGATGGTGATGGAGACGTTGCTGGTGACGGTGCAATGGTGTGATGGTGATGAAAATCACTGGAGTCATGTGTTGGAGAGAGGTTGGATGGGATGAAAGTGGATGTGTTGTGTTAGATATGATGATGATGGTGGTGGTTGGGAGATTACTATGAGAAGAAACATTGAATGACCAATATGCCCCTATGTGTATGTGTCAATCTTTAATTTGATCAAATCTTGGAGTATGATCCGACGGTTGTAAATACTTTGTATACTTTGCAAAACATTGTCACTTTGCAAAGGATCCGTTATCTATTGATTTAAGCACGCCGTAACATAAGGTATAAGATAAATAATTAAAGGGTTTTTGACGTTTTCCTAACTTGTGTCACGGGGCACAAGCTTTTAATCATTATACAAACTTAAATTACTATATTTTCATGTTGGTTGAGATTAATAGTTTCTTTAATCTATTATACTTATCAAATTTATTGATGACGTATAGTCTATATTCGGGTCACGAACCCGACCAAAGCCCAATACTAATAAGCCCAGCACGAACTGGGCTACGCCGATAAGTGTTTGGGCCCACGAAGGCCCAAGTCCAATGTTAATTAAGGAACACGATATCGGATATCTCCTAATTATGGAGATATTCCCCAACCGACTTAGGCGGGATACGCCGAAGGTTGAGGAACACGGAACCAACAAGGATTCCGTGTGTATATAAAGGGAATCCTATCCCTCATTAAAGGTACGATTTTACAAACCCTAACTCTCCTTTAACCCTAAGAAGCCGCACGTCGGATCAGCTTCCAAGCAAACTTCTGGGACAACCAGTGTTGCTAAAAACCAGGGATCAGGCCAAGATTTGGTTTTCCCTCTGGTGGAACCACGCTACGCTCGGGGACAACCCAGGCCACGGCAACCACCGCTAGCACAGGAGATCCACTGCGCACTCTTTTTGCCACTCCATTCCAAATGGCGGTGGAAACAAACTTCAAAAAAGCACCTGATGCGCCCGATAAAAACAAGAGTATAGTGGTAGAAACTGATACTCCTACTCTAGAAGGGGTTGTGTCGGAGCTAGCGCCAGACGAGTTCGTAGCGCAAAACTACGAAACATTGGCTGCTCTAATGCAAAAGGAAGCAAAGAAGAGGTCAGGTCGGAGTCAGCATGCCCAACTCGATTTTGGCCCAGAGTTTGAGACATCCCCACCACGCCGTCAAAAGGAGAAGCGCGGGAGGGATAGTCGCCGACCCCAATTGTTTAACCGAATTGGGAGGAGAGTTGAGGATGATGAGACATCCAACTCACAACATCTGGAAGGAAGTGAGGAAGATGAACAGTGTACCAGTGTCCATGCCAGACTTGGTAGCCGGAGAATTCATGACAGACTTGGGCGACGATACTCCCCAAGTGAAAGCCCTTCAAGTCCAGATTCTGAGGATAGCCGGCGCAAGCGCCGAAGAAAGGGAAATTCATCCTCTGATAATTCCTCGGACAATGAGGACAGCGATACAGGACATTGGAAGTCCAGAAACAAATATAAGGACCAAGAGGATGAAGATATATCTCTCCCGTGGCGCCGCCAAAAGGTGGATGCGTTCACTCGACGCATCAACAATTTCTCAGAGAATAAGAGGAGACGCATGCCTGCCAACGTGAAAACCTATGACGGAACAGGTGACCCTGATGATCACCTAAAATTTTTTGAATCAGCAGCTACAATTGAAAACTGGCCACAGCCTGTATGGTGCCACATGTTCAACTCCACGCTAGTAGGAAATGCGCGGAACTGGTTCAACAAGCTTCCACGAAGAAGCATAAATTGTTTTGAGGAGTTGAGAAAGGCGTTCCGCCAAAACTTTATTCAACGGAAAAAGTGTGCAAAAAACCCCATTGAACTCGCCAAGGTCAAACAGCGCCAAGGGGAATCCACAACGCTTTTATGGAGCGCTTCAAGGACGAATGCATGCAAGTTAAAGCGTGTCCCGAGGTGCTCAAAATCTCAGGGTTCATGAATGGGATAAGCAACCCAGAACTTATCAAAAGGTTGAATGCCAAGATTCCCCAATCCTTTGATGAGGTCATGAAACGCACACGGTCCTTTGTCCAAGGAGAGGCTGCTGCGGCGGATAGCAAGAGAAGCTACTCGAACTACCGGTCACATGAACAACCTGTGAGACAATCCACTGACCGGAATAGTAACCATAATAGGAATTATCGCAACCAGGGGAGCGGGCGCGACAATGACAAGTATACCCCGCTGACCAAGACGCCAAAGGAAATACTCGCAACAGAAGGCGCGAACTTTCCAAGACCGCCACAAATGCGCACTCCAGAGGATCAGCGAGTGGGGAGTGGATATTGTGACTATCACGAACAGAAAGGCCACACCACCAATGAATGCGTCCAACTGCGCCAGCTCATCGATAAGATGGTAAAAGAAGGCAGATTGGACCATTTGGTCAAAAACATCAAGGATGGGAAGGATAGACAGAATAATGGGAACAAGAAAGAGATACCCAAGGACAAGGCCGACACCATCTACATGATACAATCATGGCAGCGGGTTACTAGGCAGAAGGTCAGCCAGGAGTTTTCCCGTGGAAGTGCAATCTCTTTCCCCACCTTAACTGCGGACAACGCAATGGTAGAGCCACTCACCATTGAGATTAGTGCGGGTGGTCTCGACATCCACCACATGTACATTGATGGTGGAGCATCTGCAGATATTATGTATGAGCACTGCTTCAAACGACTGCGGCCTGAAATACGCAGTCAGTTAAGCCCGGTCAGGACAGTGCTGACTGGTTTTACGGGAGAAAAGATATGGCCTATGGGGCAAATACGTCCACTAGTCAGCGTAGGCAATAAAGAACACTCTGCAACAGCCTGGATGGATTTCATGGTAATCAAATCTCCTTCGCCATACAATGGCATTATCGGAAGACCAGGGATATCCGCTATGCGCGCAGTGCCGTCTACAGCGCACGGGATGCTTAAATTCCCAGTTGAAGGTGGTATTGTTAATCTTTACAATGCCACTGTGCCGCATAGAGAATGTAACACGATTACATGCGAAACGGCACCTATCCCAGAACAGCGCGCAGCCAAAGTTCCAAATCTGAAGGTTGCAATTCACCCTGACTACCCAGAACAGGAAATATCCATCAGAGAGTCACTGTCGGACAACGACAAAGCAGCTGTGTGTGCACTCTTGCAAAAGAACCTGGACATTTTTGCATGGGAGCCAAAACACATGACTGGGGTACCACGTTTAATCACAGAACATAAGCTGAGAACCCGACAAGGATAGTCACCAATACGCCAGAAGAAGCGCGGCCAAGCTCCGGAGCGCGCACAGGCAATTCTGGCAGAAGTACACAAGCTAGTAGAGGCAGGAATCATGCGAGAAGTCTACTACCATGACTGGCTTTCTAACCCAGTAATGGTCAAGAAGAGCAACGGTAGCTGGCGAATGTGCGTGGACTTCACAGACCTCAAAAAAGCATGTCCACAAGACTGCTACCCACTGCCAGAGATAGACTGGAGTCTTTGTGCGGATATCCATTAAAGTGCTTTCTGGATGCATACAAAGGCTGTCATCAAATCCAGATGGCTAAGGAGGAAGAGGAAAAAACGGCATTTCACACAAGCCAAGGCGTCTACTGTTACACAAAATGCCCTTTGGCTTGAAGAATGCAGGCGCTACCTATCAGCGGTTAGTAGATAATGCATTTGAAAAGCAGGTAGGCCGCAACCTAGAGGTCTATGTGGATGACCTGGTCATAAAGAGCCATACTGAAGATGAGTTAGTGCGCGATATTGAGGAAACATTTAAACTCTACGAGAGATCAATATGAAGCTAAATCCCAAAAACTGTACCTTCGGTGCTACTGAAGGCATGTTCCTTGGATACCTGATAGAACCTGACGGTATAAAACCGTATCCAGAAAAGACTAAGGCGGTCATCGAACTTCCTTCACCGCGCACGTTGAAGGAAGTCTGATGTGTCTCGCGACTACTAGTTTTAAATTTATAACAAGGATTACCGAATTAAGCTAAGAACACATGGGCAAGTATAACCCTTTCGTATGTAGTTAGTTTTGGTTGGTAAGCCGAGGTCGTTCACTAGGATTTGGGTGTTTTCAATTGTGAAGAATCTATGTAATAGCAAGTAACACGAAAGTGGGAAATGGTTGTCACGTCCCAAAATACCATATAGCCAACAAGTAACACGAAAATAATGATTAAGGGAATTCAATAAGATTAAAACTACACTTGCTTAAACTATTTTCTTATCCATGATTAGTATGATTGTGTTAACCTCTTCTTAACATGTTGGTTATGATAATTAGTTGGTGTACTAATCTATTGTTCTTACAAGTTAAACCATGATCAAGAGTTTAGTTTATAAAAACAAGCATTAAGTCTAACCAATCAATTCAAGATCAATTCAAGTTTCATAAGTTTACTTTCATAAACTTAAACACAAAAACATCCATTTGTTTCATCAAATTGCTTAAGAAATGGTCAACACAAAAGGTAACCGATCATAGACAAAAGGCTACAATTGATTCTCAACAACTAATCTTACGACCTTTTAGATGTTTCCAACCAATAAAATTTGATAATCAAAAAGTGTTTCTATTACAACCACACCTTAGTTCCTTTGTATAATCAAGAATAATGGGTAAAAACAATCATCCATAGACAAAATGATTATGACTAGTTGAATAACAATAAGTTCTTTCGACCCCAATGATTACTATCAATTAGCCAAACTTGATTAACAAATGTCACTATGAAACTTTAGCACAATTGGATCTTAGAATCAACTTGAAATTGAATTAAAACATGTTAACACAATCACTAACTAATCATATGATAATCAACATCATTTAAGCAAGTGCATAAAGAAACTAGCCACTCATAGCAATCATAAACATAAACTCAGAACTTTGAACATTAGAAAACATGATTAAAGGTCTTACAATGATTGAAATGATATTACAAATGATGTAGTAATGATGCCTCAAGTATTGGTGATGACTTCTTGATGGTTTGACCTCCAAATGATGACTTCTTGGACCTCCAAAGTTTCCTGGAACTTTATGAACGAATTTAGGCTTTGAGAGAGTAGTAGTGGTGGTAAGATAGGTGTGAGAGAAGATCTCTCAAGTTGTGGTGTGTGAAATGAGGTTGCAAAGGCCTCTATTTATACTACTTCCAAGGCTAGGGGTTATAAATGCATTTCTTGGTCACCAAGGAGCTTGGAAGGGACTAGAAGACATGTAGGAATGACCTAGAATCATTTGGAATAAGTTTGGAACCTTAGTGATGAAGAAATGGCTGTACCAGGCCCTCCAACCGAATCGGTTGGGCTCCAACCGTTCGGTTGGTCTACGTGACCATTCTCCAACCGGATCCGGTTGCGGGGCTCGACCGATCGGTTGGAGCAAAAATCACAAAAAGTCATAAACAGCAAAGTTGTAGATCTTTCTCTTAGCTTTCCGTGGCCGCTTGAATCACCTAAATCGGAGTTTGTATGCAAAAGATATGGCCAAAATGGTGAAGGTGTGTCGGGAACAACGAGGCTTCCAATATCTTTTCGTTTAAGCTTCTTTTCTTCATTTCTTTCTCGTTTTCCTTCTTGAACTTTAATCTTGAGTCTTTGGACCACCATCTTGATGACTTATCTTCTCGAATATACTTCGCAAGTCTTTCTTTGGTCGGGAATTCTTCATACATGGAGAAATCTTCGTATTTTACTTCTTTTTCCGTCTTTTTCTCCACTTTCCTGTACTTGGCTACAAATGAACTAGCAAACGCACTTTTGTACGATTAAGCATCAAAAGCATATGATTATAACCAAATAACACACATAAAAGCACGGATAACGCTAGAAAAAACATGCATAATTTGAGCGTTATCAAAGTCCAATCTCTCAATGGAAAGCTGGCCGGTCTAAACAGATTCCTATCCAAGTCATCAGACAAATCATTATCCCTTTTCAAAACACTCAAGAAGTGTATAAAAAGGGGAGACTTTCGGTAGACTACGGAGGCAGAAGAGGCCTTCACATAGCTTAAACAACACCTGGCAACGCTACCCACACTTGTCGCACCCCGACCAGGGGAAGAGCTGATTATGTATTTATCCGCAACTGATGGAGCAGTTAGCGCAGTGTTACTAACAGATAGGGATTCAGTACAAACCCCTGTCTATTTTGTAAGCAAGGTGCTCAAGAAGACGGAGATGAACTATAGCGCCATGGAAAAATTAGTTCTGGCATTGGTGTTTGCTGCTAAACGGCTACGCAGGTACTTCCAAGCGCACCAAATAGCAGTAATCACAGACCAACTGATCAAGCAAATCATCTCCAAGCCTGATGCATCAGGACGGCTGCAAAAATGGAGTGTGTTGATCGGTGAGTACAACATCACCTACAGACCACGTACTGCGGTAAAAGGGCAGATACTAGCAGATTTCATCATCGAAAAACCAGACACTGATGATGCACCCGCACCAAGCAAGAAGGAACTGCCAGATCCATGGATCTTGTTCACAGATGGATCCTCATGCGTAGATGGGTCAGGAGCAGGCCTCATTCTCACAAACCCGGAAGGAATGGAATTCACCTACGCACTGCGTTTCGAATTCACAGCGACAAATAATGAGGCAGAGTATGAAGCCTTAATAGCCGGACTACGCATTGCAGCTCGAATGGGTGTACGCAACCTGGAAGGGAATGTAGGATCCAGGCTAGTAGCCAACCACGTGTTGGGCGAATATGTGGCCAAGGAGGAAAGCATGATTCAGTACCTCGACAAAACCAAGGCACTAATCCAAGGCTTTGACAGGTTTACCATCAAACAGGTTCCTAGAGGGGAAAACCGGAAGGCGGATGCACTAAGCAAAATTGCATCCACAAGCTTTGCACACCTATCCAGACAGGTGTTGGTGGAAACGCTAAAAAGCAAATCCATCTCAGAGATGAAAGTATCCACGGTAATAGAGGAAGACGGCCCTACGTGGATGACACCAATAATGGAATTCCTAACAAAGGAGTGTTACCCCAAGAGCAGAAGGAAGCTCGAAGGATACGGCGCACAGCACAGAGGTTCGAACTTCGAGACAACATACTGTACCGACGCTCCTTCCTTCAACCATGGCTCCGCTGCGTTGGCCCCCTACAAGCAAATTACGTGCTGCGAGAAATCCATGAAGGTTCACGCAGCATGCACTCAGGACCACGATCCGTGGTGGCACGCGCTTTGAGGTCAGGATATTATTGGCCCACCATGCACCGCGATGCGCGGGACTTAATAAGGAAGTGCAGCGACTGCCAAGTCCACATACCCATTCCTCGCCAACCACAACAGGAGCTAACACCAATTACGGCACCATGGCCATTCTACAAGTGGGGTGTTGACATCGTAGGTCCTTTTCCTGTTGCAGCAGGGGGATTAAAATTCCTCATAGTCGCCATAGACTACTTCAGAAAGTGGATCGAAGCAAAGGCAGTGGTAACAATCACTGGCAACCAGGTGAAGCGCTTTGTCTCGAAAAATATTGTATGCCGCTTCGGTCTACCTGGGGAGATCATCTCGGACAACGGGAAACAATTCTGCGATAACCCTTTCAAGGACTGGTGCGAGAAGCTAAAAATCACACAGCACTTCGCATCAGTTAAACACCCATAAACCAACGGCTTAGTTGAACGTGCGAATCGCAGCCTGGGTGAAGAAATTAAAGCACGCTTGGACAAGCACAAAGGAAGATGGGTGGAAGAACTATCGCATGTTCTGTGGGCGCACCGTACTTCGATTAAAACCAGCACAGGGGACACCCCCTTCTCTCTAGTCTATGGGACAGAAGCCATCATACCAGCCGAAATTGGAATGCCAACTATCCGCACTGCTGAAATCAATGTGGCAACCAATGAAGACGAGCGACGTATCGACTTAGACCTACTAGAAGAAAGACGCAGACGCGCAGCTATACGGGAAGCAAAATCAAAGTCAAGGATGAAGGGATACTATGACGCTAAAGTGCTACGTGTTTCATTCAGACCAGGTGACTTCGTTTACCGCGCCAACGATGCAAGCCACGCCGAAGACACAGGTAAGCTTGGACCAAAGTGGGAAGGACCCTATGAGGTCACTGAAGCATTAGGAAGAGGCGCGTACAAGCTACGAGGCTTGGATGGTTGAGAACTGCCACGCACATGGAACATCTGCAACCTTAAGAGGTGCTACCTATAGGAATGGCTACGGCCCAGCGCACAGACGCTCTTGCACTTTATTGAAGTGCCCAATAAACATCTAGGTATTTATTTTTTGTTTTACTTAGTATAACTTATTTATTTCTCATAAAAACTTGCAAGTATCAATAAAACGTCGTGGTTTCTAGCTAACTCCGTGACACATTTTAATTTGTTATTTCCATATACTGTATGTCTTAACAATTTTTTATGTCTTGCCTACATGGCGTGCATGCACTAAATAAACCCACGATGGTAAAAGGATGAGTTCACCTACAAAACAACTCGTTGAGTAAGAGGGTTGCAAACCCATCAACATTGGATCATGTATCCTTGTTAAACACCTTGTTCTCAAGACGTTGGAATAAGTTTGTGCGCATCTCACGATAGGTGCGTAACAACGCATATGGTGCACGTTTAAAAACTTAGGAACCAAGACATTTGATTCCTTGATATTATATTTACAGCACGCTGCATATCACAACATACACGATTATGATAAAAAAAAATACTTAGAAATTATCTCTTAAGTATACTATGATCTTCATACATGACTATGGATTTCTTATATTATTCGCGCTTGTGTACAACTTCGACCCTTAGAACATGTCTTATACGCAAAGACAAACAGATAAGTATACACTTTACAAGTTGCAATAATATCAACACGCACTTAGCAAAAGGAGATTTTCATTGATGACTACAAGTTATTACAAATTTACTTAACAAAGTACAACCTACCAACTATTACAACGCTCAAGGGAAGAGCTACCCACGCGGTTTGTTGACTCCTTAATCTAGCTCAAACTCTTTAACAAATCAGAGTCTTGACGAGACACCGTTGCGACATTAACAGGCACCCCGTCAGACCGAGGGAGGTGAGCTGCGCCAACGCCACACAAAATGGCCTTGCCCTTGATACCTTCCTTCTTGGCAAGCCTTGTGGCATGAGCTTCCAAAACTTGCGTCAATGGGACTTCCTTTTCCAGAGAAAACGGGTTCAAGATATCGCGAGGGCGAACAAAGACAGGTACCTGAAGCTGAGCCTCACTGGGTTTCAAAAAGTAATCCTGTTGCACCTCTGTATCCTTAGAACTGTGCCTAGCCAAAGTTAACCCCTCCATTATTACTCCTATTGGATAATCTTGGTCGCGCTCTAACTCATCAATCATTGGAAGCTCTAACGACTTCATCTTCTCCATGGCAGACACCAGCTCAGCATATGCCTGTGCATTATACCCGGGTACCTTATCAATAGGCACCTTTAACAGATCCGCCTCATGAAGTTTTTCCACTGCCTCTGCCTTACCACGCTCCAAGGCGCACTGAACTACTCCCCCGTACGCATCTACCACTTCTCGGGACTCCAAGGTAGTAAGCGCAGCAAGACGCAGACCATGGCCTATGAGCCATCTGTGCTCAGCAATGGTGGACAAGAGTTGGCGATATAACTCCTTGTCGTACTCTATGCTGAGCTTGCGCAGTTTCATCTCCTGCGCTTCTAGGGCACTCTTGACAGTGGCACTGAAATTTTCAACCTGTGAAGTCATCTCCTCTTTGCCCTTCTCTAAATATTTCAATGCCCAGCGACACGCAGACTTATACCCTGAGGCCTCCACAAGCTCTTGGTTTAGTTGGCCCATCAGCGCCGTCTTTTCATCAGCCTGCTTCTGGGCATACATAGAAAGACTCTCTGCCTCAGCCTTGGCACTGGCCAACTGCGACTCCAGCAAAGCAATCTTCTGATCCTTTTGAGCGCCTTGGCTGCTTTCACCAGAAATTTGAGCCTTCAGCTTCTCAACCAGCGAAGCTTGATGCCCAGACACCTGCACCAACTCTTCAACCAGTTGTTCCATTGGAGCATCCCCAACAGACACATCCTCTCTTTTTTGGCTGTATGGCTCAGAAGACTCAGACTGCAAAGGACTATCATGGGGGGGGGGGGGGGGGGGGCGACTCCGCACCCTGTTCAAACTTGCATACACAGACAGGGAATTGTCAGTTTCTCATACAAAAAGTTGGCGCGAAAAAAAAAACAAACTATTGACTACATTACTTACTGCGGGCCAGCGATATTAGCAGAGGGGTGCGATGACGCAACATCACTGGAGGATGACTCCACAGTGAAGACCACCGGGCGCTTTTTCCTCGATGAGCTCACGCCATCTTCTCCGAGCGATCTTTTGCGCTTTAGCCCAGATTCTTGCTCTTCTTCTTCTTCTTCCTCCATAGGCTGCGCCACTGCTACGGGTGGTGGCTGCGCCATGGGGGATGGCACTCTGGGGTTTGGCACGCTTTGCAGCGGCGTTGCTTCCACTGCAATCGAAGAACTGGTACCTGTTTCTCCTAGATTCATCTCTAGGGTGCGCCCTGCGGTGGCATCCAGTATAGGATCTTCTCCTTCTTTCAATGGCCGCGTCCCTATATTCACCTGAATAGGCTTCGCTAGTTGAACAACGGTGAACAGATCCATCTTTGTGCAACAGAAAACAACAGGTACACAGGTTACATAATGCGAAAAAAGGAAAAGAAAGCTCTTACATTAATTGAACAAGGCAATGTGGAGGAACGAGCACCCACCCTGGCCATCAGCGCCCAAGAAGATTGGCATCTCATCCGGCATACCAAAGTAATTGCGGCTAATGCCCATATGCACCAAAAATTCCTCAGGATAGGAACTAATGGGGATGCGGTTGGCGTTTATCAATTCCGAATCCTCCGCGACATATGATCCAGGAAGGGGGCGCTCATCCCTCGGCAATGTTCCCTGGGTATAAAATTCAAAACGCTGCGGGAAGCACACGTCGTCCACCCAGAAGAAAGTCTCTCTTCAGTTCCTGAGCGAATCCAATTTGTCTGTATAACATTGGAGGCGCCCAACGCGTTTAGTGAATGAGACCCATCCGTGCGCCCACGTTGTGTGGTAGAACGCACGGAATAGATGGATGGTCGGGTTAATCGCCAGCAATCGGCAATTAACCTCGAAATTGGTAATCTTCGTTGCACCGATGCAGTGCAGCTGGGATAGGTGCAGATTGTAATAGTTTAATACGTCGTACAGAAATAGGGATATGGGCACACGTTGATTCGCGAACTCGAAAAAACGTGTGTATACCCCTATTTTCCCTTCGGGGAAATCCGCAATAGATGCTCGCGCATCCGGGAACCGGATGCACGTCAAGCGGTATAAAATAATCCGAGGTGAACTCTAGAAGTTCACCCTCAGTTATGTCGGAGGTAAAGTCAGATAGCTGATTGACCATGGTATTCTTTTTCTTTTTAAAGGCGCACACGTGGTTACCTTGAGAATAGGCAGTTTTCTGTTTTTGCAAATGAAAGGTTTCTTAACTATGGCGGATTGATTTTTTTCACTGTGACAAACACAGTTAAAATGAGGTGGATGGTTATATAAGTTTCCTTATCCACGCGATGAGCGACACGTGGATCCCACTATCGCCAACATGTGGATCAGATCGCTTGATGTGACGTTGCTGCAGTTGCTTTCCCCCGATTTACGAGGCGTCCATTTTTTTACTATGTCTAGATGCATTGTATATCTTTCAAACGCAGAAACCTTTTTGGCTTCTTCGCTACGCTTCGCAGTTTTTACTTGACTACAGTTATTAGTCTAGCATCCACAGTCCACCACTGCGCATACTAGACTAGGGGGACATGATGACGTATAGTCTATATTCGGGTCACGAACCCGACCAAAGCCCAATACTAATAAGCCCAGCACGAACTGGGCTACGCCGATAAGTGTTTGGGCCCACGAAGGCCCAAGTCCAATGTTAATTAAGGAACACGATATCGGATATCTCCTAATTATGGAGATAATCATTCCCCAACCGAATTAGGCGGGATACGCCGAAGGTTGAGGAACACGAAACCAACAAGGATTCCGTGTGTATATAAAGGGAATCTTATCCCTCATTAAAGGTACGATTTTACAAACCCTAACTCTCCTTTAACCCTAAACCGATTACTTACTCTCACGCCGGAGGATAATCGTGGGAGACAATCCCACGATAAGCCTAACGGTGTTTTCTGTCTTCTTAGTGCGCAGGTCTCAAGCAACGATCATCAATTAGTACGAGAGCCGGAGCCCAAACAAGGAACGCCCAACTTTTGTATTAACATTTATCATTTTTTTTTATATAGAAATAAATTTATTTCAAAGAACAAATATGTTTATTAAACGCTCTAAACTTGTGTCATCATGACACAAGTTAGAAAAACCCTTAAAAGTACTACTTGATCGATTTCGATGTAGTCATGACGTTTAAAATTCACCACAAGCTTTAAAAGTTTTATTTAAATAAGGGTTTGACAAAGATCACTTTTACGACATGTTAAGAAATATATTCATTAGTTGTACATTCTATAACGAGCAAGTACTTTTTAAATTTGACTTTTCCAATCAACTCGTTCTAGAGGTCATCTTTATCAATTTCTTTAAGCTAGTAAAATTTAAATTACATCTAAAGAATAATCAGTAGGATTGCTTAAGTGCTGGCTACAGTACTAATGGTCGTGATTTACTAATGGTCGCTAAATGACGATGGTTATCTTTTTTCTTTTTATTTTTATTTTTTCTAATATTGAAAAAACCAACATAGAGTTTACGTAATTCTTCCTTCATGTAACAAGTTCTTTACAACAAAACGCTAACATAAGGACAATTTATGTGACAAAATAAAAAGAAATTACAAAAGTAGTCTTTGGGGTTATCAATCCGGTACAAAGTTAAGCCATTGTGCTTCGCGGCGGTCGCAACGAAAATCAATAATTTTGTATTCAAAATTTCCGCCGCGAAGCGGGGGCCTTCACACCTCGTTTGGTTCAAGTTCTTTGTAGTTAGTTACGATTGAACCATTTTGAAAACAATAACAACCAGTTATAGTATTAGATAACAAAGTTGATTATGTGGCTTGACCTAAAGCTCATATACCATGTAAAATACAAAAAAGATGTATTAGGTTTAGGGTAAATTGCAAAAAATGTCCTTGTGGTTTCCTACTTTTTCAAAAGTTAAAATATCCCTGAAACTATTAATTGCGAAAAGTGTCCGCGTGGTTTCTACTTTGTTGCGAATAATCTCTTTTGATTAACGATTGTTAAAAATCCCCGTTAGTCAAAGTCAAAGGCCATATGAAATGACTAATTTACCCTCCTTATCTTATAAAATATCTATTAACCTCGTTTCTAAGTATCCCACAAATATGCAAAATGAATGATTTACCCTTCAATCCTTGAGGGACATTTTTTGTGAATTTTATATCAAACTGCTTCATTTGAGGGTAGTTTCTTCACCTAACAACTGACACAAATATAAATACCTTGTCCATTTGTCTAACACACACAAAAATAATCCCTAATTTCTTGATTAGCCTGCAAAAACCCCAATTTTTTGAACATGGATGGTGGTGGAACGAGGTTGTGGTAAAGAAATACAGAGAGAGAGGGAGGCCTAGAAAATACGGTCCACTATCTGCACCTTCGGTTGCATCCCCTAACCCGAGTACACCGACACCGCAACTGATGTGTTTCGTTGTGTATAAGTATTTATTGTTATTAAGTTTTAATATTTATATTTAGCCGAATTAACCAATAAAAAACACTAACGGGCAGTATACCCGAACAATGTAGCCTAGTTGGTAAGTAGAGTGTCGATCACTAAGAGTGGAACATTGACACTTAAATATCTATCAGTATTTTAATCCTAAAGTTAGTCTAATTAAACAAAATCTTACGCAAGGGGGGTTTTCAGCCTGTGAGACTGGCACGATGTGTAGACTAAGTAAAAACTGTAAAATGAAAGTGAAGACAACAAGACACGCACGTACACATATATAAAACAGATAGCAATAAGAGGTCAAGCCAATAGTAAGGAAGATATGTTTGCTAATCGTTTAGTTATATATGATGAGTACTAAATAGACACTTTCTGTATGGCTGCTTGTTATGTAGTGTACGAAATTACCTAGATCTCTAGTAAAAGTCTTGTCACGACTAATTAGAAAGCTGTGTTAATCTTTCTTAATGATACTAAGTTAAATTATTTATCCCGTTAGGGCTTACATTAACTACGCAAAGATGTCAATGAAGTAATTGTGCGAGCCAAGTCGACAAGGCATAATAATCAAGAGGTATCAAGGCTTACACACAAACATTAAAACCAAATAAAACATCATATAATCATTAATGCATGTAGTATGTTTAATGCGAATCTAATGAAAGAAAGAGCACGCTAACCAAATGATTAAAGAGTACTACTACAATTAAGCGAATCTCCCTATGTAATTACGCACTTGCAAGACCTTCTTATGCTTTCGAATTCATTCTTATGGTTGTGTCTTGTGGTGCTTGGTCTTCTGTACCCGTGTGGTATGTTGTGTATTTTTCCCTCTCAAATGAAAGTAGTCGACCTTTATTTATAGTTTCTGGAAACGGCATCAATACGGCGTATCAGTTTACACGATACGCCGTATCTAGGTAACTTCGCGTGGGGTCCTAGATTATTATATTCTGGAATATTCACACACCATCATAGGATACAACGAATCTTCAATGTACATACAACGTATCTCTTCTTTGTAATCTTCGAATGTCTTGGTGAAGTCTTCAAGTTGATACGTCACATCTCTTGGATGTCATGCGATGTATCTGGAGTAGAATAAGTCAGATCTTCTATGTTGACCAAGGTTTCATATACGGCAAATGGGAGAAACCCATACGGTATATTCTTCAAATTCAGGAAATGGTCTTCATATTCGTCTAAGTCTTGATGTACGGCGTATCTTTCTAGAATGATACGGCGTATCCACCTTCAGTTCAATAGACTTTTTCAACTTGATCCATTTTGCTTCATTTTACGTCCAAAATAGCTAACTTTCAATAAATGCTTGTTTTCAACTGAGAAATACAAAAGTAAACGATTAAGTACCAATTCTCATACAAAGTAATATAAAATAAGCAATATTTATAGGATAAATGATGCAAATAATATGTTGTTATTTGATATCATCAAATATCTCCTACTTGAACTTTACTTGTCCTAAAGTAAACTCTAGATTCAAACTTATGAAAATGTATCCTAAAACAATTGTCAAGGATGTTATTATAGTTAAGCATTCATTCGCTTAACCTCAATTGCACAACCAAACACCTCACGAAGTAGGAAAATGAAATCACTCAAATCATTCAACTAATCTACGTGATAACATTTAAGCAATTCGCTCAATTGCTTGGTCGTGACGAATACTCTATCATAAGCTTGGTAAGGATACATGCCTCTACCACTAAAGCCAAGGAGTAACAAGTCTAAAGCGGTAAATAGGGTTAGCTGTGTGATAACTTCAAATAGTCCTGAATATCAAGTGTCAATTTCCCCCGATAATGCATGTAATTTATATCATTTATATGGATTTACGCTTGTTTTCCATTGTTTTCCACTTTCAAGTAAATTACGAGCATTGGAGCTAAAGAGACGCGAAATTGGAGAAATATCAAAAGACTTATCATAGTATGCTGATTTTGAAGAAGTTACGGCATAACTCATCTCTCACATTACGCTGTAACTACTACGTGACTCAGAAAACTCATCAGAAGGTTACGGTGTAACTCTTCCCAAAGGTGACGACGTAACTATATTAGGTCAAATGAGGTTCTACGCAACTGATAACTACGCCGTAACTTCTCCAATGACTACGACGTAACTAAGTTTTATTGAAGACTACGGTGTAACCACTCATTAGGTTACGCCGTAACCAGTAGATCTAGTGCAAAATACGAAGAAATAGAAGGTTACGTCGTAACTCTTATATTAGTTACGCCGTAACCCAGATCTGGCCTATAAATACCCCACGAATTCCAGCATTTCTAATCATCCCATTCCACACACAACTATCAGAGAACGTGGGTAAAAGCTAAAGGAAGGTCCAGAGGAGCATACGGAGCTGTCTCCAAGGGAGAAATCACTCCCCTACGATAAGCATTAGCATTTTATATTTTCCTTACTTTCAATTCATGTATTTCATACCTTTGAATATTGAAATGGTTTGTATGATTAATATGAGTGGCTAAGCACCTCTTGGTGCTAGCCTAGTTATGATTCCTTAATTGTTTTGTTTGCGTTTACTCTACTTCCGTTTAATTATTTCCAAGTGTATGCATGCATAGTTTATTGGTAGCCACCCTTGGTTCAGTAGTTTTGAATGGCGTTAGAGGCCAATTGCCTAGGAGATATGACCAACTGACCCAAGGTGAGGAGACTGAGACGGGAAGGGTAAGATATGACCAAATGAAGACCCTTTCTACTTGTGCGATTTGACCAACTGATCACCTATCGTTTGGATGAACCTAAGAATTAGGGGTGAGTGTTTAAGTTGCTAACGCCCGGGCATTCACTATTATAAATCTAGCATGTAGCGGTACTTAATGACTTGGCTTAGGGGACCAGGAACAACATGACTTATGAGGGGACACCTGACTTCTCCTGTGGTGGCATCTTTGCTGATAGGTTAGGGCGAATTGACCAAATGTTGTCCTCTCGACTTTGACCCCACCTGAAGTAATTGGAAGTAAGTAGACGTAGACATAACTAGCTAGGAGGATTAACTAGGTTAGCACCACTCTCCTCTATTGATTTCCCTTTATCCTTTAATTGCCTTTATTTGCTGCTTTAGTAGTTAAGTTAGTAATTCCTTATCGCAACCATTATTAATAATCTGTAATACTTAGACTTAGTAATAATCCAACACACATAGCTCTTGGGACGACCTCGGTTTTACCGATTACTACACTACACACGATCGGGTACACTGCCCGTTAGTGCATTAGGGTAGACCATAGGTATAACGAGTAACTGTAATTATTAAAACCTGGTCAGTAAAACCTGCATCAAGTTTTTGGCGCCGATGCCGGGGAGTTATATTAGAATTGCTATTAAGTCTTTTTTTTGTTTTAAATTTTTCTATATTTCTCACGATCATTATTCAAGTTTTCAGGTACCATGGAAGTTGTTAACATCGATGACCTCACTCTTGAGGAATATTTGGCGTTGACAAGAACAAAACAAGGGTCGGGTCTCGTAAGACCGACAATTGGAGCGGATGTCCGTTTCGAAATAAAAGACCAATTTATGAGGGAGCTTCGTGCTAACCCTTTTTCAGGGAAACAGGGACGAAGATGCATATGAGCACGTTGAAAATTTCCTATACATCGCAAGCCTTTTCAACATTCCAGGCGTGTCTCATGATGCTGTTATGCTAAGGGTATTCCCCATGACTCTTACTGGAGCTGCCAGAAGATGGATTGAAAGATTGCCTGCCTGGGCGATTAACACTTGGGCTCTACTCATGAAGCACTTTATTCAAATATATTGTCCGCCATCGAAGATTTCTAACCAACTTTTGGAGATCCATAATTTTAAACAAGAAGATGATGAAACATTGTATCAAGCTTGGGATAGATACAATGATATGCTTTACAAATGTCCTACTCACGATCTGAACAACCAGCAAAATGTTAACATCTTCTATAAAGACATTAACATAACTACAAGACAGATGCTGGACTATCAAGGACCCATTCCTAACATGGCGCCTACCCTTGCTATTGAAGCCATTCAAAAAATGGCTGATCATTCTCAAAAATGGCACGACGGAGGAAGCAGAAGAAACCAAAGCGGAAGTTTTGACGGAATTGCAGCAATCGCTAGTAAAATTGAAAATTTAAGTCGAGATATGCTGAAAGTCAGAGAAACCGTGCATACCATCCAAGTAGGTTGTGAAAGCTGTGGGGGGGGGCATCTCACTAAAAACTGTCCTCACACCGACGAAGAAAATATAATTGAGGAAGCAAAATATGGAGAAAATCGTCTGTTTTACGGAGATAATCAAAATAATAATGGGTACCGTGGGAATTTCAACCGTGGGCCTTATGGAAAAAGAAAGCCCAGTCTTGAAGAAACAATTAATAAGTTCCTGGAAAGTTCAGCCCAAAGAAAAAAGGAGCAAAACGAGTGGTTAAAGGAATTCCAGGAAAACACTGACAGAAACCTTTCCAAGTACGACACAACCCTAAAAAACCTAGAATCTGTGGTGGAAAAGCTTAGTGGAAAAGTAAGGATGAACAATAAACCTGAAGGATCGAAACCCGCTATGAAATGTAAAGTGATTTTTGCTGATAATGACTCAAGGGTTCAGGCCAAAGATACGGATTCAGGGGTTGATCCCGTCGAAAGATCCGAGTTACGCCGTAACCCGACTTATGAGTTACGGCGTAACCATTTTTTTGACAGCAATAACGTGGTTATGAAGAATATGGATGAGAACGACTCTAACGAGTTACGCCGTAACCATGAATCTAAATTATGGCGTAACTGGGATACATGAGCAGATGAATTCCTCGACGTGGACGAATCAGGAAAACCTAAGATTAACGAATGGTCCCACGACATTAACTTGTGCCCTCTGCCCAGATCTAAGAGGAAATATCACTGGTGCAAAATGATACCTGTAGCTAAGGGAGATTGGTATGATCTATGGGCCTCGTGTGACCCAAGAAATGAGGTTTGCGATGGGGGTAGCAATAAGAATAGAGTCAAACATAACAAATTCATGTGGCCTTCATATACTGATGATGAAAGACTGAAGAAACTCTCCCTCGAAGATGAAGAAGAGCCGCTTATCACTCACTGGTGTACTCCGGTAATCATAACTGACAACGAATCCACATGAGAATGGCCTACATGCAATCCCTTCCGCGAGTATTGCAACGGCGAGGATAGTGAAAAAGAGGAAGAGTGGACATGCCCTCACGAGCGTGAAAGACACTGTGTAAAGTTTGGTGACTTGGCATTGGATGATTGGTACGCAATACAGTTCGGGGATGCCAAGATTAACCCGAATCTCTTTAACAAGCTAAAAATTGATTACGAGGATCACAACCAGAAAAAGGAAGTGGTTAATAACAACATCTACTTCATGGAAGAGCATTTAAGTGAAACTGACAACAAAGAAATACGTAGTCACTGGTGTGAAAGAATTAAATCTCATGGGGAATCTTTCTGGGCGTCATGCAACCCTTATGATGATATATGTAACGGGGGAAGCAGCTCAAGGAGAATAGGTAAAGATGAATTCTTTTGGTCCTCAACCAACGATGAGGAAAGGACGAGTTTTCCATGGTTGGACAACCTGGGATTCGATAGTTGGGTGAAGATTAAGTATGGACATGTAGATAAGTTAACTAGAGAGAAGATTTGGAAGGTGTGCATGGGTAGAGAAAATTCAAACAATGAAAATCTTAACAACACGAGTGAAATAACGGTTGAAGATGATGAGGGGTTGGTAAGTAATGAAAAGGAAGAATGCAAGCGTGTGCTTGTGGAAGATATGCTCGACGAAGAATGGTTTAAGGGTACCAACTTTGATGACGATGACATTGAGGGGATTCTAGATTACCTCGAGCTACAAGGTAATGACGAATTTACTAACCCTAACGATGAATTTTATGAGCAAAGGAGGTGTAAACTCCTTGGGATTCCCTACAAGAGACCGCCACCAATTATTGTTAAAAAATTCGAGTTCACTCGCTACCACTTAGGACCGGAGGAAAAGTTTTCCAAGATCCGGAAAGTCGAAACTAATGAATACCTCCAAACTGCCACAAATGTCGCCTGGATGAGGCATAACTTGATGAAAGATATTGAAGAGGTCGAGCAAGTCCAAAGGCCCCCATAAAACCCCTCGGCTCTGAGTCTAACTTAAAGACTCATAAATAAAGAAAAGTGCTCTTTCGAGAGACAACCCGAATTATCCCTTTCTTTTTGTTTTATTTCCATTTCTGTAGGGTTCTGTGTTTTCTAACCAATTTTGCAGGAAACGAGGAAGTAATTGCTGCTGTAGTTTTCTGATCTGACCCGAGTTACGGTGTAACTCATCTATGTGATTACGCTGTAACCAACTTTTTGCAGAAGAATTCTAGACGCATTACCAATTACGGCGTAATACCATCTCTATGGTTACGCCGTAACCACTCGCTTTGCAGCTTATGCCAGGTTTTGCCAGTTACGGCGTAACTCCCTCAAAAGAGTTACGACGTAACCTTTCTCTGCTTTAATTCTTTCATTTTAAAACAAAGTAACCTTGTATTAGTTTTTTAAATGAACTTTGTGGGTGTGTTCCCTGTAAACCCTCACGAGACTTCACTTGTCCACTTGGGACACCAAGTGGTTTAAAAGGCTTGTTGCATATGCTAAATGCAACCGTGATTCCTACGAAAGTGAGTTAGGTTTGTTTTTCATTTTTCAATTGTTTTCTTTTTTAGAATTATGCTTGTCGGTAGTGTGATTTTAGGGAATGAAGTTTGCTCAAGGATGCTTAAACGAAGGCATGTCTCTTTTTCGTGGGTCTTCTTTCTTTGTGGAGCAAATTTCAGGGAAGTTCTCGCTCTAATTCTACTTTTCTCTTCACATTTATTTAATGCTTAGTACAAAAGGGACTTTGTACAACTAAAGTGGGGGACGGGAGTAGAATTATCTCTAGAACATTACTTTGCCCTCGTTTTTCTAGTTTATTTTGAAAAATTATGCCATTTTTAAAATTTTGACATGTTTTTCTTAACCTAACTAGATTAGACCTTAGCCGAGCACATACAACCCTTGATATTATATGGTGAGATTAGCCTTATCTGTTTCCGATATTTTACCCCAAATCCACCAAATTATGAGTGTGCCGGTAGCTTGTAAACTTTAGAACTTGGCTTTTGCATCATTTCGAGACCATAGACGAGGTATGTTGAGTTAGCTCGATGTAATTAGACTTTTCAGTTTTAGAAGGCAATATTATAGGATTATCACCCAAACAGCCTACCATTGTGTGTCTATCGATTAGTCACCTCGACTTCTTGACCCCCTGTTGCACTCACCTTTAGTGCAAGATACCCCTAGATACACCCCTCTGAGCCATTCATTTCATCTTGTCAACCCAACATATTGTTTCGTTACACCCATACACTTTAGCCTACCTTGTAGTCTTTATTTGTGATTGGGAAGTCATTATTTGCCTAAGTTCAAGGTTCAAGTGGAAAGGTTCGGAAATCACTCTTTCATCAACAACATATTCCTGAAGATCATTGAAGACCCCCCGGATTCCCATTGTTCATCTCAAGTGGGGGGATATTATGTTTATTTGTTATTGTTATGTTGAAAAAAAAATGAGTCGAAAAAATAAAAAAAATAAAAAATAATTTTAGTCGTTATGTTATTATTGTAAAGTGCGATGTTATAAGCACTGTAGTATGAGCTTTATAGATTTAGTATCGAGGAGGCCACCTCGGTCACATTCGAAGATTGGAGTTGGTTCATTCGCCAACAATTGGAGAAAAGGTAGTGTGCCCATCACGACGTCCTCTAATGACACATCTACCTAGTATTTCATGATCTGGTTTCTTGACTTCAAAGCTTGAACTTTGGGCGGACGGTAAGTGGTGGTGACTTGGTTATAGAGACTACCTGTTTGATTTTTTATTTTACACCATTTATATATCCCATGTCTTATCCTACCCTTTTAGTCATGAAGCGTGTCTAGGTGATGCAGCGAGCAATCTTTGGTGTCTTGGCCATGGATTTGGTCATGTACCACTGGTTTGTCCACTTCGCCGTGACATGTTAGTAATGACGAGTCACCCCTTAACCTTTGTCGTGTCTAGCCATATTGCCTTCGAGAATTGTTTAGCCCTTAACTCTAGTGGTGGAGATTTGTGTAACCTCCAAGCTTATGATACAATACATGCTATGACTGTGCGATTGAGTGATCACCCCGAAATTGACACTTAGAATAGTTGAGAGATTTGAGTGTTTTGTTCCCCTTTTGTGAGGTGTTCGGCTTTGTTTTATTCCAGCATAAGGGATTTGTAAACTTACATTTTCCAGGTTATGGGAGATATCTTTTTAGGAATCTTTCTAATAAGGTCTACTTGAGGGAAAGTAGAGTTCAAGTGGGGGGATATTTGATAACATCAAATAGTCCTGAATATTAAGTGTCAATTTCCCCCGATAATGCTTGTAATTTATATCATTTATATGGATTTACGCTTGTTTTCCATTGTTTTCCACTTTCAGGTAAATTACGAGCATTGGAGCTAAAGAGACGCGGAATTGGAGAAATATCAAAAGACTTATCATAGTATGCTGATTTTGAAGAAGTTACGGCGTAACTCATCACTCATATTACGCTGTAACTATTGTGTGACTCAGAAAACCAACTCATCAGAAGGTTACGGCGTAACTCTCCCCAAAGGTTACGACGTAACTATATTAGGTCAAATGAGGTTCCACGCCGCTGATAACTACGCCGTAACTTCTCCATAGACTACGGCGTAACTAAGTTTTATTGAAGACTACGGCGTAACCACTCATTAGGTTATGCCGTAACCAGCAGATCTAGTGCAAAATACGAAGAAATAGAAGGTTATGTCGTAACTCTTATATTAGTTACGCCGTAACCCAGATCTGGCCTATAAATACCCCACGAATTCCAGCATTTCTTATCATCCCATTCCACACACAACTATCAGAGAATGTGGGAAAAAGCTAAAGGAAGGTCCAGAGGAGCATACGGAGCTGTCTCCAAGGGATAAATCACTCCCCTACGATAAGCATTAGCATTTTATATTTTCCTTACTTTCAATTCATATATTCCGTACCTTTGAATATTAAATTGGTTTGTATGATTAATATAAGCGGCTAAGCACCTCTTGGTGCTAGCCTAGTTATGATTCCTTAATTGTTTTGTTTGCGTTTACTTTACTTCCGTACAATTATTTCTAAGTGTATGCATGCATAGTTTATTGGTAGCCACCCTTGGTTCGGTAGTTTTGAATGGCGGTAGAGGCCAATTGCCTAGGAGATATGACCAACTGACCCTAGGTGAGCGCACTGAGACGGGAAGGGTAAGATATGACCAACTGACGAGGTTTAGGGGAAGATTGTTGGGAATTGCGGATTTGAAGATTACAAAACCACAAGCTAGAATGAAGAACGAAGAAACAACGAAGGATTTTATGTAATATTTAGTAGCTTTACTAGTAAGCTAATATTAGGGTTTAGTGTAACCTCCCTCTCCTATATAAAGAGGGTAGGCGTCTAGGGTTTAGCATCCCTTTCATTCCTTTCATTTTCATTTCATAGTATTCATTTCTAATGAGAGTCTAGACACACGATTATAGCGTGTGTACATTAGTTGTAGTAGTTTTTATTATTTTCAATAAAGAAAACCTTATTAGTGATATTGATTGTGTCATTTCTATTCCGCTGTGCATTCAATCAATTGGTATCACTCATACCCTAGTTGAGTCCTGATCCATGGATTCTACAATTGGTATCAGAGCTCAACTAGGGTATGAGTGATATCAATTGATTGAATGCACAGCGGAATAGAAATGACACAATCAATATCACTAATATGGTTTTCTTTATTGAAAATAATAAAAACTACTACAACTAATGTACACACGCTATAATCGCGTGTCTAGACTCTCATTAGAGATGAATACTATGAAATGAAAATGAAAGGAATGAAAGGGATGCTAAACCCTAGACGCCTACCCTCTTTATATAGGAGAGGGAGGTTACATTAAACCCTAATATTAGCTTACTAGTAAAGCTACTAAATATTACATAAAAGCCCTCGTTGTTTCTTCATTCTTCATTCTAGCTTGTGGTTTTGTAATCTTCAAATCCGCAATTCCCAACAATTTCCTTCAGAATTCCCTCTTTGAATAACCAAATATTCTTCCCGCTAATAGGTACCTCTTCAATATTTATACGCTTCATGCGAAAGTGGAATTTATCATCATAAATTTCATATCTTTTTAGTACATAAGTTTCAACCTACATTGTATGTGGCTCATATCGAGTTCCTTCATGTTCGCTTCTCAATATTTCCTCTTCTTCATATTCTTCCTTATACCAAGTGTTATCAATAGAACTTGATTCGTACCCTTCATTGATCTTATTCTTGGTATGATCAAGCATCTTCCTTTGAACGTTCTTTTTATTGTCCCATTCTTTACAATATTTCATTATTAAACTTCTTAATTCTTCACGAAATAGGACTTCATACTTTAGATTATCATTATCCAAAGGCTTATTAATTCCCAATTCCTCAAAAAGATCATTCTTCCATTCGTTGTCCATTTTGTTAATTACTTTTGCGGTTTCTAGCCATCTTAGTCTCTTATAAGGGAGTTTACATAACTTGCTCTTGCTTACCTCATATTTTTCTTCATGATTCTCATGATCCTTCTAATCTAGCTTTTTCCTGCAAGGCTTCATTCTTGAAATCTCCATTTTCAAGTCCTTCATACCATTCGAAATTTTGACAATAAGTCAAACACCCAACCTTAACTATTCCTGGTAAACTTCCTACATCGAATTTTGTTTCCATCTTCCAATTTCAAGTTGGCCATTCAGCATATCCATTTTTGAAATGAAACGGTCTACACGTATGTTATATATCATGAGTTCTCTCTCTCCAAATCCTATTTTCTGGCCATGATTTACCCTCTACCCATGGTATTTGATCACTCCATTCATAGTACCATGTATTTTTAAATTCGTCATAAGTTTTAAATCCGGGTAAATCTCCTGTGAGCACATCTTCATCAATTTTTAACAAATAGTTGAATTCCAGCAAAGACGTGTCTCATAATCAAATAAACCAACTTTAATGGCAAAGAGCATACCAACTTCATCACATGCACCAGAATCTTCGTTTTCATTATCAGAGAATTCGTCCTCAGTTGGAATTTCTTCATCATCTCCCTTATCCAATATACCCAAAGCACATTTTTTGTATCTCTATCCATAGTCCTATGGTTGCTGAATTTGGAGGCCAACCATTCAGCGAAATCAATGTCATTAGGATCAAACTCAACATCGGTATCAATTCCGGACTTCATTAATAGTCTTTTTATCACCATGTACTCATTAAATTTGTCTCTTAAAACTTCTAGTCAACCATGTAGCCACAATGCTTCTCAAATCTTCATTAGCAACATTGTTATGATTCCCCTATTTAATGTCCAACCATTGTTCCAAAGTCAATTCCATAAGTCTTACCAACCTGTTGTTGAATAAAATCTTAGCTTTGGCATACATCCTTTCATCATCACGATTGTCCTCGTTCAAAGTATTTGACTGCTCAACATAGGGGAAATAGGAAGGTGTCGCGATCTCAACTTGCTAATCACGGCTAGTCATTCAATCTCGAGATGGGAGGCATGGTTCACATGTATCATTTTTACTCTTCATATACTCAATTCGAAACCTGACTTCATCCTCTTCAATAGTTGTCCAAATAAGTCCATTGGACTCGATTATTGGCCATAGGAGGAGTAATTCAACTTCGATGTAGTTCATCATCAAATTATAAGTAAACAAATCATCCCCCATGCTGATTAAACATTTAAAGTCGTTTAATGTAGTTTCAAGAGGAGTTTCCCAGGTAAACAAATGGGCTCCGATTGATAGTATATCGAATTCAACCTCTTCAGTTTCATATGTTCCTTCGATAGTCTAACTTAATGTCATTGATGACACCGGGAATTTCTTCGATGGTTAGCCTATGTGGCGGTGAATACTGAGCATCTTCTTTTTCTGGAATCACCGATAAACTGTTGCTTTCCAATTGGCTTGTCTGTGCTAGAAATCGGAGACCGGCTATTGGGTTGATAAACTGGACACCAAAACAAACACGTAACGAATTATTTTGCACACTATTTATGTACATGCTAGCGTGTATGTTTTTGTATTATGTGTTTTAACAATACTGTACTCCCTCCGTTTTAAAATAAATTAAGCATGAAAAAAAATAATAAACAAAAAATAACACAATCATTATTTATTTTCTACTTTTTACAGAATGATATTTTTGTTGGAAAAATGTTTTGCAAAATGATTTTTTGCAATTTTTTGACACTATTTAATATATGTAGATGTTATATATATATTTATATTTCTTAGTAGCATTGCGTGCTCCTTGACGAGAGGTTCGCAACAAGCTAAAATGTGTCAAAAATGGAGTTGAAATATGTGATATCGTGTCTTAAAGTAAGGCACTTGAAACACAAAAATTGGGTTTTGAGAGAGTATCCCACATCGCCCAAAGAAGGAAATGAAAGCATGTTTATAAGGAAATCTTGATATTAGCTATCAAAATCATTTAATTGGTTTTACTCCAACACCTACATGCGCGTGCATGAGGCGTGCATATTTCAGGATTTCTGGGCCAAAATGGGTTCGAAGCTTCTGAACTTATGCGAGCCCACTGTCTTTACTGCTTTTTATTTATTTTCAATCTTAACTAATAAGTTATTATTTTTCTTTAAATTTGTAGTGATAGTTTGAATTAAAGGTAATATTTTGAACTCCATTAAACTTTTTCATACATTATTTTTTTAGTATTGAATTAAAAAGGTGAACAGATAATATGAGAGGGACAGAGGAATACGGAGTATAAAATTAGGGTCCTACTATTCCAACACCCCCTAATTTTAATATAGGGGGTGTTTGACAATTCTCTCTCCAAACAATGATTCATGTACGGTAAATAGCATATACAAGAGTGCCAGTTTCTTATTTTTGTCCCCTTTTTTTTTGGGCCTTGCAGTTGCCGACGGAAGAAAACAAAGAGGGAAAAGAAAGATTTTTTTTTTCAATCATTTTTTATTTTTATTTTATTATTTTTATTTATTTATTTATTTATTTTTGCGTTGTGTTTAAAAAAAAATGTAGTCAAAAAATTATTGAGATTTTTAATAGGCTCAGATTTGAAGGTTGCAAAGTGATAAAGTCTCTCTTTACCGTCCATTCTGTTTCGGTTATCATCATCGCCTTATCTCAAAAGTATTTTTCATCGACAAAGTTCACATTCACAATAGTAAGATTCTCATAGTTGCAGGCTTTCCTTTGTTATAAAAGATATCACATTAACAATTCACAGTTTATATCGCATTCACAATTCACAGTTTATACCACAAAGAAACAATTACAGTTCATACCACAAAGAAGCAGGGGTAATAAATTTGGCTTCTGAAAATGTCGAGTTCACCATTTTACACCAGTGAGGTAATAAATTTTACATTTTATCAATATCACATGCAAAATTTATATAAAAAAAAACAAAAAGACATATCGAGATTTTTAATAGGCTCAGAATATTATCATTTTATCATTTTGGCTGCAAATTTGAAGGTTGCAAAACTAATTTTACCGTCCATTCGATTATGCCATGCCAAATCATTTTGCCATGCCAAATCATTTTGGCTGCAAATCAACAAAAGTTTTTTTTTTTATCATCATCGCCGTATCTCGAATTTTTTAAACCAGATTTTTAAAAAAAAAATCGAAACCAAAAACATCAAGAATACCAACAACATCAACCCAACATCAGGAATACCAACAACAACATCAACCCAACATCAAGAATACCAACAAAAACATCAACCCAACATCACGAATTTTTTTATCATCATCGCCGTACCTCAAGAATACCAACAACAAAATCAACCAAACATCAAGAATACCAACAACAGCATCAACCCAACATCAGGAATACCAACAACAACATCAACCCAACATCAAGAATACCAAAACCTTCGAAAAAAAAAGAAAAAAAAATATTATCACTTTCCATGTATAAAATAAAGTAAAATAAAATCCTCCCCTAACCTTCGAAACGTATTCAAAAATAAAATCTTTACATTGTTATTTTGAAAAAAAAAAAAAAAAAAAAAAAAAAAAAAAAAAAAAAAAAAAAACACTTTACACTTTAATTGCCGATTACATTGTTAGTTTGAAAATATTCAAAAATAAAAGATTATCACTTTCCATGTATAAAAAAGAAGGTGAAGTTGGGTGCAGCCTTACCTCCTTCACCCTTCACGCCACTCCATAAACACACACACTCAAAACATACACAAACAAACTTTTGCCTCACTCAAATTTGTTTATAACAAGGTCAAGTTTTCCTTTACACAAAAGTTTTCCTTTCCATGTATAAAACCCGAATCTAAAACATTATGTAGAAAACTAGAAGGGGGGTTGAATAGTTTACCAATTAAAAACTTTGTTTGAAACTTATTGAAAGATCAATTGATATTGATCTTTGTATATGTAGATGAAATATGCAAGTAATATGTAAAGAGTAAATAAGGAAAGAAATGATCAAACCACAACAAGTTGTTTATAGTGGTTCTGTCTACAAGGACTCTATTTCCTTGCCCTACTCCACTCCCCGAGTCTCACACTCGAGAGTTTAACTTCACTAGTCAACAAGCTCCTTTCACCGGCGGAGAAAACCTTTACACTTCGCTTACACTATTTCCGACACTAAGCTAGATGTCGAGTTCTTTCCAAGGGTACAACTACTCCCACACACAATGTATTTTGAGGACTAAAATACTAACCACTCACACTCACAAGATTATGATGGTTTAATACAACAATGAAGTATGAATCAACACTAGATCATACAACACTAAACAAACAAGACTTCCAACTTCTCGTTTAAAGCTTGAATGTAACTTGATCTTCTTTGCTACAAAAGAGATCACTAATATGATATGAAACTGAGTTAGAAAGGTTAGAGAGAAGATATGTATGAGAGTATAGTAGAAAGGGATGAGAAACAACTTGGCTTGGCATTGCTATTTATAGCCAAAATGGACAGGAGCGTCCACGGACCACGGAACCCTTAAAAGGGTTCCGTCCGTGTACCAAATTGGTACCGTGGGGGTCTGACAGCCAAGATATCAAATCTTGCTAAAGTCAACTATATCTAAGTGAGATTGTGCAAGATATGAAGAGTACAACTCCACACAAAATATCTAATGAAATCTTCCAATGATTTCCATGATGCATAACATGATGTCATATGTTGTATTTCTATTTTTAGAAATATGCAAGTACTTAAGTAGTGTTTGGTTTTAAGAACCTAACACATTCTAAAAACTACTATCATACATAATGATTAGAGTCATATCAAGATGTCACTAATCACAAATGTAAATGCTTGAATGATGAATATATTGTTTGAAAAAGCTTGATTTAATATCTATTAAAGTTGACAAGCTTTAAGCTATTATAAATTAAATTTACTTTTGTCGTTAACAAAACTTAGGTAAAGATCAAAAATATAAATAACGTTTAATGACGATATTTGTATTAACACATTAGATGTAGGGCGTGTCGGTGAGAAATACCGCACGTGCCCTATGTTAAAATGATCACCTTTTCCTGATCTATCGTTTGGTATATGGGGTGAAAAGTTTCGGTGGTGCGTGACCTTAATATTGGTCGGAAAGTTTTAAGGTCACCGGAGAGAGAGAAGAGAGAGACAAAAGAGATTATTATGAGTGAGTATTTGTGTGTGAGAGAGTGACACAGGAGACAAAAGAAGTGGTATTATTGAGTGAGAGAAAAAGGGGTGGGGAGGGTTGGGTAAAAACAGGGGGCGCACCCGGTATTTCAAAACCATTTTTATTTTTTGTTAAATAAGTACAGGTTTGTTAAAAAAAATTGTTAAAAGTTTGTTAAAAAAAAGTTTGTAAATTTTTTTTAATAAAAGTTGTTAATTTTTTGTAGAAGAGTATTAGTTGTGTTAGTATTTTTTTTTTAATAAAGTTGTTAAAAATGTTGTAAATTTTAATAAAGTTGTTAAATTTTAATAAAGTTGTTAAATTTAAATAGAAGTTATAAATTTTAATGAAAGTTGTAAATTTTAATAAAACTTGTTAAATTTTAATCAAAGTTGTTAAATTTTTAGTTTTTTTTTAAATAAAGTTGTTAAATTTTAATAAAAGTTGTAAAAGTTGTTGTGTTTTTTATTTTTTAGGTGTTCGGTACTGAAGTTGCTTTAACTGATTGGGTGAAATCTACTGCTGAATCGATTGGTTTTCTTATTGTTAAAGGAAGAACTAAAACAGATAGGGGCTATAAGTACTCTATCGAATTGTTGTGTTCTAGAAATGGGATTTCTGCACGTGAAGGTTTAGAAGATGAACTTGAACGGCAGACTAGTACCGCTAAAATTAATTGCCCATTCAGATTACTGGCGAATTTTATAAAACGTCAAAATGGTTGGATATTGAGGGTCAAGTGTCCGAGGCATAATCATGAATTCGTAGACTCGTTCCATGGTTTTTCACAAGCCATGCGATTAAAAGAAAGTGAGTTCGTTTTGGTGAAGCAGTTGACAGAACAGCATGTATAGCCAATAGACAATCTATTGTGTGTCTTCCGCTGAGAGATGATCCAGATACAACACAAACATTGACCCTTGTTGTTTTGCTTCGTGTGGGGGAAAACCATGGTGCTCACTTTCTTCTTACGGTTCTTGATGAAAACTCACACTCCCGTATAATCACCCGCTATGGAGATGGTACAGAAATGACTCAGCCGCGGGATGGGCACATCTGTTTACTCAACGACAGAGGATGTTTAGAGCGACATAGAAAACAATTATTGATTTATATTGTAAATGACAAAACATGTATAGACGATTACTGATTTATATTGTAAATGACAAAACATGTATAGACGATTATTGATTTATAGTAAACGACTGGTCATATTACTGATTTATGTTGTGAATAATTATACAAATTCTTTTGGCCAGATGCGACAAGAAAATCCTTTCTTGTGTCGTTGTCGACGTGGATTTATAATTGAAAGAACATCCCAACAGCCCAAAACTTGTGGTCTGAAGTATTATGCATGTCCTTTGTCAAAGGTAAATAATTAAGCGTTTGCTTATTTGCGTAAATATATCAATAACTTGTTTGTTTAGAATACATTTCTTATAATTGTTTCATCATGTAACAGCCAGGGACTAAAGACTATGGGTGTCGATACTTCATGTGAAAGGAAATATTTCAACAAAAGTACTTTGGTGAAGCCTTTTCTTCAACGTAGTGCTCAAACTGCGAAACTAAAGATAAAACGATCAACATGCTATTGGCTCAAAATAATTTGTTGACGGCAAGAATAAAAACGTTGGAGGCATCACTGGAATTGGCAAGAAATCCAGTTGATCACGCATGTCAGTCGAGTGGAATACTCTATGAGCGTATAGATGACATTAATAATCTTAATGTGTAGTAGATTTCGTTGTAATATTGAATACATTTGTTGTTGTACTTGTTTAATGTTTTAATGTCTAATGTTTTATTGTTATTGTTTAATTAAATGGAAACAAATACACAATTAAAAAAATAACGTAAAATAAATACCATATAAAAATACTACACAATTAAATACACTATGCATATAAAAACATTACACTAATAAATACACTATGCATATACCCTAAACATTACACAATTAAATAAAAAAAACAATACATAAAACAAAATAACAATATAAAAAAAAAAAAAAAAAAAAAAAAAAAAAAAAAAAAAAAAAATCATTGGCCCAATGATTGGGACCAATGATTGATCTATTGGGGTGCATGAGAAAGAATACATGGGGTGCAAGATTAGATTACCCCTAAAATAAAATGACATGTAAGATAGTTCGGTTAGATTGTTCCATTCGGAAACTTTTTAATTGGTTGGCCGGTTTGAAACTTGTCTTTGTCTCATTGAACACGCAATAATTACAAGTCAAACATGATGACATAAATTTTTTAGAGTAGTGGTTGGCATACCTAATTAGTATGCTTAATTTTGTGCTTAACAAATATCTTGATACATGTTGCAAAATCAATGGTATATGTGAGAACAAAGAGACAATTGAATCCATGTGTTCAACAAGTCATGTGAAGTAGTCATCCTAATCATAGCATTTTCGCTTTTTCCTTTTCTTTCTTTTGTTCTTTTGCCTTTTGTTTTATACTAGATCAAAATTATAATACGGCATGAAATATACCAAGCTCAAAATCACAACTCCAAACAAATTAAGTGGTTGATTTAAAAAGATACAGACCCTTTTGCGACCCTCATTGACCAGTCTTGCGATCAAGATAGAAAGACAAATCGTGTTACACCATGTTTAAAAGACTAATGGGACATTCTTCAAATCCATCATGTCCACTATACGCTACATGTATTCACAACTCAAAATCGTAAAGTTTTTTTTGAAGATGCATTAAGTAGTATTACTTTGAACTATCATAAACATAATTCAAAAAAATAAAATAAAATAAAACATACTAGAAACAAGTGTAAGAGTACGAACCTAATCATTTTCAGATTGTTAGTTTAACTATTACTCTTTTCGTCTCAAAATAATTGTCCATCAACAAAAAAACATACAATATAAGAGAAGAAGCATCATTACTTTTTTTTTTTTTTTTTTTTTTTTTTTACATTTTGCATAATGACATTTTTTCCTTTAACTAATTAATTTATACTAACTTTTTAGAGTTTGTAACAATAACTTCAAGTGAGAGTAATATTGTAAATTCGATCTAGATTCTTTATTTATTTTTAAAAGTGGACAATCAATTTGAAACAAGATAAAAAAGGAAATGTAAATAATAAATTTGGGATGAAGAGACTATGTGTTAGTGAACTTAGGGTATGTTTGGCAAAATTAGCTGTAAGCTGTATGCTGTAAGCTGTAAACTGCAAAGCTGTTAACATAAGCTACAAGCTATTCTTTTTTTTTTTTTTTTTTTTTTTTTTTAATAACAGTGTTTGGTAAATTAGCTGTTAAATATAATTATAAGATGTAAAATGATATAAAATGACAAATATATAATTGTAAATAAGTGTTTCGAGGGTATATTAGTAATTTAAAGTTTTAACAGCTCATATACATTTAAAAAGCTTCTTGAATCAGCTTTTAATTTTGGAGCTATTTGTTTGAAATAAAAGCTTGTAAATAATGCATTCAAACGAAGCTACTTAGTTTATACGAGATTATTTTGTAACAAAAAGCTAATAGCTCCTCCAAAAAGCCTCTACCAAACAGGCCTAGGTTACTAAACAAAAAAAAAAAAAAAAAAAAAAGAAGACTACTCACTTTTATTAGAAACTCTGCCCGAATGCCACAATTGACAAAAGAAGATTCCTCCATTCTCATGAACACCATTGGTCTCCATGCTTCCACATGCTCTTTCTTCCATATTCCAGGGGTATTTGGTAATCTTTATATAAGAAAAACTAGGTAATTCTTTCTTGCCGTGCTAAGCACGGCCCAGACATCTTTTAAGGTTGTGTAAATCATTTGTGAAGATATAGTATATATTTTACTCTCAGTATTTGACTTGATAAACTTGTTTTTTATTTATCGAGATTTAAAATTTGAAGAAAAAAATTATTTCCAACATATGGAAACTATGTAGTAATAATAGGATAAGAATATTTATTTCTTGAACATCAGTAAGAATATTTATTTCTTCAAAAGTAAACAAGAAATCTCTTATATATTTTTAGTCAAATAAAATGCTATTGAGTATTGACCCTTTTGTTTAAAGACATGCCATACCACCTCTACTCTCAATTTCTCACGAATCACCATTCATTGTTCCATAGATCTTTTCTTCATGACATATCCCATCACCACTCCTATTGAAATCTGCAAGTAGTACAAGATCATCACACCATTTTCAAAGGTTCTTCACTTCTAACATTATCAGAAAATAAATCACTTTGTTTATCACTTGGCATAGAATATTTACATATATAATTTTACATGTTTTATTTTGTAAGATATAAATTGAAATGAGCATAACATAAGAAGAACACACCTAGAACTCCACCGAACACATTAAGGCTCGCGCTCCTTGGCTCGTGAATCCAGTTAGACCAACCTTTAATGGTCGGTTTGAGATTGAAAATACAGTTGGAGTTGCAAGGAGTGATCCACCGAAAGAATCAACAGTCTACACTCTAACTCAAATAAAGCAAGGAAAACTGAATTACACCATTTATAAATACATCAGATTATCACAATTTATCTAAAATGGATGTGCTCTCTTTTTGAAAAAATTTCATATAAAATTACAAAAAATGATCAATCATGTCTCACCAAATGTTTGGTCGGCCTTTAACGTGATTTTTACACATTAAGGTCTTTCAGGTTTGCCTTGCAAGTCTTTTAAAATAAATAATTCAATTAGTTCTTTGAAAAGAAACATAAGGAGAAGAAGATATGACAGTGCAATGAACCTTTATTTTCTAAAACAATAGTATAAAAAAGGTCTTACAATGCAACAAAACAAAGCTTCTTAATATAATCAGTAACAAAATCTATATAATTGTTTTATCATCAAAATAAATTTCTAATTAACGCTCTTTTTCAATATATACTATCTTCTACAGTGATTTAAAAAGAAAAACATGGAAAGAATAATAAAGAAAAAGAAGAGAAATCATTGTTAAAAAGAAATACACCCTGTATCTAGTAGCTATCAAAACTCCATAATCTCAATACCTCATTCACCTTACGCATCCCGTCATTTCATCCCATCAAAACCCATGCTATACAGTATACATCAATACTATTTGATTCAATAGTATTAGTGTTGACCAATTTTTTTCCACATGTCACATCAACTCATTTTCTCTAAGAGCACTCCCAACAATAACACCATAACACCAATAACACCGTCCACGTCAGCGCCACATCAGCTTTAACATTTAACATTAACATCCCCAAAAAACACCTACAACAATAACATCCCAATAACACCATAACACCAATAATATTTCATATTTTCAATTTCAACCCCTAAACTAAAACAAACACTTCATTTATTAAACGTTAACTAATATTTCGTTTATTAAAAAAAATTATAAAACTAAAAAAAAAATAAAAAAAAAAAATGGAATATAGATGCATGTGATGTAGCAGACTTTGTCCACAAACACAAACCTCCACACGTTTCTTCTTCGTCTTCTTTCCTCTCGTCTTCTTCGCAAACCTCCACACACACACACACACAACTGTTAAGCTAAAAAAAAAAAAAAAATGTAAACCATCATCATCTTCTTCGTCTGCACACACGAGGGGCTGAATTTGAAACTTTTTTATGCCAATAACGCCCGTTGCTTTGGCAACGCGGGCTCCGTTTTTTCTCTTTAACGCCGAGGTCCCAACGGTAATAACGCCCGTAACGCCGTTTTTTCTCGTTTAACGCCGTTACGGCGTTACCGTTGGGAGTGCTCTAACGTGAGAGTTGAACATAAAATGTATACATACATTAACATACCAGATGTAAAATGTATGATTAAATTTTCTAACAAAACAATATTTGATAGTTTATAACAAAAACAAAACAAAAAGTAATCCGATGTTATACCAACGCGTGTTCCCAATGTCGACGAATCCATCCTTTTTGTTGTTGAAAAAAATAGACCTACAAACAACATGAAAAAAAGTCTCAACGACATATATAAATGTGCATGTTTTATAAGGACATGTTTTCTTTGATGTTTGTATAATAGAAGCAAGTATAAAATACTGGAATTTGAAAGAAAACAAACTGATGTTGTGCTTAGCTTACTATTAAAAGGACATTTTTTGTTGGAACAAATTGATATGTTTAAATTATAAGCTACCAGTAACATTTTCAAGAAACCATTGTAATCTGATATTGTGTGTAACATGCATGCACCAACCCCATAGCTCAAACCCGCGAGTCGGAGTCATAATACCTAAAATCTTAGGTTTAAAAACTACAAAACCGAAAAGATTCGGTATATGAACTCGTATTCAAGCATCAACACCAGATTTTTACCCAAAATAAAAAGGGGGAAATACAAAACCACCAACAAAGACCTTAGAATCAACGTATTCATTCCATAACTGATCAAACATAAACAAACACAAAACCAAGAAGCAATTAAAAAGATACCCGTATAAGGTCATGCACAAACATACCAATATATCAACAGTACCCTAAGAACACAAATTAAAACCAACTACAAGTGAAAATGTGTTGTTGAGAAAACAAATATGAATATTGATATATGTATGTGAAAATGCATATTTACTTACAGATCTGTAGTTACGAGTGGATATATAAGCATGAATCTGCAACCAGTAAGAAAATATTTACTTACTGATATGTAGTCACGAGTGGATATATAAGCATGAATCAAGGACCAACTTTAGTTTTATATGCAGTTTAATTTCGTAAAATTCTACACGGAGTGTAATTGAGCAAATGTTTGTGTAAAATGTTTGTGTGGTATAATTGATTTGCCAATAGAGCATTATAAGTACCTTAAATATAGTTTTTCACAACCCGCATCAACTATCTACCGATCTTCATTCACATCTTCAACTCCATATCTAAAAGTTCTTCCACCATCAACCACTACCAAAACCACATTAGTAAATCAAACAATAAGCTTAATCACAATAAACACACATAAACCATAAACTAACGGGTAAGAAAAATAAACGCACCGTGAAATAATTTCTTTTCTGGATTCACGATCGTGAGCACTACTCTAGAAAGGCAAGCTAATGAATCCAAACTTATATAAATCATGGACATGTAAGTTTAAGTACGTGAGCAAAATCAAGAAAAAAGATAAGTAAAGGAAATTAGAAATATGGCATTACCGTTGTCGGAAATGTCTCGCCGGAAAAGAGCTTGTAGGCAGAGATAGGTGGAAGTAGAGGTAGATGGAGTGTCTGGAAGGAAACTGGAGTGAATATTAGGGAGAGATTTGGTAGTTGGTTGAGTGCTTGAATGAGATAGTTCATGGTACAAAAATAAAATCAAAGTCTAAACAGTTTTCTACTACTCTGTATTTCTTACTTACGTGTCTTTTTCTTGGAGCCCAACATTGCTTACGTGTCTTTTTCTTGGAGCACAACAGTAATTAAGGCACTTCTACTTATAATATAGGTAGATAGATATATATAAACAACAAAGATTATTCACATTTCTAAAAATTATCTTCTTTCTAATCATATATTTGAAAGTACCCTTGAGCAGTTTCGGAAATCCAGATGCTTCACTTATTAAGAGTCCACCTTTGGTTGTTCTTTGTTTATAATACAAAATGGCATGTGGTTGTGCTGTGAAATTGTAGGATCTTAGTCTTGATAAAGGTGCCAAAACGACCCTGTAATTGTAAATTAATCACACATGTATTAGAACCATGATTCTAAATAGCTCGTAAAGGCCTCACAAAGACGTGAGACTTGGTCATGACGTCACGCCATGACTCGCGCTATTTATAACCTTGATTTAGTACAAGTTTATTAGTCGCCAAATTTAGTATATCAATGCCGGCAAAATTTATGCCAAAAAATCATAAAACAAGATTAGTGAACTCAACTCCTAAAGTAATATACATACAAAAATTTGGTGTTGAAAAGAAAGAGGTTTAAATTGATCTAACATACAAGCTTATAGATCATCTTTTCCGATGGTATGTCCTACTCATGCACTTTTGATAGTGAACTTAAAACTAGATGAATTTCTAATTCAAAATAAATAAAGTGTCTCGTGTAATTTTGGATAAAAGTAACAACAATAAAAACTGAAATCGGTAAGCTTGTATTTTGAATTTATATTTACTCGTTTATTTCTATAAAAGACAAGATGAAAAATCGTAGGTTAATCAAGGATCATACTCTTGACTCTAAAGTCAGAGTTGATTAGTAATAAAACCTTATAAATAGAAAGAATTTTGGAGCAAAAAAACTATAACGAGACATAGAAGATTAGATATTACCTATGAGAAAGATGAAAGTTTTTCATGTTGTATGGTGTTAGGAGGGCTATGGATTCCATTGTCGTTTCTGCTTTTTTCTGCATCTTCACTATCATTCATCAACAACTTTACAACATAAATTTTTTGACAATATAGAGTAGTGGTTGTAGTTTATATTTGACATCACCATATCATTCATTGACTACCACTCACCTATATATGTAATTGCGACGTAATTTTAAAGTTACATGTCACCTTTTTGGTAAATATTTTTTAAAGTTCAATATATGAATAGCCATTATTTATTTATATACGTTTTTTTTTTTAAATTATTGGAAATAAGTTTTTTTTTTTTTAAAACCCGATTGACCCATTTGTCGAACTGGTGACTTAAGTAGGTCGATTTATGACACGGTTTTCAAAATATTGCACGTGTTTTGTGAAGAGTTAAAATAATTGTGTGTGTGATTATATTGTGGAGTATATTTTTATTTAAGTATGGTATATTTTAAGTTATGAAGTTAATGGTCTTATTGTAATTATTTGATGTGGTGATAATGAATGTGGTCACGATTACACCCTGTTGATACAAAAGCTGGGCGTTCCTTGTTCGGGGCTCCGGTTCTTGTACCAATTGCTGATTGTTACTTGAGACCTGCGCACTAAGAGACAGAAAACACAGTTAGGCTTACCGTGGGATTGTCTCCCACGATTATCCTCCGGCGTGAGAGTAAGTAATCGGTTTAGGGTTAAAGGAGTGTTAGGGTTCTGAGATCGTACCTTTAACGAGGGATATGATTCCCTTTATATACGAACGGAATCCTTGTTGGTTCCGTGTTCCTCAACCTTCGGCATATCCCGCCTTAGTCGGTTGGGAATGATTATCTTCCTATTTAGAAGATATCGGATATCTATTCCATCGATAGATTCGGGTTTGGGCCTTCATGAGCCCAAACGTCTAGTCGGCTTAGCCCAGTTCGTACCGGGCCAAGTTAGTATTGGACTTTAGTCGGGTTCGTGACCCGGATATAGACTATACGTCATCATGTCCCCCCAGTCTAGTATGCGCAGTGACTAACTGCGGTTGCTAGACTAATAATCCGTAGCCAGTGAAAAACTTTGAAGCGTAGGCAAGAAGCCATAAACATATACCCACCGGTACGTTGTATTGATTCGTCCCGAACGGTCTATCTTTTATTAGTCAACCACTTGTGAATGGTCAACCATAAAAGTCAAACAACTCAGAACAGAATGCAATAAAGTCCAGAGGAGTATAGTGTTTCCCCGGGTCGTTAAGTCCCAACGAGGTGTGAACACTGTAATACAACGAATCTGTGATCGGGTGATATTGAACAGGAAAGGGGTTATGATTGATTACACTAAGGAAATTAAATCTAATAAAGACTTTGAAGTCATTTTAATTATATATTTAAAATGGTTTAACGATTAAAACCTAAAACGCGTATGTTTACTGAATTTTATGTAAATGTAGAATAAAACTTAAATTTAAAAGAATAAAACACCTACGGATATGAAATTGATATTTTTACAATCCTAATAATAAAAGAAAATTATTGGAAAAAGAAAATTATTTTTAAAACTATTTATCTAATTATTATTAATTAAAAACTATTTTTAACTATTTAAAAATATATTAAAATACAAGAAAATAGGAAATTAACCTAAAAAAAAATGAAATTATAAATTGGAAAAATCTAAAGGAAAAATAAAAAAAAAATCATTTACTTGCTTTGGAAATAAGCTACCGAATAAGCTAAGAAAGGCTTAAAGCTAAAACTGAACAACACTACTTAAGGACTAAATTATGCAAAATATAAGCTAAAGAAGACCCAAGGGCAGTTGGTAGGAGGGTGTGTGCTGTGTGCGTGCAAGGGAGACCTGTAGGGCCTAGGTTCGATTCCCACTTCCTCCTTTTTTTTCCATTTATTGTTCTGTTTGATTTTTTTCTTCTTGGCCACTGAAGTAAAGGGCTACTAAAGGTAATTAAACAAAACCTCAAGCTTAGGAAAACTTAAAACCAGCTGTAAAAAAAACTTGTTAACAAAAGATTAGAAAAAACAATGAGGCTGTTTGGGACAAACAAAAAGCTGAAGTAAGCACCTAAAAAAAAGCTGTAAACAAACTCAACCTAAACTATTACATTAAATGGCACCTAAGGAAATTAATTAAGCTAAGCAAGGCCTAATAAGTTCTAAAAAAACGCCAACTACTGCTGTGAATAGTCTGCTGTTTTGGACAGCACACAACCAAACACTCTTTTAACTATTTTAAGCATAACTTAAACAAGAAAAACAGTAAGCAAGCAAAATCTAATAACAATTAAGCTAACTATGCAAAGATAAGCTATGGAAAAGCTGAAACCAAAGGGAAAACAGTTGGCATCATGAACTCAACTAGGGAACCTTAAGCTACAAGAGAAGCTAAGCACTAAAGAGTTCTAATAAGCAATAATAAGCTAAAGAGGATTTAATCTAAACTAAATTAATCTACGGGGTCCTAAAGATTCTAAATACGCTGAATTCAAAGCTAAATTAGCACTAACCAATGAATGACTGCTGCTGTGGCTTCTGAGACAGAACAGGTCAAGGGGGTCCTTTTTGAGCTTATTTTAAATAAGCTGTAGAAGGAGTGAGCCTCTGAGCTTATGGATTATTGAGGTCCATCCAGCCAACTAACTTTTGCCCCCAAATGGTTGCCTGAATAAGCTGAAAATAAGACATAACAAGCACAATAAAAGGGTCGCACAGCTGCTGTAGTAGCTGCGATTGAAACAGTCCAAGGGGCTTTTATTTACTTAAAAATAAGGTATCTAACAACCTAAAAACTCCTAAATAAAGCAACATATGGAAACTTCATATAGCTAAGAGCAAGAAAAACAAAGTGGAGCAAACTTGAAGCTTGAAATAAGCTTAAAATGGGACTGATAACATATTCTAATGACATGAATGACAGATTTTTTAATTTTATTTATTTTATTTTTTATTTTTGAAAACTAAACTAGACTAGTGTTTTGCAAATAGATACCACTGAGAATCAAGATTAAAACATTTAGCTAAACTAATGGGAGACCCAAACTTGGGTCAAAAATTAAATTTTGACCCAAAAACTATCCATTCCAAACAGCCCTTTAACGGCAGAACTGATTGTTGCAAAATGTTATGAAAAATTGGTTTGAGACTGTGAGAACTTAAAACACCTTTTTTTTTTTTTTTTTTTTTTTAACAAAATGAAAAGACACTAACTTCGTAGGAACAGACCAATGAAATCTTGAATGGCATAAAGTAAACTTGACAGAATTGAAAACTGAAATTAAATTGCATTCAAAATTAAAATGATACAATGACAGTAAATGAAAAATGGGACTAGAACAGAATTTCTAGACTGCCTTACAACAATGGCATACAATTATTATTTATACTACAAGCTATGGGTCTTCTCTTTCTTCTCTTGCTAATGTGTTTCTTGTGTCAGTTGGGTACTCCTCAAGAACAATCTGAGTCGTCCATGGGGTTGGGACTTTGAGAAAGTGATGGGGGGAGACAAAGCGTGCAGGGGTTGAGTGTGTCAGGAGAAGGAAGAAAAGAGGAAGGAAAAAGGAGGGAAAGGGGGAAAGGGGTTATGGGTTTTTTTATTTGTGTTCCTGGTTTGGATTTGGAAGTAATACACAAGGACCATATTTGCCATTTGACCAAACTTGAAGGACCAAAACTGTAATTTTCCAAATTTCATCATAAGGACTAATTATGACAAGATTAATTTTCCCAAGGACCAAAAAATGATAAATTTCAAATTAAAAATGTCCCGGGGTAATTTCTGTCAATCTTTAAAATTCCAAGGACTCAAGTTGTCATTTTGCAAAACTAGACTTTATAAGGCTAAATTTGACAACTTAAAAATTCCTGAGGGCCTTTTATGAAAAATTACATGTTTTGAATAACCAGGGACTAGATTTTTACAATTATTGAATAAAACACAGTCTAAATATTTTTTCTGTCTTTTTGAGACTTTTTAAAGTGTTTTTGACTGGTTTTGCAGTGCAGAAGGAACAAAAATGATGAGTATTTACACACTTATCAATCCCCCACACTAAACTATTGCTAGTCCCTAGCAATCTTTTGTGAAAACTTAATGGATTTAAGTCTCTTTACCAAAAGCCATTACTTCTGGAGTAGCCAATTGTTTCAGTTCAAGTAAGAACCTTGGTACATCGATAACCAAATGATTTTGAGCAAACCACCAGCTTTCAACGGTTTTGATTTGTCTTTACCAGAAGCCGTTTGCTTCTGGACTAGCCAACTCTTAGATAAAATATCTTTGGTGAGTCGATTTACCAATTATGGTTTTCCAACTGCCTTTACCACAAGCCATAAACTTGCGGGCTAGCCAACTCTTCACTAATTAAAGATATGGTGAGCTGAACACCATACAATTTTGGGCAAATTGCAAGCCGTCAACGGATTTGAGATATCTTTACCAAGAGCCGTTTGCTCCTGGATTAGCCAATCCTTATGTGGGTTAGACATGGCGGACTGATTACCATTTGCTGAGTAAGTGAAAAACACTTACTCAAAAAAAAAATTTTGGCCAAAATTGGGGGAATTGGGTGGTATAATTACATGATAAAATTCGTGAGAATTCCCCCCACACTAGAAATGAATATTGTCCTCAATATTCAAAGTACCGGCGGTTATGCCGAAACATAGAACGTAAAAGGGAAATATTACGGCCATTATTTTATTTGTGTTATATACACACATTTTTTTTTTTTTTTTTTTTAATTTAGATGTTAGAAAACTTATATACAACAGCGGGGGGCAACTCCCCCACACTAGGGTGGTACACACGGGTGAAAACCCATGTTTAACTACTGTTTTTGATTACCGAGTCGCTAGCTTGACTCGACCCCGAATTAATTTGTTCATGGGGAAGTAAGTGGAAGAGACAATCTCCATCGGACTTTCATTCAAGATGTTTGTATAAACATTGAAGTACGTGAAAGTTCCACACCGATGAGGTATACATAGAACCGGCTCACAAATAATAAATGAAAATGCCGGGGTCAAAGATAGTGTCTTCATTCCCGAAGGAGTGAAGATGAAGAGAAATCACAAGATATTTGAGGAAAAGAAGAAAGATTTTGATAACAATCAAGATTCATTCTTCATCCTCAAATGTAGACATATCGGGAGGAAGGGTGAGGGTAGTATCATCAATAAGCAAAATCTTATGATAGAGTACACCTTCCTCCGAGCCAATATCATCCTCACGATCAAAATAGAAATGATCATATTCCGGAGGAGATATGTCATGAGAGAGTTCACCGGAGAACTCTTCATGAAGAGAATCATTCACATGAAGTGAATTTGTGAACTCATGTTCCATTGTGAGCTCATCACTATCCTCGTCAAAGATTGGATTGTTAGAAATCCAAGTGAATTCAGATTCGAATTCAAATAGAGGATTGGTGAAAGTAGCTTTGAATGTTTCGGGAACAAAGTGATCAACATTCTCTATTGGACTGTTAGGGTGAGAAGTGAGTGAACGATCATTATAAAGGAGACTTTCAATTTCTCCTAGGTCGGCTTCGAAATCAAAGAGATCATCATCACTTTCCGATGAAAGTGGATTGATGTGAGCGAGTTCATCGGTGAACTCCTCAAGAAGAGGATCAGACTGTGGGAGTGATGCCTCAACATACTCGATGTTTCCATAGGAAGCAAAATCGTCGCTAAGATCAGAGAAAGTTTCAAAATGATCTTTTGAACACTCAAGAGGGGAAGGGATATCACACATATGATCAGAAGTTCCCTGTGACTCTCTCGGGATTGGGACAAGGTCCTCAACACTAGAATTTATGAATTTGTCTGATTCCTTTTCAGGAACAGTGTCAAGATGCTCGTCCCCCATGTTCAAAGATTGAGTGGGAGCTTCGGGTGTGATAGCAGTTGTTTGAGAATGAATCTCAACTGCTGGGATATCAACTGATGAACTTGATGAATCTTTATAGAATTGAAGGATATCAAGTGTATCCTCATCATCACTGTCATCAAGAATAAAACGAAATTGAGAGCTAGATCTGGCTGCTTTTTCTTTTGCAATTGATTCCCTAATAAATTTTTCAAAGACAATTTGGGAATTTATTTTAGCAGCCTGCTCTTCAGCTAGCAATTCTTCCATGGATTTCTCATGTGAATTTTGAATGACGGGACATTGTGGGAGTGGAGATTTGTCAAAACCGGAAGGTTGACATTGATAATCATCATGAGGACCCCCACAATATACACAAGAAAAACTGGGAGCATTTCGAAATGCTGTTTTACTCAACTCCTCAGTTCTTTTCACTAACTCCAGAAGCTCTAGATAAGTGTCTTGTTGGGTTTGCTGAGGAGTTTGAGTCATTTGGCACTGCGGAGGTTGGTCATGATATGGATAGTCGTAATTGTTACAAGGAAATGGATTCCCTATTTGACAATCAGAGCTGAAATGGGGACCTCCACAGTTCTCACAACAAAATGATTGTTGTGGCTGGACATGTGAATAATATGGAATTTGGTAATTTCCAAAGTCCTGAGTGTTACCAGAAATTTGTTCATAGACAAACGTGTCTCTGGTCTGACACTCAAATCCTTGGTGAGGACCTCCACAAAATTCACACAAGTATGTCTGAATCTCATGATGTGGTGGCTGGTAGAATGAATCAGATGTGTCATGGTAAGGATAGGGAGCTTGGTTATAGACAGACCCATCTCCTGATTCTACCATGCTACAGCCGGGACAATTCCCACCATTATGAGGACCACCACACCATTGGCAACCAAAATGGTGTGGATATGACATAGGAAAGAATCAAAGGTTTACAGAGGGGTTGGGATGAAGAATCAAAGATGTGAGAGGGTAAAGATGGATATTTTTGGATTTTTGGATAAACATTTTGTAAAAATAAGAAAGAAAATCTTTTTGGGTTTTTGTGTTTGTTGAAAACTGATTTTAAAATGTTTTCGGGAACCGTTTTGTTTTTAAATAATAATAATAAGAAAATATGAACAAGGATGGTAAATATACAATGGATGTATATTCAACAACACTGATGCTTCAAATTCGTAGTACGCAGCACACCTCCCCGGCAGCGACGCCAAAATTTGATTCGTCCCGAACGGTCTATCTTTTATTAGTCAACCACTTGTGAATGGTCAACCATAAAAGTCAAACAGCTCAGAACAGAATGCAATAAAGTCCAGAGGAGTATAGTGTTTCCCCGGGTCGTTAAGTCCCAACGAGGTGTGAACACTGTAATACAACGAATCTGTGATCGGGTGATATTGAACAGGAAAGGGGTTATGATTGATTACACTAAGGAAATTAAATCTAATAAAGACTTTGAAGTCATTTTAATTCTATATTTAAAATCGTTTAACGATTAAAACCTAAAACGCGTATGTTTACTGAATTTTATGTAAACGTAGAATAAAACTTAAATTTAAAAGAATAAAACACCTACGGATATGAAATTGATATTTTTACAATCCTAATAATAAAAGAAAATTATTGGAAAAAGAAAATTATTTTTAAAACTATTTATCTAATTATTATTAATTAAATCATTTACTTGCTTTGGAAATAAGCTACCGAATAAGCTAAGAAAGGCTTAAAGCTAAAACTGAACAACACTACTTAAGGACTAAATTATGAAAAATATAAGCTAAAGAAGACCCAAGGGCAGTTGGTAGGAGGGTGTGTGCTGTGTGCGTGCAAGGGAGACCAGTAGGGCATAGGTTCGATTCCCACTTCCTCCTTTTTTTTTCCATTTATTGTTCTGTTTGATTTTTTTCTTCTTGGCCACTGAAGTAAAGGGCTACTAAAGGTAATTAAACAAAACCTCAAGCTTAGGATAACTTAAAACCAGCTGTAAAAAAAACTTGTTAACAAAAGATTAGAAAAAACAATGAGGCTGTTTGGGACAAACAAAAAGCTGAAGTAAGCACCTAAAAAAAGCTGTAAACAAACTCAACCTAAACTATTACATTAAATGGCACCTAAGGATATTAACTAAGCTAAGCAAGGCCTAATAAGTTCTAAAAAACGCCAACTACTGCTGTGAATAGTCTGCTGTTTTGGACAGCACACAACCAAACACTCTTTTAACTATTTTAAGCATAACTTAAAAAAGAAAAACAATAAGCAAGCAAAATCTAATAACAATTAAGCTAACTATGCAAAGATAAGCTAAGGAAAAGCTGAAACCAAAGGGAAAACAGTTGGCATCATGAACTCAACTAGGGAACCTTAAGCTACAAGAGAAGCTAAGCACTAAAGAGTTCTAATAAGCAATAATAAGCTAAAGAGGATTTAATCTAAACTAAATTAATCTACGGGGTCCTAAAGATTCTAAATACGCTGAATTCAAAGCTAAATTAGCACTAACCAATGAATGACTGCTGCTGTAGCTTCTGAGACAGAACAGGTCAAGGGGGTCCTTTTTGAGCTTATTTTAAATAAGCTGTAGAAGGAGTGAGCCTCTGAGCTTATGGATTATTGAGGTCCACCCAACCAACTAACTTTTGCCCCCAAATGGTTGCCTGAATAAGCTGAAAATAAGACATAACAAGCACAATAAAAGGGTCGCACAGCTGCTGTAGTAGCTGCGATTGAAACAGTCCAAGGGGCTTTTATTTACTTAAAAATAAGGTATCTAACAACCTAAAAACTCCTAAATAAAGCAACATATGGAAACTTCATATAGCTAAGAGCAAGAAAAACAAAGTGGAGCAAACTTGAAGCTTGAAATAAGCTTAAAATGGGACTGATAACAGATTCTAATGACATGAATGACAGATTTTTTATTTTTATTTTTTTTATTTTTTATTTTTGAAAACTAAACTAAACTTGTGTTTTGCAAATAGATACCACTGAGAATCAAGATTAAAACATTTAGCTAAACTAATGGGAGACCCAAACTTGGGTCAAAAATTAAATTTTGACCCAAAAACTATCCATTCCAAACAGCCCTTTAACGGCAGAACTGATTGTTGCAAAATGTTATGAAAAATTGGTTTGAGACTGTGAGAACTTAAAACACCTTTTTTTTTTTTTTTTTTTTTTTTTTTATTAACAAAATGAAAAGACACTAACTTCGTAGGAACAGACCAATGAAATCTTGAATGGCATAAAGTAAACTTGACAGAATTGAAAACTGAAATTAAATTGCATTCAAAATTAAAATGATACAATGACAGTAAATGAAAAATGGGACTAGAACATAATTTCTAGACTGCCTTACAAAAATGGCATACAATTATTATTTATACTACAAGCTATGGGTCTTCTCTTTCTTCTCTTGCTAATGTGTTTCTTGTGTCAGTTGGGTACTCCTCAAGAACAATCTGAGCCGTCCATGGGGTTGGGACTTTGAGAAAGTGATGGGGGGAGACAAAGCGTGTAGGGGTTGAGTGTGTCAGGAGAAGGAAGAAAAGAGGAAGGAAAAAGGAGGGAAAGGGGGAAAGGGGTTATGGGTTTTTTTATTTGTGTTCCTGGTTTGGATTTGGAAGTAATACACAAGGACCATATTTGCCATTTGACCAAACTTGAAGGACCAAAACTGTAATTTTCCAAATTTCATCATAAGGACTAATTATGACAAGATTAATTTTCCCAAGGACCAAAAAATGATAAATTTCAAATTAAAAATGTCCCGGGGTAATTTCTGTCAATCTTTAAAATTCCAAGGACTCAAGTTGTCATTTTGCAAAACTAGACTTTATAAGGCTAAATTTGACAACTTAAAAATTCCTGAGGGCCTTTTATGAAAAATTACATGTTTTGAATAACCAGGGACTAGATTTTTACAATTATTGAATAAAACACAGTCTAAATATTTTTTCTGTCTTTTTGAGACTTTTTAAAGTGTTTTTGACTGGTTTTGCAGTGCAGAAGGAACAAAAATGATGAGTATTTACACACTCATCATGTATCTAGACATGAGATTGGAAAATAGGCGCCTCGTAAGTCGGGGGAAAGTTACTGCAGGAGCGTCCCTTCAAGCTATCTCAGCCACACAATTAGTGCAAGTGGGGTCCACGTGTCACTCATCGCATGGATGAGAAAAATTATATAACATATCGCATCATTTTCACTGTGTTTCTCACAGTAAAAAGAAAACTCAATCCACCATTGTTCAAGAAAAACTTATAGTTGCAATCCAGAAACCAACTAGTTGCAGAGGTAGCCGCGCGTGCGTTTTGTAGAACAAACTATGGTTAAACAGTTGTCTGATTTCACCTCCAACCTCACCGAGAGTGATCTCCTAGAGTTCACCTCGGATTAATTTTTACCTCTGGATGTGCGTCCGGTTGTTCCGGGTGCGCGGGCCTCTATTGCAGACTTCCCCGAAGGGAAGGTGGGAGTATACACACGGTTTTTCGAATTCGCAAATCAACGTGTGCCTCTGTCCCAATTTCTGTGCGATGTATTAAATTATTATAATCTGCACATATCCCAGTTGCACTGTATCGGTGCAGCTAAAATTACAAATTTTGAGGTGAACTGCCGTTTACTGGCGGTGAATCCAACCATCAACCTATTCCGCGCATTTTATCACACGACATGGTCACATGGGTGGGTATCCTTTGCTAAGCACGCTGGTAGACTTCAATGTTATACAGAGAAACTAGGCGCGCTTAGAAATTGGAGGGAATCCTTTTTCTGGGTAGACGACACTGTGTTTCCGTGGCCTTATAATTTTCATACCCGGGGTTCGTTGGAGAAGGATGAGTGCCACCTGCCTGGATCATATGTCGCTGAGGATGCGGAACTGATAAATGCTAACCGCATCCCCATTAGTTCCTATCCTGAGGAATTTTTGGTGCATATGGGCATCAGCCGGAATTATTTTGGTCCCGAAGATGAGATCCCAATCTTCTTAGGCGCCAATGGCCAGGGTGGGTACTTGTTCCTCCGCACCCCCCTTTTGTAAGAACCGTCTTCTATTCCTCGCGCATTATATAACTTGTGTTATTTGTTATCTTATTTTGCGCAGAGATGGATCTATTTACCGTTGTGCACCTAGCAAAGCCAGTTGAGGCGAAGACAGGGACACGGCCGTTGAGAGAAGGAGAGGAGCCAATACTGACGAGTACCGCAGGGCGTACCATGGAGATGAATTTATGGGAGACAGGGACCAGTTCTTCCGTTGCAGTAGAGGACACGCCGTTGCAAAGCGTGCCAAGCCCTCGAGTGCCCTCCCCCATAGCGCAGCCACCACCCGTAGCAGTGGCGGAGCCCATGGACGAGGATGTGGAGGAACTGGAGTCTGGGCTATTGCGCAAAAGGTCGTGCGGAGAAGATGGTACGAGCTCGTCGAGGAAGAAACATCCTGTGGTCTTCCATGTGGAATCCTCTGTAAGTGAGGCTGCGTCATCGCACCCGTCGGCGAATGTCTCTGGCCCCCAGTAAGTAATCTCGATAATATTATTATTTTTTTGTCTTTGTCAATTGTTCATATGAGAAATTGACAATTCTATGTCTGTGCCTGCAGGTTTGAACAGGGTGCGGAGTCGCCACCCAAAGATAGTCCTATTCCTTCTGAGTCTTCAGAACCAGAGGTCCGTGGCGCGGTGCCAGTGGCAGCAGGGGATGCGCCCATGGGGCTGCTGGTTGAGGATCTTGTTTCCCTGGCTGCGCAGTTAAAGGCAAAGTTTGTTGGAGAAAGTAGCCATGATAGTCAAAAGGATCAGCGTATTGCGTCACTGGAGGCGCAATTGGCCAGTGCTAGGGGTGAGGCAGAGAGCATGGGTTCGTATGCCCAAAAGCTCGCTGAGGAGAAGATGGCGCTGCTTTTCCAGATAGACCAGGAGCGTGCAGAGGCTACAACGTATAAGTCTTCATGTCATTGGGCTATGAAGTATTTGGAGAATGGCAAAGAAGCAATGACTTCGCAGCTTGAAGGCTTTGGTGCCACTGTTAAAAGTGCCCTAGAGGTGCAGGAGATGAAGCTGCGGAAGCTCAGTTTGGAGTATGATGAGGAACTATATCCTCATCTCATGTCCGTAATCGTCGAACGCAGGTGGCTCATCAGCCATGGCCTGCGCCTTGCTGCGCTGAGCACTCTTGAGTCCAAAGAGGTAGTTGATGCTTTTGGGGAGGTAGTCTTGTGTGCGCTGGAGCGCGGGAAAGCAGAAGCTGTTGAGAAGCTGCATGAGGCTAAGCTTCTAAAGGTGCCCGTGGAACAGGTACCTAATTATGATGCAGTGGCATATGATAACCTGGTCGCTGCCATGAAGAAAATGAAAGACTTAGAGCTCCCTATGATTGCTGAACTGGAGCGCGATCAGGATTACCCCATAAATGTGATTATGGCGGGGTTAACTCTAGCACGCCATCGTGGTGGGGAGGCCGTTGCCCAGCCAGACTATCACCTTAAGCCTGATGAATCCCAACTGCACGTACCCGTATTTGTGCGCCCTAAGGATATCTTGAATCCTTTTGCCTTGGAGAGAGAAGTGCCCTTGAAGCAGGTTTTGGAGGCGCATGCGACGAGACTTGCCACCAAAGAAGGGATAAAGGGTAAGGCTGTCATGTGTGGCGTGGGTGCGGCCCACCTCCCTAGATCCGATGGGATACCAGTTAGTGTTGCAACCGTGGCGCGCCAAGATTCCGACCTCTTGACGAGGCTAAGTGAGGCTAAAGAGGCAGCCAACCGCGTGGGTAGCTCATCTCTGGAGCGGTGTAATAGTTGGTAGATTTATGTGTTGTAAAGTAACAATCCTTTTGTAATAACTCGTGGTTATCTAATAAAATTATCTCTTGTTGAGTTCGTGTGGATGTTGTTGCAACTTGTAATGTCTTTGCGTGAAAGACGTATGTATTGTCTAAATGTTAAAAGTTGTTCATTGGTGCAAAGTTCATAGTCATGTATGAAAATTGTAACATACTTAAGAGATAATAACTAAGTATTTTGTTTGTAGCATAATCGTGTATGTTGTGATATGCAGCGTACTGTAAATATCACATTAAGGAATCAAGTGTCTTGGTTCCAAAATTGTTAAACGTGCACATGTGCAATGTTGCGCACCCGTCGTGGGATGCGCACGAAACTTATTCCAACGTCTCGAGAACAAGGTGTTTAACAAGGATACGTGATCCAGTGTTGATGGGTTTGCAACCCTCTTACTCAACAAGTTATTTAGTAGGTTAACTTATCCTTTTACCATCGTGGGTTTATTCTAATGCATGCGCGCCATGTAGGCAAGAGATAAATCATTGTTAAGACATACAATATATGGAAATAACATAACAAAGTGTGTCGCGGAGTTAGCTAGAAACCGCGACGTTTTATTGATACTTGCAAGTTTTATGGGAAATAAATAAGAAGAAAACATTATACTAATGAAAAAAAAAGTAAATACATGAATGTTTATTGGGCACTTCATTAAAGTGCAGGAGCGTCTGTGCGCTAGGCCGTAGCCATTCCTATAGGTAGCACCTCTTGAGGTTGCAGATGTTCCATGTTCGTGGCAGTTCACGACCATCCAAGCCTCGTAGCTTGTACGCGCCTGTTCCTAGTGCTTCAGTAACCTCATAGGGTCCTTCCCACTTTGGTCCGAGCTTGCCCGTGTCTTCTGCGTGGCTCGCGTCATTGGCACGGTAGACGAAATCACCTGGTCTGAATGAAACATTGCGCAGTTTAGCGTCATAGTATCCTTTCATCCTTGACTTTGATTTTGCCTCCCGTATAGCTGCGCGTTCGCGCCTTTCTTCTAGCAGATCTAAGTCGATACGTCTCTCGTCATCATTGGTCGCCACATTGATTTCAGCAGTGCGGATAGTTGGCATGCCGATCTCAGCTGGTATGACGGCTTCTGTCCCATAGACTAAAGAGAAGGGAGTGTCTCCCGTGCTGGTCTTGATTGAGGTGCGGTGCGCCCACAAGACATGTGATAGCTCTTCCACCCATCTTCCTTTGTGCTTTTCTAGGCGTGCCTTAATTCCTTCACCTAAGCTTCGATTCGCTCATTCCACTAGGCCGTTGGTTTGTGGATGTTTAACTGACGCGAAGTGTTGTGTGATGTTAAGCTTCTCGCACCAGTCCCTGAAAGGGTTATCATAGAATTGTTTCCCATTGTCCGAGATGATTTCCCCAGGGATACCGAAGCGGCATACAATGTTTTCCCATACAAAGCGCTTCACCTGGTTGCCAGTGATTGTTACCACTGCCTTCGCTTCGATCCACTTGGTTAAGTAGTCTATGGCGACTATGAGGAATTTTAAGCCACCAGCTGCGATAGGAAAAGGGCCTGCGATGTCAATACCCCACTTGTAGAATGGCCATGGTGATGTTATTGGTGTTAGCTCGTGCTGTGGTTGGCGCGGGACGGGTCTATGAACTTGGCAATCGTTGCACTTCCTTATTAAGTCTCGCGCATCGCGGTGCATGGTCGGCCAGTAGTATCCTGATCTCATGGCGCGTACCACAACGGACCGTGGTCCTGAGTGCATGCTGCATGAACCTTCATGGATTTCTCGCAGCACGTAATTTGCTTGTAAGGGGCCACACAACGGAGCCATGGTTGCAAGAAGGAGCGTCAGTACAATATGTTGTCTCGCAGCTCGAATCTTTGCGCTGTGCGCCTTATCCTGCGAGCTTCCTTCTGCTCCTGGGGTAACGCTCCTTTGCTTAGGAAGTCCGTTATCGGTGTCATCCATGTAGGACCTTCCTCCTCTATTATCGTGGAGATTTCCATCTCTGAAATTGACTTGCTTTTTAGTGTTTCCACCAGCACTTGCTTTGATAGGTGTGCAAAGCTTGTCGAGGCAATCTTGCTTAGTGCATCTGCCTTGCGGTTTTCCCCTCTGGGAACTTGCTTGATAGTGAACCTGTCAAAGCTTTTTATAAGTGTCTTGGTTTTATCGAGATACTGGATCATATTATCTTCTTTAGCTACGTATTCACCCAACACGTGGTTGGCCACTAGTCGGGAATCCACATTTGCTTCTAGGTTACGTACACCCATTCGAGCTGCAATGCGTAGTCTAGCAAGTAGAGCTTCGTATTCTGCCTCATTGTTTGTCGCTGTAAATTCAAAGCGCAGTGCGTAAGTGAATTCCATTCCCTCTGGATTTGTGAGAATGAGGCCTGCTCCTGAACCATCAATGCATGAGGATCCATCTGTAAACAAGATCCATGGATCGTGCAGTTTCGTCTTACTTGGTGTGGATACCTCATCGGTGTCTGGCTTTTCAATGATGAAGTCTGCCAGAATCTGTCCTTTGATTGCGGTACGTGGTCTGTAAGAGATGTTGTGCTCACCTAGCAATACACTCTACTTCTGCAATCGGCCTGATGCGTCAGGTTTGGAGATGATCTGCTTGATCGGTTGGTCTGTGATTACTGCTATTGGGTGCGCTTGGAAGTACCTGCGCAGCCGTTTAGCAGCAAATACCAACGCCATAACTAATTTTTCCATGGCGCTGTAGTTCATCTCCGTCTTCTTGAGTGCCTTGCTTACGAAGTAGATAGGGGTTTGTACTGAGTCCCTATTTGTTAGTAGCACTGCGCTGACTGCTCCTTCAGTTGCAGACAAATACATGATCAGCTCTTCCCCTGGTCGGGGTGCGACAAGTGTTGGGAGCGTTGCCAGATGTTGTTTAAGCTGAGTGAAGGCCTCTTCTGCCTCCGTAGTCCATCTGAAATCACCCTTCTTTATACACTTCTTGAGTGTTTTGAAAAGAGGTAGTGATTTTTCTGCTGATTTGGATAAGAACCTGTTTAAGCCGGCCAGCTTTCCGTTGAGAGATTGGACTTCCTTCAACGTGCGCGGTGAAGGAAGTTCGATGACCGCTTTTGTCTTTTCTGGACACGGTTTTATACCGTCGGGTTCTATCAGGTATCCAAGGAACATGCCTTCAGTAGCGCCGAAGGTACACTTTTTTGTATTTAGTTTCATATTGATCTCTCGTAGAGTTTTGAACGTTTCCTCAATGTCGCGCACTAGCTCATCTTCAGTATGGCTTTTTATGACCAGGTCATCAACATAGACCTCCAGGTTGCGGCCCACCTGTTTTTTGAAAGCATTATCTACTAACCTCTGGTAGGTGGCGCATGCATTCTTCAAGCCAAAGGGCATTTTTGTGTAGCAGTAGACGCCATGGCTTGTGTGGAAGGCCGTTTTTTCCTCATCCTCCCTAGCCATTTGGATTTGATGATATCCCTTGTACGCGTCGAGGAAGCACTTTAATGGATATCCGCACAGAGACTCTATTTTCCAGTCTATCTCTGGTAAAGGATAGCAGTCTTGTGGACATGCTTTGTTAAGGTCGGTGAAGTCTACGCACATTCGCCAGCTGCCGTCACTCTTCTTTACCATGACTGGATTGGAAAGCCAGTCATGGTAGTAAACTTCCCGCATGATTCCTGCCTCTACCAGTTTGTGTACCTCTGCCAAGATTGCTTGCGCGCGCTCCGGGGCTTGGCCGCGCTTCTTCTGGCGTATGGGTGAGTATCCTTGTCGGATTCTCAGTTTATGCTCTGTGACAGAGCGCGGAACTCCTGTCATGTGTTTAGGCTCCCATGCAAAAATATCCAAATTCTTCTGCAGGAGTGCACATACAGTTGCTTTGCCGTTGTCCGACAATGAACCTCCGATGGATATTTCCTGTTCCGGGTATTCGGGGTGAATTGCCACTTTCAGATTTGGAACTCTGGTTGCCCGCTGTGTTGGTGTTGGTGCCATTTTGCATGCAATCGTGTTGCATTCTCTATGTGGTACAGTGGTGTTGTAAAGAGTAACAATACCACCTTCCACTAGGAATTTAAGCATCCCATGCGCTGTTGATGGCACTACTCGCATAGCTGATATTCCAGGTCTCCCGATAATGCCATTGTATGGAGAGGGAGATTTGATCACCATAAATTCCATCCAGGCCGTTGCGGAGTGTTCTTCGTTTCCGATGCTGACAGGTAATCGTATTTGCCCCATAGGCCATATCTTCTCACCTGTAAAACCAGTCAACGCTGTTCTGACCGGGCTTAACTGACTGCGTATTTCAGGGCGCAGTCGTTTGAAGCAGTGCTCATACATGATGTCTGCAGAAGCTCCACCATCAACGTACATGCGGTGGATGTCATGACCCCCCGCATGACCCCCCGCACTTATCTCTATAGTGAGTGGTTCCACCACTGCGTTGTCCGCGGTTAAGGTGGGGAAAGAGATCTCCTTTCCACCTGAAAAATCCTGGCTGACCTTTTGCCTTGTGATCCGCTGCCATGATTGTATCATGTAAATGGTGTCGGCCTTGTCTTTAGGTGTCTCTTTCTTATTGCCACTCTTCTGTCTGTCCTTTCCTTCCTTGATATTCTTGACCAAATGGTCCAATCTGCCTTCTTTGACCATTTTGTCAATGAGTTGGCGCAGTTGGACACATTCGTTAGTGGTGTGGCCCTTCTGTCGCGAGTATTTCCTTTGGGGTTTTTGTCAGCGGGGTGTATCTGTCATTATCCCTCCCGCTCCCCTGACTGCGGTAGCTTCTATTATGGTTGCTACTCCGGTCATTGGGTTGTCTCCCAGGTTGTTCCTGTGACCGATAGTTTGAGAAGTTTCTTTTGCTATCCGCCGCGGCGGCTTCTCCCTGGACGAAGGATCTAGAGCGTTTCATGTGTTCATCAAAAGTTTCAGGAATCTTGTCATTCAACCTCTTGATGAGTTCTGGGTTATTAATTCCATTCATGAAACCAGAGATCTTTAGCACTTCCGGGCATGCTTTAACTTGCATGCATTCATCTTTAAAGCGCTCCATGAATGCGCTCGTAGATTCTCCTTGGCGCTGCTTTACCCTGGAGAGTTTGACGGGATTTTTAGCGCATTTTTTTCGTTGAGTACAATTTAGGCGGAACGCCTTTCTCAATTCTTCAAAACCATTTATACTCCTTCGTGGAAGCTTGTTGAACTAGTTCCGCGCGCTTCCCACTAGTGTGGAATTAAACATGTGGCACCACACTGGTTGTGGCCAATTCTCAATAGTTGCGGCTGATTCGAAGATTTTTAGGTGATCGTCCGGATCACCTGTTCCGTCATAGGTCTTGACATTAGCAGGCATGCGCCTCTTCTTGTTCTCTGAGAAATCGCTAATGCGTCTAGTGAACGCTTCCACCTTTTGACGGCGCCATGGGAGAGACATGTCCTCCTCTTGGTCATTGTGTCTGTTTCTGGACTTCCAATGTCCTGTATCACTATTCTCGTTGTCCGAGGAATTATCAGAGGACGAGTTTTCCTTCCTTCGGCTCTTGCGCCGGCTGTCCTCAGAGTCTGGACTTGAAGGGCTTTCACTTGGGGAGTACCTTCGCCCAAGTCTGTCATGCACTTTGCGGCTACCCAGTCTAGCATAGACACTGGTACGCCGTTCATCTTCATCACTATCGCTCAAATGATGCGAGTGAGATGTCTCATCATCCTCGACTCTCCTCCCGATCCTGTTGAATACTTGGGGTCGGCGACCGTCTCTTCCGCGCTTCTCTTTCTGACATCGCGATGGGGAAGTATCGTATTCGGAGTCAAAATTTAGTCGGGCTTGCAAGTTCCGACCCGATCTCTTTTTTTCTTCCTCTTGCATGAGGGTAGCTAAGGCTTCGTAGTTTTGGGATATGAAATCTTCTGGCGCTAGCTGCGGCGCAACTCCTTCTAGAGCGAGTGTGTTTGTTTCTACCACTATGCCCTTATTCCGATTTGGTGCATCTGGTGCCTTTGTTAGGTCAGTCTCTAGCACCGATTGAAAGGGAGTGGTAAGAACAGTGCGCAGTGGATCTACTTCACTGGCGGTGGTTGCAGTGGCTTGGGTTTTCCCCGAGCGCGGTTCCACCAGTGGGAAGACCAAGTCTTGGCCTGATCCCTTGTTTTTAGCAGCGCTGGTTGTCCCAGCGGTCTGCTTAGGGGTCAATCCGCTTTGCGGCTTCTTTCCCATAAGGTCTGACTGCGATCGCTGATTTCCATGCTTCGTCATTCTAGTCTTGGTTCTTAGTGAATGGTCCCACGGATGGCACCACTTGTTGATACAAAAGCTGGGCGTTCCTTGTTCGGGGCTCCGGTTCTTGTAGCAATTGCTGATTGTTACTTGAGACCTGCGCACTAAGAGACAGAAAACACCGTTAGGCTTACCGTGGGATTGTCTCCCACGATTATCCTCCGGCGTAAGAGTAAGTAACCGGTTTAGGGTTAAAGGAGTGTTAGGGTTCTGAGATCGCACCTTTAACGAGGGATATGATTCCCTTTATATACGCACGGAATCCTTGTTGGTTCCGTGTTCCTCAACCTTCGGCATATCCCGCCTTAGTCGGTTGGGAATGATTATCTTCCTATTTAGAAGATATCGGATATCTATTCCATCGATAGATTCGGGTTTGGGCCTTCATGAGCCCAAACGTCTAGTCGGCTTAGCCCAGTTCGTACCGGGCCAAGTTCGTATTGGACTTTAGTCGGGTTCGTGACCCGGATATAGACTATACGTCATCACACCCGGACCGAACTAAAGTTATGGAAAGTTTGTCCAGAAATATGTGTAATTAAAGTTTGAAGTTTGTACTCCGGATATTTTTATACTCGGGTGATCACGTCAAATGAGGTTTTGACGGATATGGTACTACTAGGGCCGTTTTTGTGATTTTTAAAGGACTTGAGCGAGAAATGAAAATGGGACCTCAAATAAAATGCTAAAGAAAAAGTGTTTAATCTTTTAAATTGTACAATGATAACTATCTACATAAAATGTCATACCTTAAGCGCGTTGTTGTATAAAATATTAGTCATTTTAAACTTTTTTTTAAGAAATCTTTGTCTTTCTTCATATAAATAACATCTTTGTAGTTTTATGCATTGAATGTAAATTTTGGTGCCGTAAAAATTTGGGGCCAACAAAATCTGGGTGTGGGCGGTCGGCCACCCTCAAGAATGGCCTTGGATGTAGTGGCGGACGCACAAATTTGCGTATGGTATGCACTTTTATATAGACATTTGAAATGAGTATGCACTTAAGTATGTAAAGAAAATTTTCGTTTTTACACTAGTGATGATGTTTTTTAGGTATGCACATGCCTTAAGTATGTCCGCCCCTGCCTGGATTATAGCACGCACCAAACCTCATCGTTTAAGCCTTAGAATACAGTTTTGACATAATCCTGTTACAACTGATAGACAGTAAACCACAACATATATTGAAAAAGGTTTCTGGCGATATGATGAATGAGTATGTTTGATATATTGACAGAGCAAAGTAATTTACAAGAAAGATATTTGTTCATGGTATCAAGAAGAAGTGTACAAGTATATGAATATAAAATCATATCTACAGAACTAACAATAAGTAACCAAAGCATGTGGGAGCCTATATCACAGTTATGTGCATTACAAGACACTGATTTTAGCTCTAGCATGACCTTGAGACACCTGGAACTGCTCGGTGATGCCCAAATGTGCCATCAGTAGCCAAACATGAGTCAAAAACTCGCCCCCTTTCCTAAGCTGTTGCTCGTGGTGAAATCCTCTACAGTGAGTAGCAGCATAAGCTAAGATCTCGATCCATACTTGACTCATGACTTTCCACATACGCTCTTTTTCCATCTTTTTCAAAGATAACTCGAGCCTGCAACCATCAAACAGTGCAGATTTGCATCGATCCCCCTTCACTTTACTAGGCAACACTTCAAGAGAATCAACTTCCAGCAGCTTTAGACATGCTTCAACTTTTTCGGTAATAAGACCTTTTTCTTTGAAAAAACGCATTGCTTCAGCAGATGTGTTGCGATATCTGATCATGCCAATACCTATTGGCAACATAACAGGGTATGTCACAAGAAGATACATCAGATAGTTAGATATGTGCCTGCTTTAAGTACGACATATATCGATATCAGAACCATCTTGATTGCCAACATCTGAATGATAGCAAAGAGTGGTAGCAATGTGCCATATAAGAATGCTTTGATCAAATTTAACTTCATTGATGCTCCATAGAAAATCTTCACACTCATTCTTTTGTAGCGAAAAACTACCTTTATGAGTACATAACTCTTTCAGGTTGGAGTTGACAACCATATACTCGTGAAACTGAGAGTAAATTAATTCTTTTAGGTTGTCAGAAACTTTGTTGTATGTCTTGTAACGATGCTGTTCGCGAACCTTATCTATTTTTAAAAATATCTGAGTTTTTAAGAAACAAGCGGGTCTCTCGTTAAGGGCAACACTTAGCAGGTCAAACTGTGCAATGGAACCGGACCACCTTTGTTTGTTCGGTTGCTTTAAGAATGGGAATATGAGGATTTTTCGGGTGAGGTTTCGTTGGATCAACCAATGATCAGTCCAATCAGAGCGGAGCATGGTTATTACCGCAAAGATATCCATTATCAATGCAGTACCGATTAAAAGGTATGTAAGGATGATGTCGATAAAGTAGTGATCGTCGATTTTACAAATAAAATGGAAGCCCAAAGGTACTAGAAGAAGGACAAAAATGCTAGTAATGCGAAACAAAAGCCCGTTAAATGTATAAACCACATTAGCCTTGGTGTAAAGCATGTCAAACGCAAATCCAAGCTCAATCGCAACCGGACGGAATGCATTGCTTGATTCAAGATGGCGAAAGTAGGATTGACTGCTATCTCTATCCTCAAACGTAAGGATGACATCAACAAAAAGCCGTTTGAATGTTTGAAATAGATTATAAGCTTCAGATATTTCTTTACCTTCTTCAGGATATAAATGATTATTGACTGTATGGGAGAGTTCAGCGACCTCCTCCACGTTAACATCAAACCCTTGTGACTTTTTAAGCAGGAAATCCTCCAGAAACTTAGGATAATCGGGGCCTGCGTCTGGAGGGCCAAGCAATGAGTCACGAAGGTTGTCAGTGTTTGCTAACCGTAGAGCTTTAATACGTTCATAACACTTGATGAAACCGGCTATGTAAACCAATACGCTTAGTTTAGGGAGATCAGAGCAGCCTGGCCAGGACAGCAATAGGATATAAAGAGCTACTGCAAACTGAAACACAATCTCAACAAAGTGTCTTAATGAAAGCTCGTTATCTTCTAACTCAAAGGCCGTAATAGAATATGGACCACCTAGGTGAAGGAGGAGAAAAGGTGCCCAAAAAGACATGAGTTCACTTGTGTTTCGTTTGTAAGTATTTTCTGAACTTAAATGAGAGGTGTTGATGCATACGTCTAAGGCGGTTCGGGTAATAACACCAAGTGTCGCTGATGCAACTGCTAATGCTAATAAGTAGGCAAACCAGAGAGCCATTCTAACTCGTGTTCTTGGTTTGTATTTCCGAACATTTCCTAGTAGACTTAAGGTGATCTGTGAAACAAGGCTGATCACAATAAGTCCACGTAGGGCCCACTCGTTCCACATATGCTTAACGTCATCTGGTACCACTTGGAATAGCTTTCTGTGTTCTGAAAGTGTAATCAAACCTATAACTGGAAAGAAGTTAAAAGAAATTAGACATAAGCTGAAAGATAGATAAAAAAGAGGAAACATAACAGAACACAAAAAGAGCATTGAGATAGAGGGAAAAAAGAACACGGATCAAACTTATAATTAAGTTCGTTACCATATGCCAATTCGATAATCTAGCTAGTATAAATGGTATATTTAACACAAAAGAAGAAAAAAATAACAGAACATTTATATAGAGAGCAAATTTTAAGATTTACCAATGGACATCATCTTCCTTCCAGATTCTTAAATTAAAGTGGATATGCTGTAATTGGTTTTGTGCTTGCAGTAGAAGCTGATATGGCTTGGATATTCAGTTTATCAGTTATATATGCAAAGAGCATATGTTGTGGTTCCTGAATTAGTGGGAAAAATCATTACAATTTCTTGGTAAATACGAGAATATCTCGAAATGGAATGTTGTACGAAAGTATAGGCAACCCAAGATAAACAATATAACCTTTATTCAGATCTAAGCTGCAATAGTCAGCTTAGATTAAGTTTACAATAGTATCCAAATGTTACAAGGTTAGATTAATGTCAATGAGACAATAATCATGTAAATGTAAAGACAAGACAAGATCAGTGAAATGATCAGAAAGAATAGAAGAGAGTGATACAAAAAGACTGCACACTCAAGTGTGTGTAACCCTAGATAAAGGGACTTATTAAATAGGAGATTAAGTTTCACTAAGACCCCTTTAACGGCTAGTAATGACTCATCAGCAGAAACGATGAAAGCTTCAGCAGAAATGAACTTCTTGGAACTTGAAATCTTTTATCCTTTGTCCAAGTTAAACCCCTGTAATTAATCCTGCAATAAGCCATAACTTGAAAGCCATTAGCAATTGATAGAATGATATGTTTGTCACAGATTATCACCCCAAAATTTAACATTCCCCCTTAATCTGATGAGCAAACATATCAAACAATATCAATTTTTCACACAAAAATTTATGCTGATAGACAGGGAGGTTCTTTGTGAGTATGTCTGCAGTTTGGTTTGAAGAGCCAATCTTTTTAGCATTTATAACACCTCTAGCAATTTTTTCCCTGATGAAGTGAACATCAATTTCAAAGTGTTTTGATCTTTCATGGAAAACAGGGTTGACAGCAAGTTGTAGAGCAGATTTGTTATCACAGAAAAGATTAACAGGAAGATTGATATCAACTTTTAGATCTTTTAGGATTTTTTGAATCCAAATGATTTCACAGGCAGCAGTAGACATAGATCTATATTCTGCTTCTTTGGAAGATTTTGAAAGAGTGTTTTGTTTTTTGCTTTTCCATGAGATTAAACAATCATTAAAGAAAACACAATAACCTGTGACAGATTTTCTGGTTTTCTTGCATTTGGCCCAATCAGCATCACTATATCCTTCAAGATGATTTTCAGAGTTGTTGAAATTGTACCTTAAACCTTTTCCTGGAGCTCCTTTTAGATATCTCAGAACATTGAGGGCACACTCCAGATGAGATTTTAAGGGAGAATGCATATATTGTGCCAGACAATGAACTGAGTATGAGATGTCAGGTCTTGTATGGGTGAGATAGATAAGTTTCCCAAGTAACTTCTGATAACCAGTGATGTTGACAAGCAAGGGGTCATCAGCAGTGGAATGTATGGAAGGACAGAGTTGGGTTCCATAGGAGTGGAAACAGGTTTGCACCCAAGAAGGCCAAATTCTTTGAGGAGTTCAAGACAATATTTTCTTTGGGAGAGACAAATGTCATTCCCAGTTTTTAGAACCTCAATGCCAAGAAAATATTTTAGATTTCCCAAGTCTTTAATATGAAATTTTGATTTTAGAAACTCTTTGAACCGGTTAATCTCATCAATGCAGTTTCCAGTAAGGACAATATCATCCACATAAACAAGCAGAGCAATAAACTTGTTTTTCTCTGTTTTGGTGAACAAAGAGTGATCATTAACAGATTGAACAAGGTTATTTTCTTTTAAAACACTGACAAGTTTTTCATTCCATTTCCTGGGAGCTTGTTTTAGGCCATATAGAGACTTGACAAGTTTACAAACTTTATTCTTGTTGTTCTCATTACAGAACCCCTTGGGGATGGTCATATAGATATCCTCATCAAGATCTCCATATAAGAAAGCATTGTTAACATCAAGTTGGAAAAGAGGCCATTTGTTTTTTTACAGCTAAGGCAATAAGATATCTAACAGTAGACATTTTTACAACAGGAGAAAAAGTTTCATCATAGTCTATTCCTTCCCTTTGGTTATAACCTTTAACAACTAATCTAGCCTTATACATATCAACTTCACCATTGGCTTTATATTTGATTTTAAAGATCCATTTGTAGCCAATAGGAGTTCTATTAGGAGGTAGATCAGTTATATCCCAAGCATGATTTTCATTTAAGGCCTCAATTTCAGAATTCATAGCATCAACCCAATTACTATCAAGGATAGCTTCTTCATAACAGGTGGGTTCAATACTTTTATTAAGACTAGATGCAAAGCAGTAATTATCTTTGTTAAGATTAGAGTAATTAACTACCTTTTCAACACCATATTTGACTTTTCCTTCTACAATAAAGTCGTTGAGATTACTGGGCAACTTAGAGACTCTGGTTGACCTTCTAGCAGTAGTGGCTGGCAAGCCTCTTTCTTGTTCAGCAGAATCAGGTGTTGTATCAGTAGAATCAGAAGATGCATTAGCAGGGTGTGATTCATGTGATATGGTGCCCTCAGGGTGTGTATTATCATCTATAGATGTTGCAACCGGTTCGTCCATCCTAGTAGGGTGACTTACCACTGTGCCATCATCATAGGATGTCACTCTCCCTTCATCATTGGGACTTATTTGTGAGTCAAAGAAATTTTTGTGATTTAAATCTTTTGGTACAAAGGTTTCAACAAAAGGTTTTGACAAAGTATTTTTCATTTTGAAGGGAAAAACAGTTTCATAAAATTTGACATCTCTGGAGTAAAAGATATTTTTTGTTTCTAGGCTCAAGAGTTTATAGCCTTTCTTCTCATTTGAGTAACCAATAAGGACACTTTTTTCAGACCTACTACCAAATTTATCAGAGATGTTGAGAATGGTGGCATAGCATAAGCAGCCAAAGACTCTAAGGAGAGAGAGTGAAGGGTCATGCCCATACACAAGGAAGAAGGGGGACTTGCTAGACAGAACTAAAGAGGGCAACCTGTTTATGACATAGGCAGCAGTTAGAACACATTCAGACCAAAGATTTAGAGGTAATTCCCCCTGAAACATGAGGGATCTAGCTACATTAAGGAGATGCCTATGTTTCCTTTCTACAATACCATTTTGTTGTGGTGTATAAACACAAGAGGTTTGATGTAAAATTCCTTTTTCATGGAAAAAATGTTGAAGTTTATTATTGACAAATTCTGTCCCATTATCACTTCTAAAGATCTTGACATTGTGTTCAAATTGATTTGATAGCATATGAGTAAAGTTAACAATGGAAACATAAACATCATCCTTCCCCTTAAGCATATAAACCCACACTGCCCTGGAATAGTCATCAACAACAGTTAAAAAATATTTGTAACCATCTCTGCTAGTGACTTTATATGGTCCCCATACATCAAGATGGACAAGTTGACCAATTTTAGTTGATTTATGTTCACTTAGAGGGAATGGTTCCCTAGTTTGTTTAGCTTTATTACAAGTATCACAGAGATGATCAGTTTCAGATGTACTATCAAATTTAAGAGTTGGTTTAAGTATGTGTAGGACTTGGTCAGAGGGATGACCAAGTCTTTGATGCCAAAGATTTTTTGAAACATGACAAACAGATATGTAGTTATTAGAAATAATCTTACATGTAGAATCAATATCAAACATATATAACCCATTGTGTTGTTTACCAATCCCCACAATCCTTTTTTGATGTAAATCCTGTATATAGCAATTAGATTCATTAAACCCGACAAACATCTTATTGTCTCTAGCAATTTTATGAACAGACAGCAAACTAACATTGTACTCAGGAACAACAAGTACATCAAAGAGAGTTAGGTCATTATTGACCTTTAAATCACCAATTTTAGTAATTAAGGCCTGAGTACCGTTGGGATGTCCAACAGTTAAGCCAAGATTTGAAATGTTAACAACATTAATTAAAAAGTTTTCAGACACAGTCATGTGTTGATTTGCACCAGAGTCAACAATCCAACCAAGACTGATGTTTCCAGATAAGGTTTTTGTGTTGTTGTTAAAAAATTTGTTAAAGTTTACATTGAACTTGACACTGCCATTAAAGAAGGTTCCTGAAAAATTTTTACCTGCCAAGTTGGCATTAGCAGATGACACATTGTTGTCATTGAGAAGACTCATAAGTCTGGAGAGCTGTTCATTGGACAAGGAAACAGGAGAGTTGCTAGCACTATTATCAGTGACATGATTAGTTTTAGCAGAAACATTGTTACTGCTGAAAGGTTTACCATTAAAATTCCTTTTAACATATCCAGCAGGATAACCAACAAGATCATAACATCTATCAACAGTGTGACCAGGTTTTTTGCAATTAGTACATTTAAGATTCATGTTTGGTCCTCTGCTATTTGAGCTGTTACCATTATTAAAACTAGAACCTTTGTTGTTAAAACCTTTTTTATCAAAAAATTTTCCACCATCAGATGTTTTTGCAGCAAAAGCTGTAGCATTGGGTTTAGCAGAGCTATTCCCAGATGAAACATTTCTGTGAGATTCTTCTCCAGAGACAACAGAGAAAGCAGTTTTGACATTAGGTAAAGGATCTCTGGTTAAAATATTGCTTCTGATGGGGACATAGGAGTCATCAAGACCCATAAGAAATTGCATTAACTTGATTAGCTAATTGTGTTTTTCAAAATGTTTTGCAGCCTCACAAGTGCAGGGAGGCAGGCTAATCATACAATCAAATTGTTTCCATAGAGAATTAAGATTGTTATAGTAATCAGCAAGAGAGGACCCACTTTGAATAAGAGAGTTTATATTTTTATGCAAATTAAAAATAGCTGAACCATCAACTTTATCATAAGTATCTTTAAGATCATTCCACATTTCATAAGCAGTTTTAGCATGAATAGCACCAGCAAATAGTTCAGGGCTGAGGGAGTTGAGAATCCAAGTAACCACAATAGAATTACAAGTATCCCATTGATTAGCAAGATTAGGGTTTGAATCGTTTCTTATGTAAGTACCATCAATAAACCCTAACTTATTATGGTTCCTTAAGGCAAAGGTCATGGCCATATTCCATATTTTATAATTTTCAGTTCCTGTGAGTTTGATAGAAATAATGGGAGTACCATTGGTATTATTTGGGTGTAAATACAAAGCATCACCAAAGGATAAGCTTTTCTCATTGGAAGAACCACCACCACCACCAGCATTATCATTACCAACAACCATAATGTAAACAATAAGACAGACAGATATAATAAGACAGGCAAAGAATTACAGACAGAGATAATAATAAGACCAAATAAACAAATAAATAAGACCTTGTATTTAAGAAACAACAAGCACCAAGCCTGTGGACTAGGGTAAACCAGAGCAGGTATTCGTACCACTCAAGAGGTGGCAGATCAAGATGTTAGTCTACCCGTTTGCACCCACAAAGACTTAAGTACTGTATGTTTGAAGAAGAGATAAGACTTAGACTTACAGAGAGATATGCAGCGGAAGAACAAGACACAACACTTAGTCTAGGGCTAATTGTAAGTAGAAGATAACCAGTGATTACGCCAGTAGCAATAACCCCAAACCACCAATTTGTTGCCGAAGAGAATCAATGAGCCTGAAGCTCTGATACCATGTACGAAAGTATAGGCAACCCAAGATAAACAATATAACCTTTATTCAGATCTAAGCTGCAATAGTCAGCTTAGATTAAGTTTACAATAGTATCCAAATGTTACAAGGTTAGATTAATGTCAATGAGACAATAATCATGTAAATGTAAAGACAAGACAAGATCAGTGAAATGATCAGAAAGAATAAAAGAGAGTGATACAAAAAGACTGCACACTCAAGTGTGTGTAACCCTAGATAAAGGGACTTATTAAATAAGAGATTAAGTTTCACTAAGACCCCTCTAACGGCTAGTAATGACTCATCAGCAGAAACGATGAAAGCTTCAGCAGAAATGAACTTCTTGGAACTTGAAATCTTTTATCCTTTGTCCAAGTTAAACCCCTGTAATTAATCCTGCAATAAGCCATAACTTGAAAGCCATTAGCAATTGATAGAATGATATGTTTGTCACAGATTATCACCCCAAAATTTAACAAATGTCAACTTTCCTGGAGATATAATCGTTATTCTAACCGACAAAGACAAACGAGATTCATACACGCAAACAAAGGTGTGGGTTGGTGGTGATGTTAGCATAATATAAAACTACGCGTTAATTGATACCTCTTGATAGAATGGGGTTTGCATAAAGACATTATATGTATTGACATGTGGTCCTAATGAGTTTGTTTTTTTTTTTTTTTTTTTTTTTTTTGTTTTTTTTTTTTTTTTTTAACTTTCAAAAATTTAGTTTCTCTAACTTACTAGTATTAGAAAGTGACAGTAGATCAAATTGATATTAGCCTATTAAGTTATCAGTGGTAACCAAAACTTCAGCTACTCATTATATTGACTTTGATCATAAAATTATGCACTTTTCTGGGAATGGGCTTCTGTTCATAAGAAGAGAAAAAGAAAAAAACGAACCTATGTTTAATGAAATAAGAGAAATTTAATTTGACCAGCAATAATCTTTTTAATAGTTTTAGGTAACAGGTGTCATTCTACAAAAGTCTTCTCTTTTGTAAATTTCTTCCTAATTACATCTAGTTGACTTAACCAATTAAGATATTAATCTCATAATCTCATTGCTTGAAGTTTCTTGAACTTAGGTTCAACATTTTAGACATGAAAGCATCAATTTCCTCTTATATTATATGAAATTACCAGTTAAAATGAATGAAACTTCACTTGATAAACTGCATTAATCAGCAAATGTGAAACTATGTTCAATATGTGTAGTGTGCTACAATTTGATCATGTTGGGTGGGTGGGCCTAATAATAAATATAGAAGCACGTAAACACGGATTCTCAAATTTCTTAACAAAATATGTCTCTAGATACAACCATACTTTTCCTTGAGCCTCTCGACACTCTCTGGGGATTGATTCTTCTTTCTTCATAAAAGTTGGATTTCCTCCATTGTGGGTGAATTCATAATTCACTTTCGATTATACTTACAAGCTACTTTTGGGTGTTACAAATTTTATTCTTTCCATCACTAATTTATCTTAAAAATTATTGTACTTGTATGTATAGCTAACGCTTTCTTGGGAGCTCTGTTTATCTAGTGGCACTTGGCACATGATGGTTCTACTTCCAAAAGCATAGCCAAACAAGCCTAGATGGGATCAATTATGAAATTGTTTGATTGTGGGTCGCAAAAGTGTGTATTTTGTCTCAAAGTGTGTCACTTCTTCCTGTTTTATACTTGTAAACACCCTATATGGATCACACAAAATGAAATGACACTGCTATTATCATTGTCTTTAGTCAAGTAACATGTTTTTATATCATTAGTACATCCACTGACTAAGCTAGCTTACATGCAAACGTATGAAACTCAACTCCTTTGTGTACCACATCTAAGTAATGTCAGGTAGCAAAACTCGAGTACGTTAGCATTATAAGGGTGTGTAATCGCTGTTTCCTATAAAGGCTTATTGGTTATTTGTTTCTTATATTTTTCTAGAAATTTTATGTTTTGTTAGGAAGACATAGGACCTGATACAATAACTCATACCCAACTGTCTGTTATGTTAAAATTACCAATGTTAATCATCAACTAGCATATTTGTTTCGAAGATGCTCTCACATTGTCTCTTTAAAAAAGCATATTAGCCTAGATAACAGTCAACCATATCTAGTCCTGGCATTTCTCCCAACTAGCTGGTTAAAAAAAGGGTTAATGGCATGTAATAGCAACGTACTTTTCCATTTGTTCCATTATCAGATACGAACTCAAAATAATACAACAATACCCATCCAACTTTCAAATTTTGTTTCATTATCAACGTTTAAGACTCATCTCTTTGCGCATGATATTTGAACAAATAAAAAAGTACGTATATGATATTTGAACAAATAAAAAAGTTCGTATCTGATATTTGAACAAATAAAAAAGTACGTATCTGATATTTGAACAAAATTTGAAAGTTGGATGGGTATTGTGGTATTTTTTTGGGTTCGTATCTGATAATGGCACAAATGAGAAAGTACGTTGCTATTACATGCCATTAACCCTTAAAAAAAAGATAAGCTTAATGAAGAGCTGCAAGACTGGATTACATAAATATGATCAGTAAACTATACCTCAACTGGCAAGCAAGAATGTAGTCTCGACAAGCATGGTCGATAATCTTTTCCAGAGATGTAAACTGCAGCAAGGCTTATAATCTTACAATATACATAGCAACTTCAAAGACGTTGACGAGTAATAGCTACCAAACTTTTTTCCAGTATAATAGTTAATGATTTCTACTGATATACTCCATTCTAACAAACACCTGGTGTGGGCTACTCTACATGAAAAGCTCATTATCATATGGGTCAACTAAAGAAACACACTGTCAAATAGATAAAAGAGTACCATAGTTGTGGTTTGGCCAAATTGCAGTCCTAGTGGTTTTGAAAGTTATTTTTGTCTATGGGCAAAGTGAAATGACTAAAATATAGACAAAAATACCCATGTGTTCTTCCCGTTTGAAATTTATTTATTTCTAAATAAAATTTGAAGAATAAAAAATTCACCTACCACCCCACTTGGCTCTCACGACAAGTAGAAAGTACAATGATATCCATATCGTCTCAAGAAACCACCTGGGTGAGGTGAAGTGGAGTGGCGGAACAAGCTATTGACAACCTGGGTGCGGGTAATGAGTTTGGTGTTAGACAAGAGCTCTGTTTGTCCAGATTGTCCCAGGTACAAAGAAGGTGGAGATCAAGGATAAGGGAAAGGCAATCTTGGAATTGAAGCGGTGATTAGTACTCGTCTATGCTAGTATATTGGCAAGGAGTAATCTTTTGAACCAATGTGCCCCTCTTGAATGTGTAATCACGTAAATGGTCAAAGATGCATCTTTGGGAAACGGGTTGAAATCTAACCCGTATGCGATGTGTCAAAAAAACACGTAGCATCTTGCATGTCGGGTAGGTACCTCAAAGAACTAAGCTTCAGCTATACGTGCAACAAAGAAGAGATGCATAATGTAAGCATCAAGAATAACGTTTTCAGCAATCAAAACAAATGTCAAGTTTTTCCGACAAAGATATGATTGCTTTAACATGATAGTGTCACCAAACTGCTATGATATTATTTTCCAAAGACATAAACCGCAGCAAAGTTTTTTATCTTACTGTATTTATCGCAACTTCAAAAGACAGCAATGTATTCTTAATCCGTCGGAAATCCAAAAAAAATTATACAAACAAGCTGAAGAGTAATAGCTACATAGTTTGCCAGTATAATAGTAAATAATTTCTACTCAAAAGATTGAATATGCACTGTTACAGATGAGCAAGGATTGTGGCTAATAAAAAGACCAAATAAAAATTACAATCTAGAGGGGACATGTAAAGTTAGACTACCATGACCAGTCGATACGATAACTCATATCCCCAAGCAGGCACAAGGCCCCACCATGCTGTGATAGAGTTGGGAGGTCTTGGAACATACTCAAGTCTGCTTCTTGATCTAAATCTTCATCCCAAACAACTCTTACACCACACTCCTTCACTTCAATTTCTTCATTCTCTTCGAAACAAAATGTTAGAAAATTTTTTGCTTCCTTCCATCCCCATGTAAATTTCTTTGTATAATGCAACCATGTCATATCTGACTCATCGATTCTTAATGGCTTACCCTTAAAATATTCCCAATAGTAGTCTGGAAGGCATTGTCCCAAAAAAGCTCCATCAAAGTTCTTTACAGAGTATCCAAAAGACTTGGAAGGTTTTTTTCTCTTAAAAACAACACAAATTCCATATCCCCTAAACTTACTGAAGCTCCAATCTAATGGTAATTCGACCTTTACATGATTTCCCATACTTTTATTTGTAAACCAATTTGGAATGCTATTTCCATCATATATTATACCCATACCATCAATGGAACTTCTTGGCAAACGGAAGAATTCACATATGTTATTCTGGATACCAGCGTACCGAAGGAAAGAAGAAAATCGGTTTGTAGAGCCTTGGGAAGTTACAGATGAGTCGAGACACTGAGTCTCCGATATCGACACCTGGCTATCAATGGCAAGATTCCCAAACAATTTTGGACAATTGTTGAGATAAGTGGACCTTCCGCTCATGATTGGGTTTGATCCCATAATTGAACATAAGGAGGTGCAACCACGTGCTTTAATGGTTTCTAGGCTATGTGGAAGTTCGGGCAACACTTCCAGCTTCTTGCAACCATCAACTTGAAGCCATTTAAGACTAGAAAGTTGACTCAAACTTCCAGGAAAGGTAGTAAAATTGTTCCCTTCCAAGTCCAGATCCTCTAGACATGATAAGCCTCCAATGGCATCAGGCACTTGTTCTAAATTGCAGAAGCTTAAATTCAGATCCTCTAACATATGTAAACCTGCCAATGAAACTGATCTTAAGGTGGTGCAATCAGATGCATCAATTTCTCGTAAGCTAGGTGGAAGTTCAGGCAACACTTCGAGCTTCTTGCAACCATTAACATAAAGCCATCCAAGACTAGATAGTTGACTGAAACTTCCAGGCAAGCTAGTAAAATTGTTCCCTGACAAATATAGACATTCTAGACATGATAAGCCTCCAATGCTCTCAGGCACTTGTTTTAAATTGCAATAGCTTAAATTCAGATCCTTTAACATATGTAAACTTGCCAATGAAACTACTGATCTTTGGGGATGTTGTTGGTTCCATATGAAACTAGGGACTGAAGTCAACCATCTAGAGCAAAAGGCTTGAGGCAGTTGGTTGACAGTTAAGCATCCGGAAAGATTCAAAACCTGAAGAGAATCCATTTCCAGTTTGCTAGGAAAACCTAGCCCGTCTGCAGTCCCTCATATTTAAGACAACAAGTCTCTTGAGCATTCCAATTGATGGATGAACTGTAACCAAATTTACACAACCTTCAAGATTTAGCTCTTCGAGATTTGTAATCTCTGAGAAGTCAGGGGTGGTTATTAGGTTACAACAGTGCCTTAGCTTCATTATTTTCAATCTTCTTAAACACTGATATGAACAGAAAAAAGATCAGTTCTTATATCTCTAGGTGTCAAACACAAACAAATGTATGAACAAGTAAATACCTTTGGTGTTGTCCAAAGTTGTTTTATGTTGCTGTAAGAGAGGTTGATGACAACAATGTTTTCTGGATAAAAATCTGAAGGTAAAAGCTTGAAGGGACATCCATGCCAATAGAGCAATCTTAACTTATTGGATAAAAAGTCCAATCTTCCAGAAAAGTTCACCGCATCGTCCATTGGTAGTTTTAGAATACGCAAGTTTTTCATTCGCGCAAATGCTTTACCGTCTATATCAAACTTCTGACTAGATTTCTTTTGCTGAATGTCAAGAATTTCAACTACTTGTGTTGCCTACATACAAGAAATAGCATTACCAGATTGTATTATGAAGCATACGGAAATGAGTTGCATATGCAGTAAAAATCAATTCTTACTTGGTTTTCACTCAACATATTGTAGATCTCTGATGGATCAGCCCACAATCTGCTTCGGTTCCCAGGCGTGCAAGATTCTTCAAATACAATTTCCCTTGCCATTGCTTAAATCAAGTCATGCATTTGAAGTGAATTATTGCTCGAGATCGTGATTAATGACTTATCAACTAAAACTTGCATGTTTGTAACTGCAAAAAAGTTACAGCCATCTAGTACGCTTGCTGCAAAATCACTATTTACTCCAATGAATGAACATGCAATATCAAGTAAGATATTTTTCTGATGGAGGTCTAGCCCATCGTAACTTAAACGAAGCACTCGTTGTATCTTTTCATTAGGATGTACTTTGAGCTTGTCCAGTTCATTAACCCACTGATCCACAGTTTTGCCGTATAAAAAACGACCCAAATGTTTGAGGGCCAGAGGGTGACCTTGCACATAGTTCACAACTTTCTGAGAAACTTCTTCGAATTCTGTAGAAGAATCGTTTTCTTTGAAGGCATAGGAACGGAAGAGCTCAAGAGATCGATCCTCATCTAGAAAGTCCATGTCATGGATGTCATCCTCATCCACTCTATGTGATCTTAGCAACTGTTTATCTTTACCTGTGAAAATAATCAAACTTCCTGGGCAAAACCAACTAGCTGAACCTGCTAGTGCCTCTAACTGCTCATGATCATCTACATCATCCAAAACAAGAAGGATCGGCTTCGATGACATCATCTTCTTTATCACCATAATCCCTTGACCGACATTCGATATCTTCAGCTCTCTTGTTTTCATGATGTCATCAATAAGCTGCATTTGGACTTGAGTCAGGTCTTGCTGTTTTCTAACATCTTCACAAAAGCAACCTCCCTCAAAGTGAATATACATTAAGTTATAAATAGCTTTGGCAAGGGTCGTCTTTCCTATTCCACTTATACCACATATTCCAATCATGTTAACCTTATCTGACCCAACGAAGCGAGACAAGTTTAATTTGTCAAAATGGAAATCTATGCCAACAAGGTTTTCACCATTATGCAAGGGTCCGTCACATAACTTTATGAGGATGTCTTTGGATATGCAATCAATGAACTTGGACTCGTACCTATTAACCATTAAAAAAAAAAAAAAAAAAAAAAAAAATAGTAGACAGTGTTAAGCTTTAGTAATAAGGTGTTTGTGAGAAAACAGCCAACATAAAGAAAATTACCCATTTGTCATGTCCTGGAGATCAAATCCAGATAGATTAGCTGCCATGGATAAAGCATCTTTCCATTTACCGACATCTGCACTGTTTGAAACTTCGTGTTTACAGAACGCTTTTGCATAACCCCGTTTTTGTTTCCTCACGACATCAGGCTTAACGTCATAAAAGATAATCCGAACCTCATATTTGGGATTTTCAATCTGCTTGCACTCAAGTATCTTGACAAGTTCCTTCAAACACCATGATGAAGAAGCATACTTTTTGGAGAAGATAACTATCAAAAACCTCGATTCTTCAATGGCTTCGTAGAGATGACGAGATATCTCTTCTCCTTTAGGCAGTTCTCTATCATCTCTAAAAGCATGGATTCCTTTTTTCTTGAAGTCGTTGAACAGATGATCTATGAAGCTTTTGCGGATATCTTCACCTCTAAAACTTACAAAAACGTCATATTTCCGCCGATGAGGAATGGACGTAGTAGACATTATCAAAATTGAGATCGAGCTGCATTCACAAAGAGTAGGCATTATCAATAATTAGTACCAAGAATCCATGATGAAGATAGTGAAAACAAATTATTTTCATATAAAAATCGAGTTGAACAAAATAGTAGTCAAATGGCATAATTAGTCAACAATCTGCCGAGAGAACAAAACAATATAAAGAAGTTTGTAAGATTGCATTTCTTCAACAATTCCTTTCATTAAAAGTGTGACTCTGTTTCATATCTTTTAGTCTTGATTAGATTTTTTTTTTTTTTAAGTAAAAGTTTGGACCTTCAAAAATTTGTTGAAATTTCGGAATTGAATAATGTTTTGGGTAACTAATAAGCTGCTTAAGTTATTTAAACCTGGCTATTTAAATAATCACCTTTTTAGTGTCTTAAAATGAGAACTACGCCAAAATAAAGAGACAGTTACTGACAACAACACTACCTAAAGTCTAGATGCGTTTTCTAAATTTTTAAAATATTTTTCCCCGACTAAATACTCAGGGGGCGTTTGGTTGGAGAATTTGAAATTCCGGAATTTTAATTTCTAGAAAATTTAAATTCTTGGGAAATTAAAATTCCGGAATTTAAAATACCTTCGCACGTTTGGTTGCAGAAATTTATAAATATTTTTTTATTTTTAATATAAATTTCATAAATATTCTATTTAAAAGTTTATAAAAAAAAAATTTAAAAAATTTATAAAAATTTTATAAAAACTTTATAAAAAATTTATAAAAATTTATAAAAAAATTTCTAAAAAAAGTTTATAAAAAATTTATAAAAAAAAAATAAAAAAATAATTATAAAAAAATTTATAAAAAAAGTTTATAAAAAGTTTATAAAAAAAGTTTATAAAAAATTTATAAAAAAAAGTTTATAAATAAAATTTATAAAAAAAGTTTATAAAAAGAGTTTATAAAAAGTTTATAAAAAATCTATAAAAAAAGTTTATAAAAAAATTATAAAAAAAGTTTATTAAAAATTTATAAAAATTTTTTATAAAAAATTAATAAAAAAAGTTTATAAAAAAAATTCATAAATATTCTATTTAAAAGTTTATAAAAAAACAATAAGAAAAAAAGTTTATAAAAAAAAATTCCAAGTAAATTAGAATTCTTCACTTTTTGGAGGCATTCTAATTCTCTCCATTTTGGCAATTCATGGAATTGTAAATTACTTCATTTGAGTTACCAAACATGATATTTGAAGGAAATTAAAATGCAAATGCCCCCAATATACCCCAATATCCCCCAACCAAACGGCCCCTCAAGATGTGTGATTGTGTAATTTAATCCTAATCATATTATTTTGTATTATTCATGCTATGCAAAAAATTGGACAAAGCTAGAATTATACATACCAGTGATGCCTAATGCTATATTTTTAAATTCTATGCCTTATTAATTACCTGAACACAGTGAACAATTTTAACATTTAGACCTATTATAAGTTGTTTGGTTATTTAAACCAGGTCATCATGCTTCCATAGTTCCATCGATGGGGAACAAAAGAAGTAGCCATGATTAAGGCTATGAAAGCAGCTGGATCTCCATGTGAAAGATTATATTAGCCCAGAATAATAGTGTAATAAAAATAGTAATGTAACATGTAGACGTAAGACGAATTGCGCATGAAAGTGTCATGAGTTACGTCATATATACCACTGTTTTTGGAACCGGTTGAGTTTTACCACAAAACCGGTTTTGGAGACCAAACTGGTTACACAAATATATGCGTGTTTCCAAAATTATCCATAAGAACATAACTATAATCAAGTTTATTTGAGTATGTGTTTTAAAAATGATGATAAGATACTCCTTATCATTATTTTTTTAAAGTGTTCAATTAGTTTTTATTTTCCTTTCAATTAATTTGGTTTTTCATGATCAATCATGAAAAAATATGATAAGAAAAAAATTAAAGTAAAGTAACTCCCAATACCGTCTTCCACGGGTTATAGGTCCCAATACCGTCTTCCACGGTGTATGGGGGAGGTTAAGACGTAGACAACCATACCCCTACCTAAGGTAGAGACGTTGCTTCCGGTTCTACCAATGGTAGAAAAGGACCTCCGGCCTTGTAAGGGGTGAGGATCGAACCCTTGACCTCTAAATATGATAAGCTTACAACAAACTATGATATATTGATGAAAAAATGATTAAATAAAAAACCAAAAAATAACCAAAGAGTAGATGATGACTTACTGATTTTATAATTTATCTTACTTCTTACTGTATATATTATAAAGCATGAATGTCTTCTAGAAATAGAGATACTTAAAATTCAACATTACTTAAAATAGCAATACTAATTAAAACACATTTAATAACATTGATTTCTCTACTACATAACTTACATAATATTGAATTCTTATTTCGTATATGTTTGGAAGTTAATATAATTTCACCTTTGCAACAAAAAAAAAAAAAAAGTTTTACAAGTCTTAATGTAAAAAACAAAATACTATTAATATGGTTAAGATATTTAATGCATTCAATTAATTAACCGGTCAATAAATACAACTAATACAGTTATTAAAATACCCTTTATATAAAAAATACAAATTATCAAGCATATTGTACAAGCAACTTAAACACAACTTCTGCATTAAATATCATTAACACAAATAATAAAAAGTATTATACAAATATTTAAGCCCAAACGGGCAACGGGCAACGGGCAAAACGGACAGCGGGCCAGAGCCCGAACGGGCACGGGCCAAACTGGCTCGGGCCCGAACGGGCACAGGCCAAACAGGCACGGGCGACTTTTGACTTTTGATGCCGTTAACATTTATTTTAGGGTACCCGCCGCTGCAACGCGCGGGTACCCTACTAGTTCTTTCTAAATGATAAACATATCATTTCTTAGATGAAAGAATGATTAAATAAAAACAAGGAAATAAGCAAAGAGTGGATGATCGACTTACTGATTTCTGATGGATTAAGAAGCAGAGGATATGATGGATGCAATCAATAATGGTTAAGTTACAATTTTCCAATGGGTTGACCTTAATTCAACTTTATATCCAACATATACACTTCTAATTCCCATGGTATTAATAAATGCAAGTTCAGCTCTTTAAAGTCTTTGAAGAGCAAAGTATAAGCACAACTTTTAAAAGCACAACTTCAATTCTTATAAATTACATCGTGGATGTTTCAATTTATAGAAATGTAAAGGGTTTAAAAGTAAATGATAAAATGATGGTTTAAATAAATTTAACAGATTTATTTAACTTTATAAATCACATCGTGATGTCTAAATTTACATAAATGAACAATGTTAAGGGTGTTTGGTTAAAAAATAAGGAAAATGATTTAAGGACCTAATTGATATGCCTAAAAAGAGGCTTAATAAGAGGATGAAGACAAGTGAAAAAATGAAGGGAGAAGATGAGGAAAGATAAAATGTAAAGAATTTGGTCCCTCTCATGTCACTAATTAGAGGATGACACCTCAGTTTAGTCATGTTTTTTAGTCCATGAATTAGTTTAGTCATGTTTTTAGGTCCATGAATTAGGCACCCCAATCATCACTGAAAAATAATGATAAAATAACCGGCTAAAATAAAATTCACATGTTTATTTGACTTAAATTTTGCAATGGGCTATAAGTGGATGCTTTTTTTCTTTGTTGACAAAGTTAAAGACCAACATTTTAATTTGTGAGAACTAAGAAGTATATGTGAAATTTTGGACAAGGATTAATTTATGATAGCAACTAATAGTCTTAATATATTTGAAGGTTGGATATACATGATGGTGTCTTTATTATGTAAATCATATTTAACAATGATACGCGTTCAAAATTAAGTGTACCTTCTAGGAAACTTCCTTCTAATTACTTGATCAGTAAAGGTTTCAATCTTAGCGTGTAATTTTTGACCTTGAAGTGAACATTCACAAGAAGCACGACCCTAAAGATTTTCAGTTAGAGTACCACGACTAGCAGAAAGTACAATGATATCAATATCGGATACTTGCTTTGTTTATCCATATGGTATTTATCCCATGTACAAAGAAGGTGGAGACCAAGGATAAGGGAAAGGCAATCTTGGAAAAGGAGCGGTGGTTAATACTCGTCTATGGTAGTATATTGGCGCCGAGTAATCTTTTGAACCAAAGTCAAGACCACTTATGTGCCCGCTTGAATGTGTAATTACATAAATGGTAAAAGACGTATTTTTGGGGAACAAATTAAAAATTACCCGTATTTAAATGGGTCGAAACACATGTAGCATGTTGGGCAACTACCTCAATGAACTAAGCTTCAGCTATGTGCGCAAGTGTGCAACGAAGAAGAGATGCATAATGTAAGTATCAAAGATGTACATTTTCAGCAATCAGAACATATGTCAAGGTTTTCCAACAAAGATGTCATTGCTTTAACATGATAGTGTCACCTAATTGCTATGATATATATTTCTACTCATATTCATTTCATCAGACACCCGGTGGGTGTCCCCTACACAAAAGATTAGAATATGCACTGTTACAGATGAGCAAGGACTGTTGCTAATAAAAAGACTTGAAAAAAATTACAATTTATTAGGAAAATATTGTTTGACATATAAACAGACTTTTGTTATTGAACTACCATGACCAGCTGCTATATCCCAAAGGCCCAAACAAGCTCATGGCCCCACCATGTTGTGATAGGGTTGGGAGGTCTCGGAACATACTCAAGTTTGTGATGCCTTGCTGTAAATCTTCATCCATAATTAGTCTTGCACCACACTCCTTCACCTCAACATCTTCCTTATTCTCGTCGAAGAAACTAAATGTAACAAAATTCTTTGCTTCCTTCCATCCCTGTCGCTGTGTATTCTTCCTATAATGCAACCATATCATATATGACTCCTTTGAGACATATGGAAAGTAATCTACTCTACTCAAAGAAGCTCCATCAAAGTTCTTTACAGAGTATCTTTCAAATTTAAATTTGTGAGGCTTTTTGCACTTGAAAACAACACAAGTTCCAAATCCCCTAAACTTATTGACGCACCAATCTGATAGTAATTCAACCTTACATGATTTTCCGTACTTCTATTTGTAAACCACTCTGGAATGCTATTCCGAGGATATACTATACTAAAATAATAATAGCCAATGTCTTGCAAGAAGAATTGACATCTGTTAGTCCGGAAACCCAAATACCCAAGAAAAGCAGAAAATTGGTGAATAGAGCCTTGGGAAGCTATAGATGAGTCATGAAACTCCGTCTTCGATATAGACCCCTTGCTATCAATGGTAACATTGTTAAACAACCTTGGACAATTGCTGAAAATATTGAACCTATTCCTGAATGTGTCTTTAGATGATCCCGATATTTCTCTTAAAGAGATGCAATCAGATGCATTAATATCATTTAGGCTAGGTGGAAGTTCGGACAACACTTACAGCTTCTTGCAACCATCAAGTGTAATGCTTTCAAGATGAGAAAGCTGACTCAAACTTCCAGGAAAGCTATTAAAATTGTTGCCTAGCAACCTTAGACCAAATATACATGATAAGCCTCCAATACTCTCAGGCACTTCTAATAAATTGTTCCCTTCCAAGTTTAGTCTCTGTAGACATGATAAGCCTCCAATGTTCTCAGGCACTTGTTCTAAATTGCAGTAGCTTAAATTCAGAGACTTTAACATATGTAAACCTACCAATGAAACTGATCTTTGTGGATGTTGTTGTTTACTTAGTAAACCAAAAGGAGCAGTGATTGAAGTCCACCATCTAGGTTGAATCCTCCCTTGGCCACCGAATGACAATGTGTTGTTCCCTATTCACTATCGTTTAAAAATAGTTAAGTACTTAAAAAACAGATAAAAGTGAATCAATGACTGAAATGCAATGTAAATAAAACACACTGATAAATTTTCAACATAATATTCTTTATTAGAAATCAATCAAAAAGAATACATTACCCAAGTACTTGCGGAACAGTACATGGGATTGAAATGACAAAGTGCTGGTAACTCCTCACTAAGCACAGGCTAAGTCTGAGCACAACTACTATGGAACCACTGAGCTATCTCAGGGATTGAGTTGTATTTGGAGGAGTAAAAGATGGCTTGTGTGTGTGTGTGTTTTATAATTCACAAGCTTAAATCTTTCACTCCATCTCTTATGCTATTTATACAAGTATGAGTATTAACTTTATCATAAGTGACAAACTGACATTTTACATAAGACAAAATACTGATGTATTTTCTCTGTTTACAAAGACTATATTAAGTAAGAGACAAGGCTGCTTTCCATAAGTCAGTGATGACACTGAGCCTGATAGTTTGCCATTCAGGGAAAGTTGACTTTGGTTGATAAGGACTTCGTCTTATCTGATTCAAACTTGTCCCGCCTTGTCCCGCTCATTCTTCAGTCTTCATTGCCTTTAGTCTTCTACTTCAGTTTGTCTTTAGTGTAAGTAGTTGGTGAGGAGTTTAGGGATTCAGTGAGTTATTCCATCTCCTTCTTGACTCAGTCTTCATCCCTTAAGTTCTGCCTTACTGAGTGGAGAAACTTCTTCTTTGCCTCTTATTGAATCCTGAAGATGGCTCACTGAGAGACTATGCACTCAGTGACCTGTTAGTGTTTAATGGTCTAAACACTTAGGGTATTTTCTATTCAAATTCTAGACTTAAGGGTTTTGGGTATTTACTGAACCCAACAGTTACAAATAGCCTAAGTGTTTGATCAGTGTAAGTGAGCAATTGGCTTCTTCTTGCACTGAATGTATTAATGAACATAATAAGGAACACTGGATATGTTTAACAAAACATACATCATTTATTGATCAATTACATAGTTCCTATCACTAGTACAAAAGATAAATGATAATGATGTCAATCCAGATAGATCTCCAGTGCTTCAAGCTTGACTTTCTTTGTGATGAGTGTTTCTCTGTCAGGGTGCTCACTTATCTTGGCATTTAAGTCTGCACAGAACTTGACGTTTGCATGAGTCTGAATTTGAGAGGCCACTGGTATATAGCTCAGCATTGTAGCCACACCTGCCTTATCAATGTCACTCCACCTTTGGAATGCTGGGTTTCCATAGACATCAATGAAAAACAGTCCTCTTTCAGGCTTTTCAATCACAAGACAATTTACAAACTTCACACCTTCAGGTAGCTCCTTATTACATTCCAGGCTAGGCACTTTGATCTCAGGATAGAACTCAACCCTCTTTCATTTTCCCTATGATAATTGAGGTTGAGATCCTTGAGGTGCAGTTAAGTCAGGCTGAATCCCCAGTATTGCTGGTGCTTCCATCAGTCTTTCATACCTTTTGCTAAGAATTTTCATCAGCTCCTTAACCACCGCATCCTGCTTCTTTTCAATGATAGGACCAAGCTCATCGAGTTCATTGATCCCAAAGTCAGTGAATTTTAGGGGATCATGAACCTCAAAGTGTCTTTTATCATCCCCCTGTAGACATTCATTGCCAGTGGTTTGGACTTTGGGATGATTCTGAAATCAGTGATTTTCTCAAGCATCCTTCTGCTTGTCATTGACTAGTTGTAGTGGTCAATTCTTTCTTGCCTGATGGCTGGAGCTCTTTTGTTCTTTTCATCTAACCTCTTTCTCATTTCAGCCATTTTAGCTGCCTGAGCATCCTTGAACTTCTGTCCTGCCTGACCCTTTTGAATCTTCTTTAGATCAATTCCCATATTCTCAGCTTCCTCAGCAAGAACTTGTACCAGTGCTTCTTTGCTCTTTCTTTCTTCCTCTGATAGTTTCCTCCTTCTTTCTTCCTTGGCAAGATAGGAACTTAGCTGTTACGGAGTGAGCAGGTACTCAGTGTTGCCGATCATATAGGGGATCTTCTCAGGCTCAGGTGTTTGCATTATTGCCTTTCCTTTGTCCTGGCCTGAGGAAGAGGATGCTATCAATGGTGTTGTTGTTGTCATGATAGGTGTTGCAACTGTCATTGTCAGTGTTGTTGTTGGTTGGACTAATGATATGGGTGTTGCTGAAACTGGTGGGAATGATGAAATTGGTGTTGCAGTGACTGGTTGAGCTGGCTCCCCCTCAGTGTGAGAGGGAGTCTCTTCAGTGGTCTTCTCCCCCTCAACTGTTTCCGTAACATCAGTGAGAGCAAGAGTTGCCTTGGACACTGGGGGAGTTGGAATGGCTTGACCTTTGAAGGCTTGATAGATCTCAGTGACCATAGCCTTGATATCAGTTGTATCTTTTTGAAGACCAGTGACCTTTTCTGCCAAGTTAGCCTGAGAGAGTTCCAAGGCAGTCATTCTAGCCCGAAGATTCCAAGCCATTGAAGATGATGCCTTAGCCAAAGTAGTCACCTGTGCATCCAAAGAACCCAGTGTAGCCTGAAAAGACTGAAATGAAGACTGAAGACCCTAAACATTGGCAGATTTTAGCATGTTGATTAGTTCAGTGAGGTCTGAGGAATTTTTCAAGTAAGCCTCAGTAGCCTCCAGCACTTTAGAGTTGAGTTCTGGGTCTTCTTTGACAGCATCCCTGATTTCATCTATTGTAACACCACAAGTCTGAAGGTGCATGAGAAATTTGACCAGGTTTTCATCTAATCTATGAAGATGTTGGTACATGAGATCCCTGTGTTCGTCAGTGTTTGCATTGAAGGTGAGCACGTTAGAATTTAGATCTGCATAGCTGGCAACAACTTTAGTGTGTTGATCCCATAATGTTTCAGTAACCCCAGAGTATAGCTTCCTTGAAACTTTAGTCATCCACATAACTAGCTGCCTCTCTGTCAGTGAAAGAATATTATCAAAATTTCTGAATTATTCAGGATAGGAAGATGAAGAGGAGTCAGAGTCATTATCTTCAGGTTGGAAAGGTGACTCTTTAAGCTCTTGTGGATCAAGCTAATGCTCTTGTTCAGTTTGAACATCAGCGTTCAGTTCTTCTCCTGCTGATAGAATTTCATCTTCACTTTAAGCTTGTTCTTCATCAGAGAATAAGATTTGATTAACCTCAGCAACTGTCAGTAAACCAGTGGTGGTGATGGGTTCCATATTAGCGGGTGGTTTTAATCCCTCTGAGTCTTTGTCCCCCATTGCTCCTTCAAGCACTGATGGGTTTTTCCCAGTGCTATCCTTAGAAGCAGTGGCAGTGAGATCCCTATCAGTGGGTTGTTCAGTTCCCTCTGAGTCTTTGGGATCATTCAGTTGGCCCTCCGACAAAAGCTATGATTTGCGAATGTCATCCTTGGGCAGTATGGAAGGCGCTCCCCTACCAGCGGGTTGTATGTTTCTCTCTGGATCTTGGGGAGTAGTAGTTGGGACCAAGGGCACTGACTGTGATGTATTAGTGTCCTTCGTTGTCACCAGGGTAGATGTTTTTTGGTCACCAGTGGGTGGCAGATTAGTCTAAGGCTTTCTTTGCCTTTTAGGCTGTGTTTCAGAAGCCTCAAGGCCCTGAGACATGGGTTTGGTCTTAGTCCCAGTCTGAGACTTCCCCTTTCTCTTTTTAGGAGCAGGGTTTGGAGACACTGAGTCCCTTTAGTTGTTTACATCAACCATATGGGCCATCAATTCTATTTTAGTGACTTGGGATAGGTCCTTTTGAATGTTTAATTGACTCAGGATACTAGGTAAAGCAGTGTATTTGTATTCCTGAGGGTAATTACAACCCAGTAACACTTGTAAAGCACATGAGACAAACCTAGGGTACGAAGCGTATTTCACCCTAGTTTTGCCCAGTATCTTGGTTATGAGATCATTGTAAATGATCTCCCCAATGTCGATAGTGACCCCATTCATCAAGCAGTATGCCACCATCAACTGAATAGAATTAACTTATTTAGTGGATGAGTGGTTCTCGCCGAGAACCTGAATCACAATGTGAACAGGATCTTCACATCAGCTGAGGGTGACTGATCTTTCTCCATCAGTTGAGGGTGACGGGTCATAGGCCACTGTTGTAGCCCAAAACTCCCTGAGGAGGTTTTGGTACAGAATTGATAGGGACTGAGTAAAGGCCTTTTTCAGTGGGCAGTTGAATAAAAACTTTATTATGTCCTTATAGGATGGGACATTTGGGGGGTATTCAAAATTTCCTATAACGTTGTTTGTTTTAAATTCAACATTACTGAGATCACCTACCCACTGTGGTGTAAACTAAGGAGATTGTGTTCTTGCCATTTCCATTTAAAAGGTTTTAGGGTTTTGAAAAATATATCTTGACAAGAAAAATCAAAGAGTTTGAATCTCTTAAGTTTGTAGTGAAAAACCTTTTGTAAATGTTTACAGAGAAGATTTTAGTGAAAAACTTGTTTTGAGGTTTGAAGAACACAAAGATTTCTTGTTTTGAGAAGAGATTTTGACAGAGTTTGGTTGCAGAAATTCTTTGTGTGTGTTTTTAATGTTTTGAGAGGGGTATTTATAGAGTGGTGAGAGGGGTAAATCTTGTATAAATGAGGATTTGTAAAGTCATTTTTTGAAAACATTTTGAATCTCCTCATTTAATGCCACCACTCCACTACCCGCAGTAAAATCCCGGTTTTCAAGGAACAGTTGCAGTGCACAGTAAAAGTGCATTCTGCAGTAACAAAATATCCACAAGATATTTCATGTGATAGGGGGCCTTTAATGCCAAGTGGGATGAGGTAAGTCTGAGGGACCCCTGACAGTAAGATAGAGAGACATATATTCCTATATTAAATTTGTGTGTTTACCAACCTAGGACATTTAAGTAACTAATACTTGGTGCATTTAGTTACTCATTCAATCCTCAATATCTAAAGTCAGGGTCCCTGAATGAGTCTTACTCATTCAGTGAGAGGGTTGTTTTTGGGGTTTTGTTTAGGGAGGATGAACCATTTCAGAGAAAACTTACTGAGATTGGGATTAGTTTTCAGGTTGCTGACTTTCAATGTTTAGCATTCCCAATTCAGCTTTCAGTCTCCTGAAGGTAGGTTCATCCAAGGGTTTGGTGAAGATATCAGCAAGTTGATATTCAATAGGGATGAAATGAAGCTCTATGTCTTCTTTCATTATGTGGTCCCTGATGAAATGATATCTGATATCAATGTGTTTGGTTCTTTGGTGAAGGACAGGGTTGTTGGAGATTGCAATGGCACTGGTGTTGTCACAGAAGATGGGTACCATTTTGTAGTAGATGTCATAGTCACTGAGTTGACTTTTCATCCATAATACATTGGCACAACATCCTGTAGCAGCAACATACTCAGCTTCAGCTGAGGACATAGCCACTGATTGTTTCCTTTTAGCACTCCAACAAACCAGTTTTCCTTCAAGAAATTGACAGGACCCTGAGGTACTTTTTTTGTCCATGTTGCAGCCAGCATAATCAGAATCAGAATATCTTTTGAGGTCAAACCCTGAGCACTTTGGATAGTAGAGTCCAAGGCTTGGAGTTCCCTTCAGTATTTGAGTATTCTTTTGGCTGCAGTGAGGTGGGATTCTTTGGGATTGGACTGATATCTTGCTATTAGACAGACTGAGAATTGTATGTCTTGTTTGGAAGCAGTTAGATACATTAGTGAGCCAACAATCCCCCTGAAATGGGTTTGATTGACTGATTTGCCAGTGAGATCAGGTCCAAGGTTGTTAGGTGGGACCATTGGTGTCTTCACTGAGGCACAGTCAGATATCTCATATTTCTTCAAGAGATTTCTGGTGTATTTCTCTTGACTGATGGAGATTCCTTTATCAGTTTTCCTGATTTGTAGTCCAAGGAAGTATGTGAGTTCACCCATCATGCTCATTTCAAACTTCTTTGTCATTAGTTTTTCAAACTGTTTGCAAAGAGTGTAGTTCGTTGAGGCAAAGATGATGTCATCAATATATACTTGGACCAGTATCATATCTTGTTTTGTCCTGTAGATAAACAATGTGTTGTCTATCTTTCCTCGGACAAACTTGTTTTGAATCAGGAAGGCTGAGAGAGTTTCATACCATGCTCTGGGAGCTTGTTTTAGTCCATAAAGGGCTTTGTCAAGCTTGCAGACATAGTCAGGGAATTCACTACTGTCAAAGCCACGAGGTTGCTGAACATACACATCTTCCTTGAGTTCACCATTCAGGAATGCACGGTAAACTTTGAAGTTCATATAGGTAGCATATGCAAGGAAGATCCTGATGGCTTCCATTCTTGCAACAGGAGCAAATGTCTCATCATTGTCAATGCCTTCTTGTTGAATGTAACCTTTGGCTACAAGTCTGGCTTTGTTTTTAATGACAGTTACGTTTTCATCAGTCTTGTTTCTGAAAACCCACTTCATTCCTATAACAATGACATCCTGAGGACATTTGATCAAGGTCATGACCTTGTTTTTATCAAACTGTTGAAGTTCTTCTTGCATGGCCTGAACCCAGCTTGGGTGTTTTAGAGCCTTAGTGACACTTTTAGGTTCTATTTCAGATAGAAAATCTGCATATAGACATTCGTTGGCTGAAGCTGCAGTTAGTTTAGCAGCCATGCTTCTTGTAAGCATGCCCTCAGTGGGTTCACCAATGATGTTTACAAGCTCAATGTCCTGAGATTTTGTCCACTTACTTGTGGTCTAAGATCTGAGCTTGAGGAGGTCACTGGAGACTCAGGAGTGAGTTCAGGTGCAGGAGCCACAGAATCATTAAGATCATCTATTGAGATGTCTTGTTCAGGTTGAGGTTCATGATTGATTATCAATGAATTCACTGATAGTTGGTTGGGGTAGGTTGTAAGGTAAGACATAATATGAGATGTCAACATCAGCTTGGTATGAGGAATTGATTTCAGTGTTATACTCATCAGGAGGATATCTTGATGAGTTATCAATTCCCATATCCTCCACTGAGGTGTTGGTGAACCTGATGCTTTCTGAACTCTCATCAAAGGTGACATGAAAGGTTTCCTCAACTTGTTGTCTCCTTGTGTTAAATACCCTGAAGGCTTTGGAGATCAGTGAGTAAGCTAGAAAGTATCCATCATCAACTTTAGTATCAAACTTGCCTAGATGATCCTTGTGGTTATGAATAAACACAGGACATCCAAACACATGAAAGTAACTGATATTAGGAAGTCTACCTTTGAATATCTCATATAGGGTTTTGTTATGTCTTTTGACAATGATTGACCTATTTTGGGTGTAAGAGGCTATTTTGACTGCTTCAGTCCAGAAATATTTAGAGAGGGCTGAGCCATTAAACATAGTTCTAGCAGCCTCAATGAGAGTTCTGTTTTTCCTTTCAGCTACCTCATTTTGTTCAGGGGTGTAAGGAGATGAAAAGTTTTGGGAGATTCCCTTTTCATTACAGAAATTTTCAAGCTCTTCATTTCTAAACTCGGTACCATTGTCAGTTCTGATTTGTTTAACAGTAATGTCATTATGGTTTTCAATGTTCCTGATGAATGACATTATAGTATCAGCTGCCTGACTCTTTTTGGAAAGAAAGTATACCCAAGTGTGTCTTGAAAACTCATCAACAATGACAAGTGTATTCTTCTCATGCTGGATTGATCTAGGACTGAATGGTCCAAAGAGATCCATGTGCAGGAGGTGAAGGCAGCTTTTGATTGAGAAATTTTGTTTTGTTTTGAAAGATGCTCTTTGGTGTTTGCCTTTTTCACAGGCTGAGCATGGTTTATCTTTTGCAAAAACCAGTGATGGTAAGCCAAGGACCTTGTTTTGTTTTGCCAAGTTGTTGATGTTTTTGAAATTTAAGTGTGAGAGTCTCTTGTGCCACAGCCAGTTGATAGTTTCAGTGGCTTTGGCAAAGAGACAAGTTCCATTTTGAGAGAGTGTTGACATGTCTAAGACATAAACATCATCTCTTCTAGGAGCTATCAAAACAAATTCTTTGTTGGCATTGAAAATGGTGCCTTGTTTGTTATTGAATTACACAATGTACTTAGCATCACAGAGTTGACTGACACTGATGAGATTGTATTTGAGACCATTGACATAAGCTATTCTAGTGAAAACTATTCCATTGCAGCATACTGAACCATAACCTTCAGTGGGACATGATGAGTTATCACCAAATACTACCTTGGGTCCTGGTTCCTTTACATACTTGTGCGGATACTCCTTAACACCAGTCATGCTTCTTGAGCATCCACTATCTAGATGCCAAATAGGCTCCCTGGCGTGTCTCTGCACAAATAGTAAACTGGATTAGTTTCTCTTGCTGACCCACATACTAGTGGGCTTGGGCCTAATGGTCTGTTTGAATTTGGCAATTGACTCATGGTCAGTGGTTGAGTGCATTGTGCTACCACAGGTTTTGCATTTGGAGACTAAGGATGACTCAGTGATTCTGGGTTGCTTGGAACTTCTCCTTACTTGGATGACACTGTCATGATGGGATGTCTCATGAGCTGGATTTCCGCAAATATCACAGCATGTGTTCATGAGACAATCATCAGGATGATGATCATTAAAGCCACAGTGTGGGCAAGGAGGAAAGGGTTTTGCTCTAAACTTTTGAGCAGATTTGGAGGTTGAAGCATACTGATGACCAACTTTGGTATAGTTTTCTTTACTGACAGAACTTACATATTGTAAGTGAGCAGAAGTTCTATGATCATCCTTTTTGCAGATCATACATGATTGTTGCTAAACCGTCAAGTCTAAACGACTTAAAACAGCTCAGACACAAATGCAAATGAAGATCAGAGAATACAGGGGATTCCCGGGTCGTTATGTCCCACGGAGACTCAATGGTGTGCAAAACACTAGATCAGACGATAGAAGGATCACTAAGGATAATGATCCAAAAGGATTAGGATTTGAATAATACACTATTGAAAAAGGAAATAAATAAAAGCGACTTAAATGCAAATTAAGAAAATTAAAAAGATAAAAGATATTAAATAAACGCTATCACTATTTTTAAAGTGATGAACGTTTAAAACCTAAAACGAAAAACTTACGTTTAAATAAAAATAACGTAAACGTACAAAATAAAAAGTGAAACTTACACAATATAAATCCTAAAAATATGAAAAATACATTTTTACAAACCTAATGATAAAAGAAAATTATTAGAAAAAGAAAATTATTTTTAAAACTATTTATGTAATTATTATTAATTAAAAACTATTTTAAACTATTAAAAATGCACTAAAATACAAGAAAATACAAAATTAACCTAGAAAAATGAAATTATAACTTAGAAAAGTCTAAAATATGATAAAACTTATTTTAAAACTGAAAATATATTTTTCACACTTTTTATGTATTTATTATTAATTTAAAACTATTTAAAACTAATTTAAATTATTAAAAATACCAAATAAAAGGAGAAAAATAAGGAAAAATACTTTTTAAGCTTTTTACATTTATCTAAACTTAAGAAAAATGAAAAATTATTTTTTAGAACCTTTTCTTAATTATTTGTATTAAATGCTATTTAAAAATACTTAAAAACTAGATAAAATGTAGAAAAATACCAAACAAGCTAGGAAAAATCTGAAAAATTCAGGAAATGCTTAAAATAATATAAGGAATAAAGGAAAAATATAAAAACAGGCACTTATGTGGAGGATTATGCAACTGCTGTGGAAATGGCTTATAAATAAGCACTTCCAATAAGCAATTGAGGCACAACAAGCACCAAACTGATATGGAAGGTCTAAAACGCTAAAATAACCAAAAAGCAACACAAATCAACAAGCTACAGCTACTGGATATCAAGATGCAATGATTTGGTGTTAGAGCTTATATACTAAAAACAGTAACTGAGGGCACCTAGTTTGAGCTTAAAAACAAGCACTTAAATAAGTTGAGACAGAAAACCAATAATTAGAACTAACACTAGACTTGGGTGAGAGCTTATAAACCAAGAATTAGACCTATTTGAGCTAAAATGGAAACTGTGCAGGCCTTACAAATCCTGCACAAACCTGTGCAGGCAACAGTCCCCTGCACAGGGCAAAAGGGAGCTAAATGGACAGCTTATTTGGACCATGTAAGAACTTGAAAAAATTCAACAAAATTCATTTTAACAAACTAGACCAACAGAACTTATCAAGCCCAAATTTTCACTTTAATTGGACCTAAAACAAGCCCATGAAAAATCTGTGCAGATTGGCCAAAACTAACTTGTGCATTTTTGACTTTTTAAGAAAAATTGGAAAGTTGACTTAACTGGACTTTGATCTTGATTTGTGAACTGAAAATGGTCTATATTGATGAAACAACACTACTGCTAGCTAGGTTATGAAATTTTAAACACAAAATAAGATTTGGAATTGCAACAAACCCAACAGTGGGCTGCTAAAACTAGTTAAGTTGGATTTTGACTTTTTGTTGTATAAGGCACCAAAGTATGATTCAATTGAGCTTAAAACAGATTCACAAGCATGGGACAACAGGTACTAATCACTACATGAGCCTATACCTCAGTTTAAATACCAAATCCAAACACCCTTTAAAAACTGCAATGCAAACTTAAAATAACAAAAACATAGAACCAGGCAGAGCTATTGATCAAATTAAGTCTATATAATCATAATACAACTGTCTAAACACATGAAGAACAGTTGAGACCACAGATAAACAGATAAGCTAAAACTGCAATTTGTCTTGAAAATGAAAAATGGGAAAATCACTAACCATTGTCCCACTGTTGTGCAGACTAAAACAGAACCCAAACCTAACCTAATCTAGTCTATTACAACCCAATTCAACCTGCATCAACTCCATTATCCATTTATGAACCAAATGAGTGAACCAGTTGACTTTCGTTGACCATTGATCAAATTTTCTAGAAACTGAAATATAAGCTTATGAAAAGCTTTAACAAGCTTAAACAAGCTTGTTTGAACATGAAAAGAGATTATTTGAAGCTTTAGAATGAGACTTTGATATGTAAATTTTCAACAGTAAGCTTTGAACATTAATTCTTAACAAAACTTGGATTTATAACTGGAAAGAGTTTATAAGGATACAATACACTTAATTTGATACAAAGAAACAAGAAATAACAGATTTTACACTAATTTGAAGACTTTAAATTAAAAACGACATTTGAAGATAAAAATAAAACTAAGAACTCCTTGAAACTGCTTCTCTCCTCCTTTTTATACCCAAGATTGCTTCTCTCTCCTCTCTTGATATAATCCCACCTTTGTTTTCAACCATTGGATGACCCAAGTGATTTTTGGCCATAGATGCATTTTTGGCGGGAAATAGTGTTTTGAGCAGTTGAGTGTTGAGTGAGATGAGGGTGAGGCAATTAATGTTATTTGGAGTGAGGTGTTGGTGGGGGGGACAAAGGAGATGGATAGGTGAGGAGGGGGGAGGCTTGTCTGGGATTGCAGGGCTTAGGTGTTGAAGAAAGCAGAAAAAGGGCGGGTTTTGGGGTGTTTGTTTGACTTATTTGACTGACCAGGGTAATATTAAAATGGGGGGGTCAAATGGGATAAATGACAGGGGTCCAAGGCTTATGAAAGGGTCCAAAATGGTGCAAAGGTCCAAAGGCACATGGATTAATTCAAGGACTATTTTGTAAATTCTGAAAATTGCAAGGACCAAACCTGTCAATTCATCAAAGATGCTCCAAGGACTAAAAGTGATAATCTTCAAAAGTACAGGGACCAAAATTGCCATTTCCCAATTATCCAGGGGCCATTTCTGCCAAATTTGAAACTTGAAGGGCTAATTTGTAATTTTCTCAAACTTTTGATATTTTTCACCAAAGGACTAAATTTGACAACTTATGATTTTAAAAGGACCTTTGGTGACTTTTCTTTTGAAATTATGTGCTCAAGGACTGTTTTTGACAATTTTTGAAAGTTGGGGGACTAAAACTGCAATTTTTGCAAATTTAATACGTTTTTCATCTGATTTTGATATTTTTGATTTTAAAACACATAAAACACTGATTTGTGATATTTTTATCATTTTGATGTGTTTCTGATTGTTTTCAGATGATTTTGCAGTCTATATGTTATAAAAATGATGAGTATTTAGACACTCATCAATCCCCCACACTGAGATATTGCTAGTCCCTAGCAATGATTTGAGAAAACATAATGGATTTTAAACTCTTTACCAAAAGCCATTACTTCTGGAGTAGCCAATTGTTTTGATTCAAGTAAGAATCTTGGTACAACGATAACCAGATGATTTATTGGCAAATCATAAACCATATAACGGATTTGATGTGTCTTTACCAGAAGCCGTACCCTTCTGGACTAGCCAACTCTTAGATAAATTATCAGAATTATCTTTGGTGAGCTGAATACCAATTATGGATTTTCCACAGCCTTTACCACAAGCCATAACCTTGCGGGCTAGCCAACTCATTATCTTTTGAGGATGATGGGGAGCTGAAGAACCATACAATTTTGGGCAAATTGCAAGCCATATAAACGGATTTGATAAATCTTTACCAAGAGCCGTTTGCTCCTGGATTAGCCAATCCTTTTGTCTTACAGACATGGCGGACTGATAACCAATTGAGTAAGTGCAGAACACTTACTCCAAAAAAAAATTTTTGGCCAAAAACGGGGGAATTGGGTAAATAATATATGAAATTCGTGAGAATTCCCCCCCACACTTAGAAATGAATATCGCCCTCGATATTCAAAGTACCGGCGGTTATGCCGAAACAAAGAACGTAAAAGGGAAATACTACGGCCATTATTTAGAAAGATGATTTTTTTTTTTTTTTTTTTTTTTTTTTTTTTTTTTTTTTTTTTTAAGATACTTATATATATATAACATGTGGGGCAACTCCCCCACACTTAGGTGGTAGAAAGGGGTGAGAAGTCAGAAATATGGGTGAAAACCCATATGGTGTGTGCTACTGTTTTTTGGTTTCCGAGTCGCTAGCTTGACTCGACCCCGAATTCATTGGTTCATGGGGAAGCAAAGTGGAAGAAACAATCTCCATCGGACTTTCAATCAAGATGTTTGGACAAACATTTGAAGCACGCGAAAGTTCCACACCGATGAGATATAGAGAGACAGACCCGGCTCACAAATGATAACTGAAAATGCCAGGGTCAAAGATAGTGTCCTCACTCCCGAAGGAGTGAAGAAGAGAGGAAGTCACATCATATGTGAGGAATGGAAGGAAGATGTTTATAACAATTAGGATCCATTCTTCATCCTCAAATGTAGATGTATCGGGAGGAAGGGTGAAGGTAGTATCATCAATAAGCAAACTCTTATGATAGAGCACACCTTCCTCCAAGCCAATATCATCCTCAAGATCAAAGTAGAAATGATCATATTCCGGAGGAGATATGTCATGAAAGAGTTCACCGGAGAACTCTTCATGAAGAGAATCATTGGAAAAAGCCTCAAGCTCGGGCTTGTCCAATGTAGAGTCACTATCCACAACGGGGATAGGAGATGAAGCTGACTTAGCACAGAATGATTCGATCTTAGAAACGAGGAGATTTATATTGAACAATTGTTCACGAAGTATCTCGTCCTCAATTTCCAGATCATCAGAATTTCTCACCTCTTCTAAGCTAACTAGCTCAGAAGGTAGCTCCTCGACATAATCGATGTCTCCATAGGATAAAGAATCGTCAAACGAAGTACAATCGTTATCAGAATCGGAGAACATCTCGACATGATCATATGGAATGTCAAGAGGAGGAGAAGAATCATCATTAAGAGGCTCATCACACATATTACCGGAGATAACCTCGGACTCACTTGGGGTTGGAACAAGGCTCTCAACACTAGATGGTTCCATTTCTGGAATAGTGCTAGAAGGCTCGTCCCCCATTATGAGAGAGTCTTTGGAAGTAATAAAAGGTAAGATAGGTGTGATAGCAATAGACTGAGGGAGTTGAGAAATGATATCTTTCCAAGGAATAACACTCTCCTCGTCACAATCATAGTATTCCCTCATTTGAATACTATCCTCATCATCATCGTCATCATATCTGATTCTGATATTCATCTGCTGAAGCTTACACACCATTCTTTTCATTTGTAGTTTCTTTAGAATGCGTATTTCTTCAGAACTTTGAGGAAGATTACACTCCTCGTAATCATTGAAATGCTGTGAAGGCTCAGAAGTCTGATGACTGATGGAATACTGCGGGGGTTGGAAATTGTCAAAACCGGGAGAATTGGAATTTTGAAAATTTTGATTCATCGGTTGACATTCAAAAGTCGCATGAGGACCCCCGCAATTCTCACAACAGAGATAATTGGGAGAATAACTTTCACCAAAGTTCTGATTGTAACATGGTTCCGGCTCATAGACAAGCGGGACCTGTGGTGGACAATCAAAACCGTAATGAGAATCATTCCCACAAAACTCGCATGAGTAGGATTCGTATTGGGGTTGTGGAGGTAGGTAGGAAAAATCAGGTGTTTCATTATATGAAATGGGATCGGGATTACTGACAAACTTGTCTCCGAAACCCACATTGGTACATCGCCGACAATTTCCACCATTAAATGGACCTCCACACCAGGAACATGTCAAATACCATGACATAAAGAATTAAACAGATAAGAGGGATAAGAGATGAAGAATTAAACGGTTAGAGGGTGAGAGAAATGTAGAATTAAACAGATTGGAGGATAAAAGATGGATATTTTTGGATTTTTTTTGAAAAACATGCAGCAAAAACAAAGAATGAAAATATTTTTGGGTTTTTTAACACTTTAGGAAAAGTGTTAATGAACTTTTTGGATTTTTGAAAACTTTACAAAAAACTTTTTACAAAAGATGGGTATGTGCAAGAATGGATCTGAAAAAGGCTAAACACACGCTAAAGCCTCCCCGGCAGCGGCGCCAAAATTTTGATTGTTGCTAAACCGTCAAGTCTAAACGACTTAAAACAGCTCAGACACAAATGCAAATGAAGATCAGAGAATACAGGGGATTCCCGGGTCGTTATGTCCCACGGAGACTCAATGGTGTGCAAAACACTAGATCAGACGATAGAAGGATCACTAAGGATAATGATCCAAAAGGATTAGGATTTGAATAATACACTATTGAAAAAGGAAATAAATAAAAGCGACTTAAATGCAAATTAAGAAAATTAAAAAGATAAAAGATATTAAATAAACGCTATCACTATTTTTAAAGTGATGAACGTTTAAAACCTAAAACGAAAAACTTACGTTTAAATAAAAATAACGTAAACGTACAAAATAAAAAGTGAAACTTACACAATATAAATCCTAAAAATATGAAAAATACATTTTTACAAACCTAATGATAAAAGAAAATTATTAGAAAAAGAAAATTATTTTTAAAACTATTTATGTAATTATTATTAATTAAAAACTATTTTAAACTATTAAAAATGCACTAAAATACAAGAAAATACAAAATTAACCTAGAAAAATGAAATTATAACTTAGAAAAGTCTAAAATATGATAAAACTTATTTTAAAACTGAAAATATATTTTTCACACTTTTTATGTATTTATTATTAATTTAAAACTATTTAAAACTAATTTAAATTATTAAAAATACCAAATAAAAGGAGAAAAATAAGGAAAAATACTTTTTAAGCTTTTTACATTTATCTAAACTTAAGAAAAATGAAAAATTATTTTTTAGAACCTTTTCTTAATTATTTGTATTAAATGCTATTTAAAAATACTTAAAAACTAGATAAAATGTAGAAAAATACCAAACAAGCTAGGAAAAATCTGAAAAATTCAGGAAATGCTTAAAATAATATAAGGAATAAAGGAAAAATATAAAAACAGGCACTTATGTGGAGGATTATGCAACTGCTGTGGAAATGGCTTATAAATAAGCACTTCCAATAAGCAATTGAGGCACAACAAGCACCAAACTGATATGGAAGGTCTAAAACGCTAAAATAACCAAAAAGCAACACAAATCAACAAGCTACAGCTACTGGATATCAAGATGCAATGATTTGGTGTTAGAGCTTATATACTAAAAACAGTAACTGAGGGCACCTAGTTTGAGCTTAAAAACAAGCACTTAAATAAGTTGAGACAGAAAACCAATAATTAGAACTAACACTAGACTTGGGTGAGAGCTTATAAACCAAGAATTAGACCTATTTGAGCTAAAATGGAAACTGTGCAGGCCTTACAAATCCTGCACAAACCTGTGCAGGCAACAGTCCCCTGCACAGGGCAAAAGGGAGCTAAATGGACAGCTTATTTGGACCATGTAAGAACTTGAAAAAATTCAACAAAATTCATTTTAACAAACTAGACCAACAGAACTTATCAAGCCCAAATTTTCACTTTAATTGGACCTAAAACAAGCCCATGAAAAATCTGTGCAGATTGGCCAAAACTAACTTGTGCATTTTTGACTTTTTAAGAAAAATTGGAAAGTTGACTTAACTGGACTTTGATCTTGATTTGTGAACTGAAAATGGTCTATATTGATGAAACAACACTACTGCTAGCTAGGTTATGAAATTTTAAACACAAAATAAGATTTGGAATTGCAACAAACCCAACAGTGGGCTGCTAAAACTAGTTAAGTTGGATTTTGACTTTTTGTTGTATAAGGCACCAAAGTATGATTCAATTGAGCTTAAAACAGATTCACAAGCATGGGACAACAGGTACTAATCACTACATGAGCCTATACCTCAGTTTAAATACCAAATCCAAACACCCTTTAAAAACTGCAATGCAAACTTAAAATAACAAAAACATAGAACCAGGCAGAGCTATTGATCAAATTAAGTCTATATAATCATAATACAACTGTCTAAACACATGAAGAACAGTTGAGACCACAGATAAACAGATAAGCTAAAACTGCAATTTGTCTTGAAAATGAAAAATGGGAAAATCACTAACCATTGTCCCACTGTTGTGCAGACTAAAACAGAACCCAAACCTAACCTAATCTAGTCTATTACAACCCAATTCAACCTGCATCAACTCCATTATCCATTTATGAACCAAATGAGTGAACCAGTTGACTTTCGTTGACCATTGATCAAATTTTCTAGAAACTGAAATATAAGCTTATGAAAAGCTTTAACAAGCTTAAACAAGCTTGTTTGAACATGAAAAGAGATTATTTGAAGCTTTAGAATGAGACTTTGATATGTAAATTTTCAACAGTAAGCTTTGAACATTAATTCTTAACAAAACTTGGATTTATAACTGGAAAGAGTTTATAAGGATACAATACACTTAATTTGATACAAAGAAACAAGAAATAACAGATTTTACACTAATTTGAAGACTTTAAATTAAAAACGACATTTGAAGATAAAAATAAAACTAAGAACTCCTTGAAACTGCTTCTCTCCTCCTTTTTATACCCAAGATTGCTTCTCTCTCCTCTCTTGATATAATCCCACCTTTGTTTTCAACCATTGGATGACCCAAGTGATTTTTGGCCATAGATGCATTTTTGGCGGGAAATAGTGTTTTGAGCAGTTGAGTGTTGAGTGAGATGAGGGTGAGGCAATTAATGTTATTTGGAGTGAGGTGTTGGTGGGGGGGACAAAGGAGATGGATAGGTGAGGAGGGGGGAGGCTTGTCTGGGATTGCAGGGCTTAGGTGTTGAAGAAAGCAGAAAAAGGGCGGGTTTTGGGGTGTTTGTTTGACTTATTTGACTGACCAGGGTAATATTAAAATGGGGGGGTCAAATGGGATAAATGACAGGGGTCCAAGGCTTATGAAAGGGTCCAAAATGGTGCAAAGGTCCAAAGGCACATGGATTAATTCAAGGACTATTTTGTAAATTCTGAAAATTGCAAGGACCAAACCTGTCAATTCATCAAAGATGCTCCAAGGACTAAAAGTGATAATCTTCAAAAGTACAGGGACCAAAATTGCCATTTCCCAATTATCCAGGGGCCATTTCTGCCAAATTTGAAACTTGAAGGGCTAATTTGTAATTTTCTCAAACTTTTGATATTTTTCACCAAAGGACTAAATTTGACAACTTATGATTTTAAAAGGACCTTTGGTGACTTTTCTTTTGAAATTATGTGCTCAAGGACTGTTTTTGACAATTTTTGAAAGTTGGGGGACTAAAACTGCAATTTTTGCAAATTTAATACGTTTTTCATCTGATTTTGATATTTTTGATTTTAAAACACATAAAACACTGATTTGTGATATTTTTATCATTTTGATGTGTTTCTGATTGTTTTCAGATGATTTTGCAGTCTATATGTTATAAAAATGATGAGTATTTAGACACTCATCAATACAAAAAAGGATTTTATAGCAATTGTCAGTGGTATGACTAGTATAATGGCACAGATCACACTTATTCTTGGGTTTGGTGATTGACTTTGACTTTGAGGAACTAGTGGAGGCTGACTTTGTTTCCTTGATTGATTCAGGAACCTTTTCAATGGATTCCATCTTATCAGTTAGCTTCCTCATAAGTTTAGTCAGTTGCTAAATTTGGTCAACTTCATTAGGGACTGAGGATGTGGAAGTCTCAGTGGGGGTAGACTCTTGTTGGATTGGTTTTGTTGGTCCTTTCAGGACATTTCTACCATGTCCAGACCTTTCATTTGGTGAGTGAGGATTGAATTGTAATGGAGTAAGCTCAGAGCTAGGAGCAGCACCCTGAAGAGGTTTCAGGGGTGGAAGCGGTGCTTGAGATTCTGTTTTAGACTCAGAGATGTGTTCAGTACTACTGGGCACATCAGGAAGTCTAAGCATGCTCTTAAGAGCTTGACTCTCAGGCTCTAGTATTCTTCCATAATCGAAATGTTAGCCGTAACATTTTTATTAGAAGTGATGGTCATTCACGTTTAGGAACTTTGTAACGTGTGTTAGATATCGAGCTAGAATAGTCGACGGGCTCATGGATTGGGCTAAGCTAAATGGCTAAATGTTATGTTAAGCCAGCCTTGTATAAGTTGTCATCCAATCCAAGTCCAATCCAAGCCCATCCCAAAGCCTATTAGGGTAGTTATGTAAGGAACTATAAATACCCCTCAAAGTCTCATTTGAGGGGTGTGCTTGAGTGTGTTTTGTGTGTGTTTTACTTAGAAATAGTGTTTCATCTTCTACTCTTTGTCTCTCTAAAATACACATATCTTCATTCAAGTCACCACATCTTTTCTTCATCTTTCTCTATATATTTAACAAGTGGTATCAAGAGCCTAAAGATGGTTTAGAAGTGTTTTTTTTTTTAAAAATCGTGTCTTTTTATATCAAAAATCTCGTCTCTAAATTGTTTTGGCATCTTTATCTCGTTTCTGCTTAAAAAACTGGTTCTCTTTAAGCGTATTTTGGTCCAAAAAGTCTTGGTTATTAGTTCTTTTGACTTATTAAAAAGAGTTTTTGTGTCCCAAGAATTCATATTTTTCAGTCCAAAAGTGTTGATTATTTCTGTCCAAGCAGTAGTACTTTTTGTCCAAATACCTTCCTTCTTATTTTTGTTCTCAAAGTTACTTCTTATCCAAAATCAGTTTTCCATTCTTGCTTAGTTTTTCTGTTTCTTGAGGTCTTCAAAAGCTGTTGGAATTCATTGCTTGAAATACTGTGACGGAAAACTTGGTCGGAAAAAGTCAACGAAAAAGTCAAAACCCTCGTTTTTTACGCGGAAGGATTTTGTTTTACGCATAAGCCACCTTTTTTACGCCTAAGACATTACGGACTATCTTCAGAGCTATTACGATTTATTTGGAAAGTATATCGTACATTTTTTTTACGCCTAAACCTTACTCGTAAGGTTGCTTACGCATAAGGGTTGTTTTCGACTGTAAAAAGTTGTTACGCGTAAGAGTGTTTACGCGTAAGGTGTTTACGCTTAAGGTTTTACGCATAACAAGAGTTTTCGTGTAACAACAGTTGTTTTACGCATAAGCCTTATTCAAAGAAAGTTACGCGTAACAATTTTTAAGATCAAGGTTTCACCAAAAGTTTACGAATAACAATTGAGAAGAGGAAGTAATGAATTAAATTTTAGAGTAACATCAAAAATAAACGACTCTCCTTAAACAAAAACAAGACCATATTCAGAAGATCTACACCATCCAACATCAAAACCGACACCTCTTATCACAAACCAAATCCAATCTAACCTAACTTCTTTGCCATCAATTAACAAACAAACCACAAACTACATCTGTACCAAACCTTCGAACAAGATCAAAATGATATCAAACCTACTTTGTTTGAATCTGACCTCAACCTGTGATTCACTAGGACGAATGGTTAATTCGTTGGTTTGGTTTCAGGAAGAGATAAGAAAGATTGAGAGTGGTTGCGTTTAGTTTGGAGTAGGGTGAGAATTTTTTGGTGACTGTGTTTTTTGAGAGAGATTAGGTGTTTGTGAGTTAAATTAGGGTAAGTGATATTATAAGTGGGGTTATATAGTCCTAAGTGTAGGGTTAACTTGAGTTGGATTGTAGCAGCTTTACATTGGATTTGGGCTTTGTAGTTAGTAGAAACGAATTGGGCTATTACAAATTCTAAGGGACGAAATTTTTGCCTCCGTAGATTATTACTTGGTCTGATTTAATCCTATTTGGTATTTAAAGTAATAGTTGGCCTACATACTTGTCAAGTATATTCGCAAAAGCATCTTTTGACAACGGGTTTAATTGAGCATCATTGATCCGAGATTAATTATTATCTTGGATTGAATTTTTTCGGGTTCGTTGGATATAACTACCGTGCTAGTTATTGGATAACTCGATTCGACAACAAAAATCACTTCTTTATCGTCTACAAGATCCGTATTCATTTCACACGTTCACAATGTCATTTCTCAACAATTTTCTACCATCGATCGATATGGACTCTATCGTTTAATTTTTTGCTCCATATCCTAAGACTGAAAAGACGGTGTCCGAGACTGAAGAATATTTGACTAAAAATGAGAAAAGATCGAATGATAATGAGCAAGAGGTTGAAGAAAATGAGCTTCCAGATCACTTAAGATATCTTGACTTGAGATTTCCAATTTCATTCGTTGAGCATATGAGGCGCAAACTGTTGACTGAACAGGCACGAAGTGCTGAAGCATTGTTTGAATCTAAGCCAGATGCACCTGAATATCTGCAGGGTATTAAACACAGTGGTTATAGCGAAACAGAGGATAAGGAATCAACTGGGAATAACTGTTTTATGACTTCGGTTCAGCAAGCTACCTCTGTCGATCACAACAAAGATTCAGGGTATTTTGATTCAGATTGCAGTGTCAAACCAATGAAGACGTCTGAAAAGATCAAGTACATGTTGATGTTATCACAAAAAGAAGAGTCGGGAATATTGTTGACTGCTGAGGAATATGACTTCAGGGAGGCAGGATTTGCAGATATAGCAAAAGTAATGGCAAACTCCAGTCATACAGTCAACCACCAGGACACAACATCATGCGGTACTTTTGATACACCTCCTTTCTACGACACAGATCCACTCAATGAGGTACCAAATTATAGTAATGTTGCTAATTCGTTTACTCATGAGAAGCCACATTCTGTGTCTCCTGCACCTTATTATGACACATATGTGGGGGAGCAAGTTAATAGCAATGTTAACTCTGAAACTTCATATATGGATCCCAATGGAGGTCCAGTTGAACATAATGGTGCTAATGATGAGGAAACTCGTGCTTATTTTGAAACATTAATTAATAATTGTGGTATTGAGATTGAGAAAGTTAAAACGGTCAATCGCGAAGTTAAGGCCGCGAATGCTAAATTGACCGCTGAGCTAGAGAGTTACAAGGAGAACGCAAAAGCTTTTGAATTTCATACAAACAAAGTATCAGAATTAGAAATTGGTTATCGAGATTCTGTTTTAAGAGAAAAACAATTGCAAATCAAGTATGACACACTTGATGTGAATTTGAACTTGAAAATAAAATCTTTAAACAAGGAAATTTCTGATCTAAATGACCAACTTTCTAAAAAAAAAGCAGTGTTTTCTAATCTTGAAAAAGAGAAGAAACAGTTGATAACTGATTTTTCAAAACGAGAAGATTCTCTTCTTGATGAAATTCTTGATAAAAATGAAAAGATCAAAAATTTGGAAAATGTGCTTGTTACAACGGGTCATTCAGCTAAATCAACCAATATGCTGATTAATCAAGTTAATTCGTATTATCATACAACTCAAAATATGGCTCTTGGTAACAAACCTCCTTGTTTCCTCATGAAAGCTCAGAAAGAACAGAATGTTTTGAAAAATGGAAAACCTTTGCATGAACCCATAATTGCTCATGATTCTCTTGAAACGTTAGAACTATCTGATGAGAGTAGATCAAAAATGAAACAAAAGAATCCAGATCTAAAACCAATTGATTATAACAAATGGGACAAAATTAATGGAATTACTTTTGTTTCTCAAAAAGAAAAGTCAAAGTTTTCCATCACACCCAGTGTTTCAAACAAAGAGTCAAAACCAGTTTCAAAATCAGTTTCAAAACCAGTTCCAACTCCAGTTGTTGTCTCCAAATCATTTTCAAAAATCGAACAAATGTCTTCAAACAATCCTTTTAGCACAAGTGATGCTAGAAGCATTTTAGATGACGTTAAAACTAGAATTGGGGGACTTCAAGAGACTGTTAAAACTAAAACCAATATTACACCTAACAACTGGTTCTTTAGTTTTGATACCGAAATGAGAAAGTTTTTTGAAACTGAAATTGCCCCTCAGTTGAAAAACATCAACTCAAGGGTAATTCATTTTGAACAAGCATTTTTGAAAGAAACAGCTGACTTTGTCAAGGATCATAAATCCCTGGTAAAGCAAGCTAATGAAAGTGTTGAACACATCAAAGTTTTGGAAAATTTAAACGATTCTCTCTTCGAAGACGTTCTGAGTACTGATATCATGTCCATTATTTTACAAACATATTACGTTGAAGATCATGAAAGACTCCAGTCTGAGACCTCCGCAATTGTTTCAAAATATGAAAAAGCTCTTGAAAAACTTGAAAAAGAAAACGTGTCCTATTTTAAACAACTTGATCAAAAATCTGAGGAATGCAAGTATGACAAACTGTCGTATGAGCGTGCCTACAAGGACATGAAAGAGCAAAATGATATTTTGAGAGCTCACCTGGGAAGTCTAAAAGGAAAGGCTGTGGATACTAAGTTTGCAAAACCATTGACTGAGGAGAAAACAAATGTTCCCAAACCGGATTTAAACCAAAAATGTCTATTTCTCAGTTTCCTCCAAAAGTCAATGAGAAAAATGATTTGTCAAAAACAGTCACTCCACCGGCCTTGTCTAAGCAAAAAGAAAATATTTTTGAACATGAAAATGCAGTTGCTGAAAAACCAAAAGTGATTATACCTGGCATTTCTAGGAATAGTACACGGAATGTGACCAAAAATCCAGTTAAAGAATCTGTCGGTTCTAACGACATGGTCCAAATCAATATCTAGAAGAAGCTAGGAAAAAGGCACAGTCTCGAAAAGACGGAATTTTAGGTGCAACATCTAGTGTGATGAATTCTACAAGATTTCAAGGCAATGCTAGTAGTAGTAAACCTTTACCTAGGAATTCTTAACACAAGACTAGGGATTGGCTTGCATCTAAGAGTAGTTGCGCAAAAGAAAATGCTATGCACGTAGGAAACAACACTAGAAATTCAGAGTCTTTTTCAAACAAGAAACAATTTCCAAAAGGCTGTAGTGACAAAGTTAAAGTTGCTGTTTTAAACAAGAATGTGGAATTTGTCTGTCCTACATGTCAAAAATGTGTCTTTTTAGCTAATCATGATGCATGTCTTGCAAACTATATCAAGAAAGTTAATTCACATGCTAAGGTTCAATCCACTAAGACACCAAATAGAAACAAACCTGTTGACAAAATGAACATGGAAAGGAAACCTAATAGGTGGATCTCTTCAGGACGTAGTTTCTCTAAAACTGAGTCTTCCGCTGCATCTGAAAAGAAAAAAACTCCTAGATCTTAACTTAGGTGGATACCCACGGGAAAAGTTTTCAACAAAGTAGGTCTTAGATGGATTCCCACAAGAAAGATTTTTGATACTCGCACCAACACAGATAATAGTGACAATCATCAGGATAAGGAAGTATAAACCACTACAACCGTTGATAGTGATCACCCTCACCGTGAAGAAACATCTACTTCTAACATTGTTATTTGTGAAAATTCTTCTTCTGTGGATGCAGGTACTTGTAAAAGTGTTGAAGGTTCATGTACCCCATGTGGTAAAGAAGAACTTTATGCAAATTTCGCATGTGGAAATCATTTTCTAATTCCACTCTTAACTCCACTTTTACTTGGCCAAACTTAATCTTCTTTCTTCAAATCTTCTATGTAAATATTTTTGAAAAACAAAATACAAAATTTGAAAAACCAACAAAAGCAAAATACAAAAATAGAAAATTTTCAAAAAATACAAAAACACTATAAAATTTCTCAAAATCCAAAAATATTCTTCTCACGACATGTCTCTCGTATAATCGATATTCTGTACGTTTTTAGAAATGTCATTCAACAATGATACGGGCATGTACAGATGCTTGAACGAGAGTTCTTTAAAGTTTTTCTAAAACATGTCGTTTCTCAAAAATTTCTTCAGAAAATGGCTTTCGTATACTTCAGTACGAAACCCGGACTTCAAATTAATGGCTTCTGAACACATCAGTTCAGGACCCGCGCTTTAAAGAAAGGAAAGTGCTATGCAAAATCGATTTTCATAAATATCGAGCACTTATCCTAAAACAAATGAAGATAATTCTTCTTCAATATCGTCTAAAGATTTTTTTAAATCTTCATTTTGCGTACCACTGGATTCAAAATTTTTCAAAATCTCATACATTTGGTACCAAGATAACTCCCTCTAAACCCTTAATTAATTCTAAATTTTCTATATGAAAAATATGCTTTCGTTAAAGGGGAGTATAAAACAATAAAACAGTTCCAAAATTCATGCTAAATCAGTTTCTCTCCAAATGCTTTTCGAAAAACATATCTTTTAATCATTTTGTTTCAAAAACATCATAGATATGCTATTTTTGAGGGGGGGGGGAAACGTGATTAAAAGGTGATCAAAAATGTTTTATGACCGGTGTTTGAATCTCAAATGAGCTCGACTCAGTTTTAACCAATGAGTTGACGATAATATAAAGTCAGTACTTGAAAAGACTTGTTCCTGGACGGGTAATAATTTCAAGCTGGTCTAATCAGTGATGTAAGCGTGTCTCGAATAGGACTTGTCTAAGTAGAATGTACCATTTCGAGAAACTTTCTTTAGACTTGACCAGGCCGGGTAATAATTTCAAGCTAGTTCACTAGTGATGTAAACGTGTCTCGAATCGGTCTTGTCTATTGAAAGTCGATCAATTCAAAAGTGCAAACTCTACCCTCATAAGCACATGTGAAGGGGGAGTGTTTCTGAAAATGCAAAACTCTCAAGGTGTTAACAAAACATGCTTTCAATCATAAACACTCTGAGAGATTATTAAGAAAAATGGTTTTATGGCAACAATAGGACAGTCATGGAGTTCTAAGGTGACTAAGTTTAGGAAATCCGTCCTATGATCCGCCAGAGCCGGAGGGATCTACCCAAGGACAATACCTATAGTTAGTATTAGAAGTCCTTAGGTATGATTGAAAAAAGGAGCAATGTAAGAAAGGAGAAAGAAGGGGTTGAAGAATTAAAAAGAAATGTAATGATAAAGGGTGAAAAGAAATGGCCCTCCATATTCAACCTTAGGGCAGAAATCGGGTTCAATTCATCTGCTACTGGTTGTCACTAAGATGACACTGGTATTGAAGACAAAGACATCATGGACCCAGTGACGCACTACACTAAACTTTCTAGCCACTCAATTCCTCTTAAAAGGATTTGTTTCATTCTCACTGGGAACCCTACATAATCTATCGACTTTCTCTTAGAGATCGTTGGTATTGAAGAAGGAGACCCTCTCAATAGTCTCCGCTCAGGAAAACCAAAATGCACTTATTGAGTCTAGAGCCACGAGATTCACAAAAAGATCTCATAGGAACACTTAACATGGAATCGCTTGTTGTTCATCAATAAAAGCACAAATGATATATTCTAGAGTCCTGCGCAGGTCTTAGCAATCTGCCAGAACATTTATGAGAAGTTTCACATCTGTGATTCTTCAGTGATTGAATGGAAATTCCTGCCAGGGTCATCATCTAACAGCCCTGACAGCAGGTCACTTCGGTAACTCCCCATGGATTACGCTTAGTGTGTCTCAAATGGTCTAAAATCGCGGGGTGATGCTTCGGTGTACCTCAGCGACTCATCTGAACTGTAGGTATACTTCGGTACATCGCGTTATCTCACTTGTGGGACTCCAGTTCAGGAACGGCCTTTGTGAGAATTAGAGACGTGTTTTCACACTATGCTGTTAACACCCTCGAAATTCAAACTCGTAAGTGCCGGAATCCGCTTATTACTAACCTGTTTTTATGTTTTCTTCTTATGGAAGCTCCGGAGCGGATTGATCGTGCAGACTCTTCACATGCGCATACCAACAACACATGAAAGTTCTCATCAAAATCAAAGGCTACTAAAAGTTAAAGATGATTCTTCATTAATGTCAAAGAATCTACAAAGTTTAAAGACTAGAGAACTTCATCACATTGGAACTTCAAAGTCAAATAGAAGTGTGAGCATGGTGGAGAAAGACGTGGAGACACCTACACCAATTGAGTTGACCAATGGCAGACAACACATTAACTGATCACAAAGCATGAAGGAACGAAAATCAAGACTATTCTATATCTACACACAAAGTTCAAGCTCAAAGAAAGTAAAGACCTAGTAAAGTGGAGCATCTTTTGAATGACCACCCCTTAGGGGGAGATTGTTAGCCGTAACATTTTTATTAGAAGTGATGGTCATTCACGTTTAGGAACTTTGTAACGTGTGTTAGATATCGAGCTAGAATAGTCGACGGGCTCATGGATTGGGCTAAGCTAAATGGCTAAATGTTATGTTAAGCTAGCCTTGTATAAGTTGTCATCCAACCCAAGTCCAATCCAAGCCCATCCCAAAGCCCATTAGGGTAGTTATGTAAGGAACTATAAATACCCCTCAAAGTCTCATTTGAGGGGTGTGCTTGAGTGTGTTTTACTTATGAAATAGTGTTTCATATTCTACTCTTTGTCTCTCTAAAATACACATATCTTCATTCAAGTCACCACATCTTTTCTTCATCTTTCTCTATATATTGTGTGAAATGGATTGATAAAAGGGTCCTAATACGAAATTTGGAAGCTTACTCTCAGGATTAACCCGTTCAATCCAATCACTGGGCTTGGGAATTGTCAACATATTGGTAATCATGCCACAAGACATAAATGGTTTGGGACACTGGTCTTTTTTTTTATGAGAGTCAGGGAGATGATTTTCACCTATGACTCTCTTTTTGCTACTCGGAGCTCCCACAGCATCAAAGACCCTTGGATTCTTAGCAGTCCAACTTTCAATGATATCTTTTTCTTTTTTAAGTTCATCTTGAAGAGCCTGATTTCTTTTGACTAGTTTAGTGTTTTGAATTTGCAAAGTGACAGCTTCAAGCTTAGCTTGTTTTAAAAGAAGCAATTCATCCCTACACTTGTTTAATTCAAAACATAACTTGTTGCATTTAGAAAAAAGATTTAATCGTTGCTCCTCTACAAACTTAAGGTCAACATTGATATAGTTCATAAAGGACTGCCAATCAGAGTCATCATCCATAGAAAGTAAAATTTTTAGCTTCTTCATTGTGATATTGACCCATTCTCTATTCCTGGCATGATTTTTCCCAACATCTAGCTTGTCCTCTTCTGAGAGGGCCATCAGTGCGCTGACATGCACCATTTCATCATCTGATGAGACTGGCTCTTCTTCCCAGTCGAAGGTTTCAGCAACTAGGCCTTTGTTTTTACCCTGCACAGATTTAACATTGTTTGTTGTTTCTAAGGGGCTGGCCTCAAGCAATGCAAGCTTAGCTTTGACTTTCCTGTACTTAGCTTCAAAATCTATAGTTTTGTTTTGATCAGATTTGTTTTGAAAATTTTGATGAGACTGATAGATTTTTGGTTGAAATTTGCTAAAGCCTGAGGACTGATTTGACCCTGATGGTTTATAAGAGGGTTCAGAAATTGTTTTTGAAAAACAGTCTTTTGCAAAATGACCTCTTTTGTGACACTTAAAGCATTTAGTGTCCTCATTTGCTTTAGCATTTGAAAAACCTTTGTTTCTTTTTATAAACCTTCGAGAGTTAGCAAGGAGTGCCCATTCCTGAAATTCAATGTTTAGGTCATTTAGATACTCCTCACTTGATCTCTCATTAGGCTCATCATCAGAATTTTCCTGAAAATCTTGATCCACACTGTTAGAATAAAAAGCAGTTGCTATTGGTGTTGAGGTGGTGGTCAGGGACTTCTTGACTTCCTGAGAATTCTTTAAGTTAGGGTATCGTCCGTTGATGAGGTTTTCCTCATAGACAAATTTCCCATAAATTTCAGGAAGTTCAAGATTCTGGATATGATTAGCATTCCTAAGTCTCTGAGAGAAATTCAGTCACTTCTCAGGAAGACTTTTGAAAAAACCAACATTTGTTTCATGTTTGGACAACTTAACACCATCATTTGATAGTTCATTTAACAAAGTTTTGTATCAGGTGTAAGTTTGAGACAGAGTTTCTGAGTCCTTGGCCCTGAAGGTGTTATACTCAAGTTTCAGGTCCATTATCTTGTTTTCCTTGGTATCAGATGGGCCTTCATGACTATGGACTAGGTTATCCCAGGTTTGTTTAGCTGTACTATAGCTTATAACTGACTCCATAATATCATCAGGAAGACACGATATGATGATACTTTTGAGTATTTGGTCCTGGTTGACCATTCTTCTCTCATCTTGAGTCCATTGAGCTTCAGGTTAAGGCAAACCTTCAGCAGTATTTGGGATAAATGGACCTTCATTTATACACTTGATATAATAAGGTTCCATCCCAATCAAATAGCAAAGCATACGCTTTTTCCATATGTTAAATTTACCAACTTCAAGTCTAGGGGCAACAGCTGAATAAGCTCCACCCTTTTTGTCGACTAGTTGGGGTACATCAATTTCAGCCATTAGGATCCTGATTTAAAAAACAATTTTGAGCAGCCATGAAATGGGGTTTTATAATCAGCCTGCTCAGATACCACATGTTGTTCCCTATTCACTATCGTTTAAAAGCAGTTAAGTACTTAAAAAACAGATAATAGTGAATCAATGACTGAAATGCAATGTAAATAAAACACACTGATAAATTTTCAACATAATATTCTTTTGATAACGCTACACGCATCGTTCGGGGTCAAAGGAACTTCCTTTTCTTCGAGGAAGTTTATAACACCCTAGGCAGTGAACCTAATTGTTGTAGTGTAGTATTAGGGTAAGCCACGGGTATTGATATCGTTCTCTAGGGGAATAGGAATGCTAGTGAGAATTTACTACGCTAAGGTTGGGGTTGAGGAAGATTATTTTTTAATCTTTTTATATTTTTTTAGGAAAGGAAAGGTACGAATCTCGGGGTTTGGATTTGGGGGTTGGTATTTCTACCGATTAGTCTACTTATCTAATCTAAGGTGTATGTAGTCTATGTCTAATTATTGTGTGCTCGTATGATAGTTTAAAGATGTGTTTACTTAGGTTTTATTACTCCTTAATTATCTCCTATTGATGGTTGAATTGTCACGTCCTTATTCTTAATCGCGTTGTGTGTCTAAAGTCGTAGGGTATGCATTTGTCCCTAACTCTTTACCAAAGGGTCTCGTCTACAAAAACCTCTAGGAATTATAAACTCTAACTCTAAGGCACTCTTTGGATGGTTTAGCCTACAACTGCTCTAAGTGTTATAGTCCAAGGTTCACAAAGATTAATCAAGCATTAATTACACAACGAATGACCTATCGCATTACTAGATCATTAACAATTAAGATAAGAGACAACCAAGCAATATTCAATAATTAAGTTTCATATTCCTAAGCAAACACACAAGTAAATTAGCCGGACATGGAGAACATGCAAGCATACACACAAATAATTGAAGACATAATTGAATTAATGAAGTAAAACACTTATCTTGGTGTAAGATAGGGTTTGGAACCCTAAAATACTGTACAAGACAGCCTTGGTTCGGTTTAAATTTTTACTCCAAAAGACTACACACTAAAACCGAAAAATTCGGATTCTATATATAAGATTACAATCGCGACGGCGTCACCTTATGATTTGAGACGCCGTCAGGTCGCCGTCATTAGGGTTTCGTCTTGGCCACATTAGTCTTGCGACGGCGTCAACTTGTGCATGTGACACCGTCCCCTTCAGTCTCTGACGCCATCTGGATCAAATCTAGGCCGTCTGAGTTGCGACGGCCTACTCTTTTAAAGCCTGACACCGTCACTTGAAAATAAGCAATTTGGCTACTGAGCCGTCACAGGAGTGCTCCGACGGCGTTGCAAATTAACACCTGACGCCGTCCCCTTATATTTTAGCAGCTTGAGTGTCTTGATTCTTGACTTTGGCCATATTCTTCGTATTACCGCGGCTTTTCGTCCAAATAAGTGCCTGGTTCGTTATTTTTGCAGCGAAGGGCAGTTTTAAAATTTGTATTCCCGATTAAGATTAACAATCACTTGAGGACAAATGATAATCAACCTTCCGGAGTCGTATTCCACGGTGAGATATGAATTGAAATTTACGTTTATGTTTTTCGTTTGATGCTTGATTATCAAATATATTTGGTTTTGGATTTTTGAAAAGATTTTAAAAACTATTTTATGCTAATTAAAATTAAATAACAACTAATGACGAAATAAAATTAAGCTAAGAATATGATAGTAAAAGCTATGCTTGTCAAGTGAGGTGAAAAGGTACTTAAGTGTGAATAATCTATTAAGCCCGTGTAATTAATACCCGTTGAAATAAAAATATTTTCTCACAACGTTGGCTTATATTGAAAACAATCCTTTTTCTTTTGGTAATAATCACTAGATTTAAATAATCAATTATCCCAACGGCTTTTGCCCTTTAAAACAATCAACCAAATATATCTAAAAATAATCCGGAAACTATTAATCAATAATCTTCAATACCCGTTTAAAAAACTATTTTCTCACAACGTTGGTTTATTTTGAAAACAATTCTTTATCTAGGTAAAATTACTAGATTTAATTAATTACCCTAACGGCTTTTGCCCGTCAAAACAACAAATTTCAATCCAAGTAACCGAAGATTATTAATCAACAATTTCTAAGTTTTTCACACTCAAATCCCATATCACTACTCATTTAACAAGCATATAAGAATCTACTCAATAAGCATAACTACTAACCAACAATAATAACCTCAACAATAATAAACATTTTATTAACTAAGCTAATGAGAAAAGGTAAGAAATTAGAACCCGATCTAATGAGACGAGAATAATAAACCACCCGATTTTATAAACTTATCAAACCAAAAAGTTTATTTCTTTATTAGCTTTTATATTACCAAATAGCTAATAAAGCTTGTGACCTTAATAACTAATTAGTTTTATAAAAGCTAGAAAAGCTCTAAACTTTAGTGATAAGCAAGCTTATAAAACCCTTAAGCTCCTCGCCTTAGGAATGAATGAAAGCAAGCTTAAAAATCACAACTTTAACAAAAGTTAGGACAAATAAGCAATAATATGAATCAAACAAGCTATGGAAAAGCTTATTGATTTAGAAAGTACTAAACTTTAATGGAAATAAGCTAAGGAAAAGCTTAAAGATTAAAACTTTTTAACTAAAAATGCTAGATCTAGAGTAATAAGCTAATGAAAAACTTTTTATAAAAGAAAAACTAATAAAAATCAAATCTTTTTTGGTGTTTTTATGAAGTGTTTCGTAAAATAAAAAGTAGATCTAAGTTTATAAAAGCTTTTAAAAGAAAATAGTAAAAGAGTGCTTATTAAATAAGCTAGATCTAAATAAGCCACAAAAAGCTAATAAGCTTTCATGACTTATTAGATAAGATAAGAAAAAGAAAAAGAAAAAAGATGAAGAAGAAGAATAAGCTAAAGATAAATAAGCCATAAGATAAATAAACTTCATTAATAATAAAAGAGTTGGTTACAAAATAAGCACTTCAAATAAGCTAAATGAAATAAGCTAATACTACTCCTAATTATAAATCTACTCCTACTCCTAAAAAATAAAACTACTGTGTGTAATAATTTTTTTTGTCTCTCCTCGGATATGGTGCTATTTATAGCAAAATGTGCTTCTCGATCATTCCTCGTATTCTTGTGATAAGATGGCCACGTGGCGGGTTTTGAAAGGCTGAAACAATTTCATGCGTTGTGAGTGGCAGTGCAGCAGCAGGCTCACGTGACAATTTTTTTGAATTAATTTCCGAGCGAGTGGAGGCCAAATGCACATAATCATCAAATACAAATTGCAATGTTATCTTTCAGCTATCTTGCATTGTTGGACTAGCTGTTATGGACTGGTCTCGCTGGGCCTTATTTTCGAGTGGGCTTCACTTGGGCTCGTGGATAGCAGCAGCAGATTGGGCCTCGAATCAGCATCAAGTAAAATATATGAAATGTGACAAGAGTAGGAGTAGAACCCATGACCTCTTGCTTCACAAACATGCACCCAACCACTAGACCAAGAGCCTTTATGTGTTAACTCTTTGCATTTAATTCTTTTTAGCCCTCTTTCACTTGATCCGAGTTTTTTTAGATATAATCTCCAAAATAATCTCCGTTCATGCTCCATTTGATCTTTCAATTTTTCTTCTCTTCATCGATGCTCCAAACAAAATAACCATTTGAATCGTTTTTCGTGATCTTTCCAATGGTGTGCTCGAGTAATTTTTGCGACTTCGTTTGAACTTCGAAAAACATGAAAATATCGTCGAAACTCATCCGAAAATCACCGTTTTTGCTTTGTTTTCAAACCCTTGCACCTGCAAGACATAATAACACATATCCAACATATTTGCAATATAATTTGACATATTTAATGGTTATTAGTCCGATTTGACATATTTTTAGATATAAAATGATGTGTGTTTTAGCACTCATCAAAATACCCCACACTAAAACCATTGCTGGTCCCACACGCAATGTTAATTACACACGTAGTGAATGAAAATCTTTTAAACCCCCTTAACTAATAATCCCTCACATCAAACAAGAACAGAAAGATGTTCATCAAGGGGTACAAAAAATCTTTAGCTTTGAAAACGCCCCGTTTTAAACCATTTTATTTCATATATAGATATATCATTAAGCACATTTTCCTTTTTGTGTGACGATTTGTTGAAATTTCATGTCAATCGATAACTCCCACATTTTTCAAACGACACGTTAGGATCACGGAGTAGGAAACACAACACAGCGTGAAGTGACCATACGGATAGAATACATCGTCCCTGATTTTTCACAAGTCCCCAAACTAAGCGTAAAATCGAAATCATTGTTAAATATGATTTTAGATGCTAACACTACCCATGGAAGTTACTTGTGTAATTACCTTTTGCTCCCATTTTCCTATTTTCCTCTAATTATTTTATTTTTGGTGAGAAATGAATTTCTTCAAGTTTCTCGTTTCGATAATTTTTATTCCGATAAAGATATGAAGCTAAGTCGATAATTAGTTATCCATCTTCCCTCGAAAATCATTACATACAAGAATGAGGTCCACATCAAGGTCCTAATTTCACACGATTTAGGGAGAATATCCTTTTTATGGCGACCGAGACAACTCATCTACGAGTCCAGAGACAGAGGCTTTATTTAGACATCTCCCGGATTCAAAGTTTGGCTTAACACTTATTTCAGCACATTTGCATTTTTGCAATTTAGGCCCTTGGTCTTTTCAACCACTAACTCAACGGGATTACCGTTTTATCAAAAGTCTTATTATGACTTTGGATTTTCCTCAACCTTTTTAGAAGTCCATGACAACGGGGGTACCGTCGGACATAGAAAACTTTTATGGCTTTGGATTTTTCAACTTTAATACATTTGGGCTTTATTTCATGTTAATTTTTGTGCCAAACTCCAAACCATACGGCTTTTATAACAATAGAAACAATAGCAGCAAACTATCAGGAATCAGTTGTCTATTACACCGCAACACTGACAGTACCTTGATGTGTACCCAACTCTCATGGGCAAGGATTCTCTAAAGAAGAATAAAGAACTAACTATCGCCAAAAACTCAACATCTCTAATTATTTATTCACAGATATGGGGTGAAACAATCTTGTGGGAACAAAAAGCCATAAGTACCTTCGATTGGCTCTAAAGAGAACCAACTACTCCACGCTTAGCATCTAAACTCATAAGTAACTCTATCATTTCTCGATCTCCGCAAATTTAAAATCCCAAATAATGAGATCCGCGGATGCTTAGCCGATAATTAAATTATCTATGGTTAAGGGAACAAGCTAGGGCTCAACACGCCCGGTCAAGTCAGAATTCTATTCCTACTCTCACCAGCGAAAAGTCAACAAGGTGTCAAAACATATATTAATTTAGCAAATGCTTCGTCTAATGAAATAAAGTTATGCATATTTAAAGTCAATTAGGGAAACTTGCAAATTCTTGGCCTTGTGAGCTAGAATTCGCATTTTATAGCTTCTTGTCTAAGAGACTAGCAAACTTTTCAATCAAAAAGACTAGCAAAAGCTTCAAAAAAAATTTTGATTTTTTTTTCCATTTTTTTTTTCATTTTTTTTTTTGGATAAAACGGTTAAAAACGGGGTTGCATGGGGACCATAAAAGAAAAGCAGGAAAAGTCATATTTCGATAGAAATCCACCCCACACTTAAAACTTAACATTGTCCTCAATGTTTAAAAATTACGGGTGTTAACCCCACACTTAGAATTGAAAAAGGCGAATGTTTTAAAAAAAAAATTCTAAGTGTGAAATGTGAAAAATCATTTTTAATTATGACAAAGGGTTATCCCAAGATATAACATATAAATGATCGGAGACCGAGTGTTGGAGGGTTTGAAAACAAGCACGGAGGTCTTCTCGATCATAGGGATTCTTCAAGCAAAACGGGAACCTGCAAACACACATGGAAACAAACACAACCCCACACTAATCTACAACACACTTATTAGAAGAAAAATAAAGATAGATAGATAGCACGGGTTGCCTCCCGAGAAGCGCTTGTTTATTAACGAGTCACGAGCTTGACTCGCCCCCGAATTCATTTGTCCTTGGGGAAGAAAATGGTAAGGATACCAGGGTCAAAGATTGTGTCCTCATTCCCGAAGGAAAGAGAATGAGTGGGTTGGGTGGGGAAAATATCGGGCATCAGCACACAAGGGTTAGAAAAATCTCCCCCCAAACTCACATTGGTTATATCAAGAAATAACGATCCATCATCCGGTGGTTTAGCGGGAGGACGAAGGAATGATGGATAAAAATGAGACGACTCCAAAGAAGACGGGAGTCCATGGTATAGAGAAATGCTACTAGAAGGCTCAACAATGAAGGCATCCATCGGAGGATCCTTTTCTCGGACAACTTTTGTATCATAAATATCATCTATGACGAATATCCCGGGATTAAAATATTTATCTTCACATGTGGGCTCATCGGGATAAGTGAGGGTCGGCTCAACAGAGGAAGGAGAATCATCATTAAGCAAGCTTTCAAGAAAAAGGATATCTTGTTCAGAGTCGAACTCGTTACTCTCAATACCCGGCGGTATTGGATCATCAAGAAATAAGTCGATTTCTTCCATATCAGAATCATAAGGCGAATTATCAAGAATATTATCTTCAACCACTTTAGTCGATTCTATCATCTCGGGCTTCATCTCAGAATAAATCTCCATAATATCTTCACTGTCGGATTCATCACTTATATCATCAGATGACGGGAGAGAAAAGTCGGAATACAGAGATGGGACAAGTAGTGTGCTCTGAGAGCTAGCAATTTCCACCACTTCCGTTGTGGACTCTGTATCGGACTCTGACATTTTATCAAAAAGAGGATTTTCTTCGTAAAAAGTATAGTCATCATTAAATTCAAAAAGTGGATTTGAGAAAATCCCAGAAGTAACCTCAGAAGTGTCAAGAGAATCAGAAAAAGGCAAATCACATGTATTATCGGGAATAACCTCGAACTCACTTGGGATTGGGACAAGGTCCTCAACACTAGACTTTTCCGTTTCCGAAATAGCGCTGAGATGCTCATCCCCCATTATGAGAGAGTCCTTGGAAGCAATAGTAGGTAAGATAGATGTGATATCAATAGACTGAGGGAGTTGAGAGATAACATCGTTCAATGGAATAGCACTCTCCGCGTCATCGTTACCAATCAAGTGCATCTTGCGAAGGCTAGCTTTTAGTTCTTCGAATAGTAATTCTTCCATAGTTTTATCACGAGACGCCATAAGAATTAAAAACGAGAGGGTTGAGAAGATAGAATTATCGGTTTAGAGGATAAAGAAGATTATTTTTAATTTTTGAAAAAAAAGAAAAATATTTTTGGATTTTTTTAAAAGATAGAAAAAGGAAAATATTTTTGGATTTTTGAAATATTTTTAATTTTTAGTGATTTTTCTTTTAAAACTACAAAAGTTAACTTTCAAAAGAAAGGATCTTCAAGGCACTAACTCGAAACAAAACGCAAAAATCTTAACATATCTCCCCGGCAGCGGCGCCAAAAACTGGTTCGTTATTTTTGCAGCGAAGGGCAGTTTTAAAATTTGAATTCCCGATTAAGATTAACAATCACTTGAGGACAAATGATAATCAACCTTCCGGAGTCGTATTCCACGGTGAGATATGAATTGAAATTTACGTTTATGTTTTTCGTTTGATGCTTGATTATCAAATATATTTGGTTTTGGATTTTTGAAAAGATTTTAAAAACTATTTTATGCTAATTAAAATTAAATAACAACTAATAACGAAATAAAATTAAGCTAAGAATATGATAGTAAAAGCTATGCTTGTCAAGTGAGGTGAAAAGATACTTAAGTGTGAATAATCTATTAAGCCCGTGTAATTAATACCCGTCGAAATAAAAATATTTTCTCACAACGTTGGCTTATATTGAAAACAATCCTTTTTCTTTTGGTAATAATCACTAGATTTAAATAATCAATTATCCCAACGGCTTTTGCCCGTTAAAACAATCAACCAAATATATCTAAAAATAATCCAGAAACTATTAATCAATAATCTTCAATACCCGTTTAAAAAACTATTTTCTCACAACGTTGGTTTATTTTGAAAACAATTCTTTATCTAGGTAAAATTACTAGATTTAATTAATTACCCTAACGGCTTTTGCCCGTCAAAACAACAAATTTCAATCCAAGTAACCGAAGATTATTAATCAACAATTTCTAAGTTTTTCACACCCAAATCCCATATCACTACTCATTTAACAAGCATATAAGAATCTACTCAATAAGCATAACTACTAACCAACAATAATAACCTCAACAATAATAAACATTTTATTAACTAAAATAACTAAGCTAATGAGAAAAGGTAAGAAATTAGAACCCGATCTAATGAGACGAGAATAATAAACCACCCGATTTTATAAACTTATCAAACCAAAAAGTTTATTTCTTTATTAGCTTTTATATTACCAAATAGCTAATAAAGCTTGTGACTTTAATAACTAATTAGTTTTATAAAAGCTAGAAAAGCTCTAAACTTTAGTGATAAGCAAGCTTATAAAACCCTTAAGCTCCTCGCCTTAGGAATGAATGAAAGCAATCTTAAAAATCACAACTTTAACAAAAGTTAGGACAAATAAGCAATAATATGAATCAAACAAGCTATGGAAAAGCTTATTGATTTAGAAAGTACTAAACTTTAATGGAAATAAGCTAAGGAAAAGCTTAAAGATTAAAACTTTTTAACTAAAAATGCTAGATCTAGAGTAATAAGCTAATGAAAAACTTTTTATAAAAGAAAAACTAATAAAAATCAAATCTTTTTTGGTGTTTTTATGAAGTGTTTCGTAAAATAAAAAGTAGATCTAAGTTTATAAAAGCTTTTAAAAGAAAATAGTAAAAGAGTGCTTATTAAATAAGCTAGATCTAAATAAGCCACAAAAAGCTAATAAGCTTTCATGACTTATTAGATAAGATAAGAAAAAGAAAAAGAAAAAAGATGAAGAAGAAGAATAAGCTAAAGATAAATAAGCCATAAGATAAATAAACTTCATTAATAATAAAAGAGTTGGTTACAAAATAAGCACTTCAAATAAGCTAAATGAAATAAGCTAATACTACTCCTAATTATAAATCTACTCCTACTCCTAAAAAATAAAACTACTGTGTGTAATAATTTTTTGTGTCTCTCCTCGGATATGGTGCTATTTATAGCAAAATGTGCTTCTCGATCATTCCTCGTATTCTTGTGATAAGATGGCCACGTGGCGGGTTTTGAAAGGCTGAAACAATTTCATGCGTTGTGAGTGGCAGTGCAGCAGCAGGCTCACGTGACAATTTTTTTGAATTAATTTCCGAGCGAGTGGAGGCCAAATGCACATAATCATCAAATACAAATTGCAATGTTATCTTTCAGCTATCTTGCATTGTTGGACTAGCTGTTATGGACTGGTCTCGCTGGGCCTTATTTTCGAGTGGGCTTCACTTGGGCTCGTGGATAGCAGCAGCAGATTGGGCCTCGAATCAGCATCAAGTAAAATATATGAAATGTGACAAGAGTGGGAGTAGAACCCATGACCTCTTGCTTCACAAACATGCACCCAACCACTAGACCAAGAGCCTTTATGTGTTAACTCTTTGCATTTAATTCTTTTTAGCCCTCTTTCACTTGATCCGAGTTTTTTTAGATATAATCTCCAAAATAATCTCCGTTCATGCTCCATTTGATCTTTCAATTTTTCTTCTCTTCATCGATGCTCCAAACAAAATAACCATTTGAATCGTTTTTCGTGATCTTTCCAATGGTGTGCTCGAGTAATTTTTGCGACTTCGTTTGAACTTCGAAAAACATGAAAATATCGTCGAAACTCATCCGAAAATCACCGTTTTTGCTTTGTTTTCAAACCCTTGTACCTGCAAGACATAATAACACATATCCAACATATTTGCAATATAATTTGACATATTTAATGGTTATTAGTCCGATTTGACATATTTTTAGATATAAAATGATGTGTGTTTTAGCACTCATCAGTGCCATTACATCAATTTGCCTTCAAGAGACCTAAAAAGTGAAAAAGGAACGATATTAAGTAATAACGGATACAAAACTGATCAAATAAGGGCTTAAACGACCTCTCAAAAAGTTACATTTTAAAACCTTATCAAATATCCCTACACTTGGTATTTGCTTGTCCTCAAGCAAATGTGCTTTTAGCCAATTAATTTATAAGTTAGGGGTCATGAAGCATTGGTTTAAAACAGTCCATAACACATATAAGCCCCGCAAAAGTCATAACAAGCACGGAAATTACATACTAGCACCTCACATGGGGTGTTTGGATACTCACATCTCTCTCGGGTGTATATGAAATATAACAAGTTGGAAATGGAAGTTTAAACACTCATTAACCGGTCCTAGTACATAGATTACCATAGGCTTGAGAATATATCAAACCTCCATCGCTTTGGCGTAAGCACCTAGGAAAGACTATCAAAGAGGTCTTTAAAGGGTTGTAACGTTAGGCTTACGGTAGGGGAATAAAGGGTTTGGTGGGATAGGCTATTTTGTGGTGGCAAGTCAAGAATCTTTTTGTTACAGGCATACAAAGAATGGCGTTGCTAAGCCAAGACTCGACACTCTAAACTCTAGATAACGGAAACAAACAAACATAAAATTAAGGGATAGATGTAGGATGGTAGCCCGTATGTTTTTTTTTTTTTTTTTTTTTTGAACACTCTATTTTTTTTTTTCTTTTCTCTTTTTCTATTTTTTTTCGATTTTTTTTTCATACACTTTTACTCTACCATCCTCTATGGTAACATCAAAATGATAGGGATTTATAGGCACATCCCTACACTTGAGTTTTTATTACTCTAACACTAATTTGACCCGAATTGAAAAGATCAAAATACTTGGAGTACATTATTACGCAAATAAGGGAATTTAACGTTCCCTTCCAGTCATTTCATAAATTTTAACTTTTCCCATGAGTCCCAATCGTCCCAAAACTGTATACAAAGGATATGACTCAACTTTGCAACTCATGCAAGCAACTAGATAATTGAACTAAGGGTTTGGGGTGATAACAATAATTCATTAAAAGTGAGTGCATACAAGGTAGGCTAAGGCGATTTGGGTGTACATTTGGGGGGTGGGGTGTAAACAATGCTCTTCATTGATATTCCGGAAAAACCGAAACATCACGAGAACCGCGAAAAGGATAGGCTCTGAGGGAATAACTAGGGGTATCGTGTACTAAAGATGAGTACAACGCAAAGGGTGTGGGGGAATTACTCAACCGATATGGAAGAAGTAATTATATTACGGGTATCAAACAAGGGTTATCCTAATGCCTCTTATCATTTAGTTATTCCTAACTACACAAGTGTAGTCTTACTAGCGATCTCGGGATGCATCACAAAACAAGTTCTAGAATCTAATATACTACCGGTTCACACTCTAAGCATTAAAGATGAATGCTTTAATTCCTACTAATCTAAGGGCGATCCTCACATTTTGGGTGAAATTTAGGTGGTAAAGGGTTTTTGTGCTAGTCATATAACTTCCTATTCATGAGACGCTTTTGTTAAGACTAATGGCCCACTCCTATATGTCATGAAAAATTTTAAATTTGGTGCCAAAATTACCCTAACCGACATTTTCTCATGGTTTATTACACAAATACAATTGGACAAAGCAAATAATCAAGGATAAGCATAGTTTCAAAGTTCCCGTTTTATTTTCCCTCCCTACACTTAAACTGAACATTGTCCCCAATGTTCCCCAAAAGTATCAAAGTTATTATAATAGAAGGTAATGAAAAATGAAAGAAACTAGTACTCCCCTGATTAGCTCGGTAGGATCCGTGTGTTAAGTAGTGGTTAAATCCTTTCCAAGAAGAATGTATGGTGAAAAGCTCCTTCCAATCTTATGTAACTTCTTCTTGATAAATTAAACCTGCACACTTGAAGAAAACAAACGAAACCTTTGCGTAAAATCGGCAGTAATAATATATATAAGACTTGACTAAACTAGGATATAATGCTTGTGGAATGGATGTTTACAGAATTTCTAGAAAATTAAGACCTGAAAAATTCTAAAAATTTATAAGTAGCTCAGAAAACGAGAAAAAAGTAATATGTTGTTTTTACTCCTTCCTGACGCCGTCAGGTTGCGATCCTGACGCCGTCAGGTTATCCTGACAAAAACTGGTATGCGATTTTCTGGAAAAAATTCTTGAACATTTACATCTTTAGAATCTGGAAAAATTTCTGCAAAACATCCATTATGACTCGATACAAGCATTTGAATCGAACAAACACACATATACATATTTTAATTAATTTTTATTCTCATGTTTACGTTTCTTTTGAAAACGTGTGTAATCCTCCCTACACTTATCCTTTATGTAAAATACCTTTATATGCAATTAAGACGAGGTTAAAAACAAAATAAAGCATTTTTAAAAATTTAAACATGAGAATTAGCAATCAATAAAAGATATATGACACTAACAAGCAAACAAATAAGCATGGGTTGCCTCCTACGAAGCGTTTTTCTTTATTTATGAGTATTGTAGCTAGACTCGTAGTCGTGCCCTTACGTGACTTCATTACCATCATCTCCTTCCTCATGACGGTCTCTAGTGGTTGGTTCCATGTTGTAGAAGTGCCCTATGATACACCTCTCTAAAAGTTCGTCCTCTCCCCACTCATTTCTATATTGCGGTCCTAAGTTCAAGCAATCCTTATAGAAATTGAAAATCTTGGCCATAACATAATCCACTCCTTTCTTTCTATCCTCATCATTCCTATAATAGACCGACAATTTATGTTCCTTTTCATCATTAGAGAGTGATGAAAACTTCTCAATCTTAAACGGCATTTGGTAAGCTATGTCGTCGGTCTCATCCTTGAATCGCACTATTCCTAATGAAGGATCATAAGTCATCCCGGTGTTTTCTATGAAAGGTTTTCCTAGAATGACGTGGGATAAACTAAGATCTATGGCCGTGCTAATATCATCCACAATTATGAAGTCCGTAGGAAACGTGAAACTACCTACATAAACGGGCAATCCCTTAATTCTACTAAGAAAATTGCAACTAACACTAGGATTATCGGGGTCTTGCCTAGTTGGAATAGGCTTCTTCATTACCCAATTGTAGTAAGTGCTAGTCACTATGTTGATTGGGGACTTGCGATCAATGTAGGCCTTTGCCACGAAAAGGTGTCCTATGCAACATGGTATGTTAAGATTCCAAGGGTTCCCAAACTTGATCCTAGGGCTTTTCCTAACATACTTGTGATGGAGGTCATGCACTAAGTGAGGGTGGCGAGATAGTTCTCCTTCCGTAGGAAACTTATTGAAATAGTCATTGTCTACTTCATTCACTTTCTCGGTTGTTTCATTCGTCGGTGTTTCCTTAACCTCAAGTATCATCTCATGGTTTGCTTCGTCATTTGTGCTACTTGGTTCCACTAAGGCGATGGTATTGACGAATTGAACGTGCTTAGCTAACTTACTTGGGTCCTTAATCTCTACACCGGAAGGCTTGGGAGTTGAGATAGCATTAACCTTCCTATCACTATTGGTCATGTCTTTCAAAAGGTTATCTATCTTCCTATCCATCTCGGCTTGTTGTTGGTTAAAGCGGTCCGAGAGCTTAGCTATTTGGGCTTCTTGGGATGCGACTAGGTTTTGCAACATCCCTTCAATGTTTTGTTGGTTAGGGCCATGAGACGGGGGCCATGAGAAATCATTGGAAGTGAATTCTTTGGTTTGTCCCCAATAGAAGTCGGGATTGCCCTTCCATGCTTCTCGGGTTTCATTGAAATTCCTAGGTCCGGGTATTGTAGGGAATCTTCCTCCCGTTCCATTAATACGCGAGGATGCGTAGTCAACAGAAGCATGTTCGGGGGATCGGGTGCAAGTGCGCGTGTTATGAGGATCACTACATGGCTCACACGAGGAAGAAACTTTGTTTACATGGCGTGAAGACTTAGTATTTTCGTAGGAACTCATTAGGAGTTTAACTTGATCTTCAAGTTCGATCATCCTACGGTCGGAAGATTGCGAGTCAATGGGAGGCAAAGAGATTGCCTTAACGGTTTTGGCCAACTCACGGGGGTCATTCCACCTTTAGTTGTCATAGAGAGCAAGGTCCTCTATTATATCCCATGATTCTTCCGCGGTGAGATCACTAAGTTTTCCACCGGCCGCCTGGTCAATGGATCGCTTGGTGGGGAAGTTGACATGATCATAAAATATTTGGACTTGGAGCCAAAGATCAATGCCGTGATGAGGGACTTTATGAAGTAAGTCCTTGAATCTAGTCCATGCTTCGTAGAGAGATTCACCTTGACGTTGTTGGAACATCAAGATTTCATTCCTAAGCTTAGTGGTTCTCCCCGGTGGGAAAAATTGAGCAAGGAAGCGAGAGGTAAGATCATCCCAACTTGAGATGGAGCCGGCGGGAAGTCGCTCAAGCCAATTACTAGCTTGGTCCCGTAGAGAGAATTGGAAGAGACGCAGGCGCGTGGTCTCCCGAGTAGCAGCATCAAAGTCAATGGATCGACAATTTTAAGGAAATCCCTTAGATGCTGATTAGGATCTTTGGAATGAAGTCCATGGAATGCACATCTGTTTTGCACCAACCGGATGGTGTCGGATCGCAGGGCCGTAGTTTGGGCTTGGTCGGGAAGCTCAATGGTGTTCCTATAGCCTAGGTGGATTGGTCTCGAGTATTCACCAAGAGTACGGGCTCTTGGCGGGTCATTTGGTGGTAGGTTGATGAATGGTGGTTGGTTATCACCTTCCATGATGAAAAGTGATGGGTGTTACGAACAAAGGTTACGAAGAAGGGGGATAGACTACGAGGAAGCTAAAAAATGAGAAAAATTTACTTGATAGGAATCAAGTAAAGAAACCTAAACGAGGTGGACTACTAACTAGCTATTCTATTCCCCGGCAGCGGCGCCAAAAACTTGATAACGCTACACCCGTCGTTCGGGGTCAAAGGAACTTCCTTTTCTTCGAGCAAGTTTTATAACACCCTAGGCAGTGAAACTAATCGTTGTAGTGTAGTATTAGGGTAAGCCACGGGTATTGATATCGTTATCTAGGGGAATAGGAATGCTAGTGAAAAGTTACTACGCTAAGGTTGGGGTTGAGGAAGTTTATTTTTTTATCTTTTTATATTTTTTTAGAAAAGGAAAGGTACGAATCTCGGGGTTTGGATTTGGGGGTTGGTATTTCTACCGATTACTCTACTTATCTAATCTAAGGTGTATGTAGTCTATATCTAATTATTGTGTGCTTGATTCACTCCTGACGGCCTATCTTTTATTATTCAACCACTTGTGAATGGTCAACCATAAAAGTCAAACAGCTCAGAACAGAATGCAATTAAGTCCAGAGGAGTTTAGTGTATCCCCGGGTCGTTAAGTCCCAACGAGGTGTGAACAGTGTAATACAACGAATTCGTGATCGGGTGAATATTGAACTGGAAAAGGTTATGATTGATTTTACACTAAGGAATTTAAATCTAATAAAGACTTTGAAGTCATTTTAATTCTATTTTTAAAAACGATTAATGTTTAAAATCTAAAACGTACGTTTAAATAAAATTACGTGAACGTACGAAATAAAACATGAAAATAAAGAAATAAAAGGCCTACAAATATGAAAATGATATTTTACAATCCTAATAGATAAAGAAAATTATTGGAAAAAGAAAATTATTTTTATGACTATTTATTTAATTATTATTAATTAAAAACTAATTTTTAACTATTTAATAATACCCTAAAATATAAGAAAATATGAAATAAAGCTAGAAAAATGAAATTATGACTTAGAAAAATCTAAAATATTATGAAACTAATTTTAAAACTGAAAAGATATTTTTAATGATTTTATGTATTTATTATAAATTTAAAACTATTTAGAACTAATTAAAATGCTAGAAAATACTATTTAAGCTAAGAAAATTCTGGAAAAATTATTTTTTTTGCTTTTTATATTTATCTTAAGTTATGAAAATTGAAAAATTATTTTTTTTAAGCTTTTATGATTTATTTGTATTAAAAGCTATTTAAAAAGTCTTAAAAACTGATTTAAAATAAGAAAAATAGTAAACAGTGACTGAAAATTATGAAAAATGGGGGAAAATTCTAAAATATTATTCTAAATTTATGAAAAATATAAAAGCTAGGGCTTATGTGGGGGAAAATGAAACTGTAGTGATAAGCAGTTCTAAATAAGCTACTAAAATAAGCTATAAGCTACAGGAATAAGCCAAATGATCAAATAAGCTAAATTATACTATTTTAAGACTAAATAAACTAATTAACACTACTCTAGATCACTAAAGATGCATTAACTAAGAATGAGCTTATGAAAGTGCAAAAACCAAATCAGTCTACTTGGGGTCTACTTTAAGCTATTGCACAGGCTAAACAAATAAGCTAAAGGGGAAAACAGATAATGGGTTCTCAAGATCACCTAGCTTACTACACTTGGACCAAAAATCAGTCCCTAATGAGCTTAAATGAACACACAGTCTTATTTGCAAGTTTGGTAAAAACCACAAATTGCTGTCACAGGGCATAAACAGGCATGTTCAAGAGCTTATTTCACTATCCAAAAAGCTTATAAAAATTTGAAAAAAATCAGTTTCAATATCTTGACCAACCAATCTAAAACATATTCCAATTTTATCAATTTTAGTTCAGTAATCAAACCATGAAAATTCCTTAAAGTTTTGCAAAAACTGGAATTAACAATTTTGACTAAATTCTTGACAGAGATGAAAATTGACTTTGGTGAGATTTGAAAGCAAATGATGGACTTATTTAGATGAAATGAGATAAAATAAGCACAAATTAAGCTAAACCTACAGATTCTAAACTTGTCCTAAGCTATTCTAACCACTAACACCTAACAGTTTTTTAGCTAGATTGAATTTATGGTGATTTTGACTTTTTCTATGAAACAGGCACTAATGTATGACTAAAGTGACTCTAATATGACTATTAAGAACTAAATCAACTTAACTTATCCACTAATAAGTTCTAGAATTCTTAAAACAGTCTAATCCAAACATTCCTTTTAAAGTATTCAAAATTCAGTTTTAGCTATCAAATAATATCCTACTTATGCAGACATTCAAACAAGTAAATTACTAAGATCCTAAAGTTGTAATAACACTAAATCAAACTCTAAACACAATCAAGCATGACATGAGCATGAGCATATGAATAGCAGTTTTGAGCATAAAACTTACAAGAGGTCCAACCATTTTTTTAGCATTATAACAGTAGGAAACCAACTCAAACATCAAATTAAACCCAAATCATCATCAAGATCACCCCATATCCATCTCTGAACCACATTTGAACATCAGTTGACTTTTGTTGACTTTTCTTTATTTTTCTAAATTAAAATACTAGAGTCTAATACAAGTTCATGAAAAGCTATAATAAGCTTATCTGAGCTTGTATGAAGGGTAAAAGAACTTGTGTGATCTCTAATTAGTATATATGAGCTAATACGAATTAACAAGAAACATGGAAACTTGAAATCTTATTAAACTTGGAATAATTACAATACAAAAGTGATTTTTAACTTGAAATAAACTTGATATTACACTGAAAACTTAAATTTAAACTAGAACAAACATTAAGTAAATTTTACACTACAAATTGGTCTAAAAACATGCGACAACTTGCTACTCTCTGTCTTCTTTCTTCTTTATAGATCTTTTTAAGCTTTGTCGACACCTCTGAATGTTTCCCACTTATTCCAACCATTGGATTCTTCAATTTCATCAAAATCGTCCATTTGTCATTTTGGCGGGAAAAACTGATTGAGCAGGTTTGGAGCTTTTAATGCACTTTGGTGTTTGTGGAGGTGGAAGGTAGTGGGTAGACAGCTAGGAGATAAGTTGGAAAGGTGGTAGTGAGCAGGTAAACAGGTGGAGGGGGGTAACTGGTTTGGCGGGGTGTGAGGGAAGGGATGAACAGTGGAGCGGTTTTATTTAAAAAGCTGGGGGTTCAATTTAGGGGGTTCACAGGGTTTTATTTGGCAGGGGTCAAGTTGGTTTGGCTGGGGTTAATAATACACAAAGGGTCCGTTTGGTATAAATTAAGCACAAGGACCATTCATGTAATTTTGGCAATCTTGAGGGACTGGACCTGCCAACATTCCAAAGTTATTCCAAGGGTTTTTCTTGCCAAGTTCGAATAGTACAAGGATAATATTTGATAATTTTTCATTTTTTAAACTTCCAAGGACTATTTATGTAATTTTTCAAAGTCGAGGGACTAAACTTGCCATTTTTGCAAACTTGAACTTCAAGGGTAAAATTTGTCATTTCATGATTCCTGGGGGACTATTGTTGATTTTTCTTCAAAATATTTTATCCAGGGACCATTTCTGACAATCTGTGAAAGTTCAGGGACTGAAACTGCCAATTTTGTAAACTTTGTTGTTTTTCATCAGTTTTCAATTCTTTTGCACTTGATTCACATAAAAACATATTTCAATGATATTTGTAACATTTTTATAGTCATTTGTGTGTTTTTGGCTGTTTTTGTGGGTTTAAATAATATAAAATATATATGTATTTAGACACATATCAAATCCCCCACACTAAACTATTGCTAGTCCCTAGCAATCTTTTGAGAAAACTTAATGGATTTGAATCTCTTTACCAACAGCCATTACTTCTGGAGTAGCCAATTGTTTCAGTTCAAGTAAGAACCTTGGTACAATGATAACCAAATGATTTTGAGCAAATCACCAGCTATAAACGGATTTGATTTGTCTTTACCAGAAGCCGTTTGCTTCTGGACTAGCCAACTCTTAGATAAAATATCTTTGGTGAGTCGATTACCAATTATGGCTTTCCAACTGCCTTTACCACAAGCCATAAACTTGCGGGCTAGCCAACTCTTCACTAATTAAAGATATGGTGAGCTGAACACCATACAATTTTGGGCAAATTGCAAGCCGTCAACGGATTTGAGATATCTTTACCAAGAGCTGTTTGCTCCTGGATTAGCCAATCCTTTTGTTTATTAGACATGGTGGACTGATAACCATTTGTTGTGTTTAGTACATAGTACTTCTACTAAAAAAAAATTTAAAATTTGGCCATTTTGGGGGAAAAAGGGACTAAAAGGGTACATTTATGATCAAATTCGCCAGAATTTCCCCCCCCCACACTTAGAAATGAATATTGTCCTCAATATTCAAAGTCCCGGCTATTATGCCGAATCCTTGAACATAAAAAGATAACATTACTAGCTAAGTGTAGAAACACAACAATTATTCTCTTTTTTTAATATTTACAATTTTCATTCATTTTTTTTTAGATTTATATACAACATGTGGGGCATCTCCCCCACACTAGGGTGGTACACATGGGTGAAAACCCATGTTTAACTACTGTTTTTGATTACCGAGTCGCTAGCTTGACTCGACCCCGAATTAAATGGTTCATGGGGAAGTAAGTGGAAGAGACAATCTCCATCGGACTTTCATTCAAGATGTTTGTATAAACATTTGAAGCACGTGAAAGTTCCACACCGATGAGATATACATAGAACCGGCTCACAAATGATAAATGAAAATGCCGGGGTCAAAAATAGTGTCCTCATTCCCAAAGGAGAAAAGGGAACGAGAAACCACACCATCTGTGAAAAATGGAATAAAGATGTGCATCACAATGCAATCCCATTCTTCATCAGTGAGGAGCAAATCACCATTTGTAAGATTTTTAAGCTTAGACTTGAAGCTTGTATGGTGATTGGCAACAAAATTTCCGGGAGGGAGAGCTGGAAACGGTTCTTCAATCAACAGATTTTCCAGAAAAAGGATGTCTCCCTCCGAATCAAAGCAAGTATTGTCAATCCCTGTTGGAATTGACTCATCACTAAGAAAAGCATCGACCTCCTTCCAAAAGTTGTCATCTTCTTCATCTGGAGTGAGAGAAGGAATGGAAGAGTCGGAAATGGGACAAGAAATGAGTGAATGATCATTATATAGGAGATTTTTAATTTCTCCAAGATTGGCTTCGAAATCAAAGAGATCATCGTCACTTTCTGATAAAAGTGGACTGATGTGAGTGAGTTCATCAGTGAACTCCTCAAGAAGAGGATCAGACTGTGGGAGTGATGCCTCAACATACTCGATGTTTCCATAAGAAGCACAATCATCGCTAAGATCAGAGAAAGTTTCAAAATGATCTTTTGAACACTCAAGAGGGGAAAGAGAATCACACATATGATCAGAAGTTCCCTGTGACTCTCTCGGGATTGGGACAAGGTTCTCAACACTAGACTTTATGAATTCGTCCGATTCCTTTTCAGGAACAGTGTCAAGATGCTCATCCCCCATGTTTAGAGAGTGAGTGGGCATTTCGGGTGTGATAACAACAGACCGAGGGAGTTGAGAAGGACTAGCATACATATGTTTTACAATTTCCATTTGTTCTTCTGCTAGTAATTCCATCATAGTCTTTTCTCCCTGATTTTTCATGGAAGGAATTTCAACTGATGAACTTGATGAATCTTTATAGAATTGAAGGATATCAAGTGTATCCTCATCATCACTGTCATCAGGAATAAAATGGAATCGAGAGCTAGATTTGGCTGCTTTTTGTATTTTAATTAATTCCCTAATAGAGTTTTCACTGGCAATCTGGGAATCTAATTTAGCAGCCTGCTCTTCAGCTAACAATACTTCCATGGATTTTTGATTTGGATTATCTTGGGAATGTTTACATTCCTTCAAATCTTTCACTAAATCCAAAAGATCAAGGAGAAGATTTTGAGGAAGTGGCTTAGGCTGAGGTGGTGCCTGATTCATTTGGTACCGTAGAGGTTGGTCATGATACGAAGAGTCGTAATTGTTACAAGGAAATGGATTCCTTGTTTGACAATCAGAGCTAAAGTGTGGACCTCCACAATACTCACAACAGTAAAACTGATGTGGCTGTGAGTCATATGTGTTGTAGTCATAATTGTTATCAGGAACCTGCTCATAGACAAGCGTGTTTCCCGATTGACAATCAGAACTGTAGTGTGAACCACCACAGTACTCACAACAGTAAAACAGCTGAGTCTCACAGTGCGGTAGCTGATGGAATAAATCAGTTGTGTTATGGTAGGAATAGGGATCCTGGTTATAGACAGACCCATTTCCTGACTCCACCATGCTACAACTGGGGAAATTGCCACCATTATAAGGACCACCACACCATTGACAACCAAGAGGGTGAGGATGATACATAGAAAGAATCAAATGGTTTTAGAGGGTAAGAAATGAAGAATCAAAAGGGTAAGAGGGTAAAGAGGAATATTTTTGGTATTTTTGAAAAACATGTTGTAAAAACAAAGAATGAAAATATTTTTGGTAATCGATTAGTCAAACGAATTAACTTCATGATAATTTTGGTTTTATATGAAAATAAGGAAATATGGACAAAGATGGTAAATATACAATGGTTGTATATTCAACAATCACTGATTCTTCAAATTCGTAGTACGCTGCACACCTCCCCGGCAGCGGCGCCAAAATTTGATTCACTCCTGACGGCCTATCTTTTATTAGTCAACCACTTGTGAATGGTCAACCATAAAAGTCAAATAGCTCAGAATAGAATGCAATTAAGTCCAGAGGAGTTTAGTGTATCCCCGGGTCGTTAAGTCCCAACGAGGTGTGAACACTGTAATACAACGAATTCGTGATTGGGTGAATATTGAACAGGAAAAGGTTATGATTGATTTTACACTAAGGAATTTAAATCTAATAAAGACTTTGAAGTCATTTTAATTCTATTTTTAAAAACGATTAATGTTTAAAACCTAAAACGTACGTTTAAATAAAATTACGTGAACGTACGAAATAAAACATGAAAATAAAGAAATAAAAGGCCTACAAATATGAAAATGATATTTTTACAATCCTAATAGATAAAGAAAATTATTGGAAAAAGAAAATTATTTTTATGACTATTTATTTACTTATTATTAATTAAAAACTAATTTTTAACTATTTAATAATACCCTAAAATATAAGAAAATATGAAATAAAGCTAGAAAAATGAAATTATGACTTAGAAAAATCTAAAATATTATGAAACTAATTTTAAAACTGAAAATATATTTTTAATGCTTTTTATGTATTTATTATAAATTTAAAACTATTTAGAACTAATTAAAATGCTAGAAAATACTATTTAAGCTAAGAAAATTCTGGAAAATTATTTTTTTTTGCTGTTTATATTTATCTTAAGCTATGAAAATTGAAAAATTATTTTTTTTAAGCTTTTCTGATTTATTTGTATTAAAAGCTATTTAAAAAGTCTTAAAAACTGATTTAAAATAAGAAAAATAGTAAACAGTGACTGAAAATTATGAAAAATGGGGGAAAATTCTAAAATATTATTCTAAATTTTTGAAAAATTATAAAAGCTAGGGCTTATGTGGGGGAAAATGAAACTGTAGTGATAAGCAGTTCTAAATAAGCTACTAAAATAAGCTATAAGCTACAGGAATAAGCCAAATGATCAAATAAGCTAAATTATACTATTTTAAGACTAAATAAACTAATTAACACTACTCTAGATCACTAAAGATGCATTAACTAAGAATGAGCTTATGAAAGTGCAAAAACCAAATCAGTCTACTTGGGGTCTACTTTAAGCTATTGCACAGGCTAAACAAATAAGCTAAAGGGGAAAACAGATAATGGGTTCTCAAGATCACCTAGCTTACTACACTTGGACCAAAAATCAGTCCCTAATGAGCTTAAATGAACACACAGTCTTATTTGCAAGTTTGGTAAAAACCACAAATTGCTGTCACAGGGCATAAACAGGCATGTTCAAGAGCTTATTTCACTATCCAAAAAGCTTATAAAAATTTGACAAAAATCAGTTTCAATATCTTGACCAACCAATCTAAAACATATTCCAATTTTATCAATTTTAGTTCAGTAATCAAACCATGAAAATTCCTTAAAGTTTTGCAAAAACTGGAATTAACAATTTTGACTAAATTCTTGACAGAGATGAAAATTGACTTTGGTGAGATTTGAAAGCAAATGATGGACTTATTTAGATGAAATGAGATAAAATAAGCACAAATTAAGCTAAACCTACAGATTCTAAACTTGTCCTAAGCTATTCTAACCACTAACACCTAACAGTTTTTTAGCTAGATTGAATTTATGGTGATTTTGACTTTTTCTATGAAACAGGCACTAATGTATGACTAAAGTGACTCTAATATGACTATTAAGAACTAAATCAACTTAACTTATCCACTAATAAGTTCTAGAATTCTTAAAACAGTCTAATCCAAACATTCCTTTTAAAGTATTCAAAATTCAGTTTTAGCTATCAAATAATATCCTACTTATGCAGACATTCAAACAAGTAAATTACTAAGATCCTAAAGTTGTAATAACACTAAATCAAACTCTAAACACAATCAAGCATGACATGAGCATGAGCATATGAATAGCAGTTTTGAGCATAAAACTTACAAGAGGTCCATCCATTTTTTTAGCATTATAACAGTAGGAAACCAACTCAAACATCAAATCAAACCCAAATCATCATCAAGATCACCCCATATCCATCTCTGAACCAGATTTGAACATTAGTTGACTTTTGTTGACTTTTCTTTATTTTTCTAAATTAAAATACTAGAGTCTAATACAAGTTCATGAAAAGCTATAATAAGCTTATCTGAGCTTGTATGAAGGGTAAAAGAACTTGTGTGATCTCTAATTAGTATATATGAGCTAATACGAATTAACAAGAAACATGGAAACTTGAAATCTTAATAAACTTGGAATAATTACAATACAAAAGTGATTTTTAACTTGAAATAAACTTGATATTACACTGAAAACTTAAATTTAAACTAGAACAAACATTAAGTAAATTTTACACTACAAATTGGTCTAAAAACATGCGACAACTTGCTACTCTCTGTCTTCTTTCTTCTTTATAGATCTTTTTAAGCTTTGTCGACACCTCTGAATGTTTCCCACCTATTCCAACCATTGGATTCTTCAATTTCATCAAAATCGTCCATTTGTCATTTTGGCGGGAAAAACTGATTGAGCAGGTTTGGAGCTTTTAATGCACTTTGGTGTTTGTGGAGGTGGAAGGTAGTGGGTAGACAGCTGGGAGATAAGTTGGAAAGGTGGTAGTGAGCAGGTAAACAGGTGGAGGGGGGTAACTGGTTTGGCGGGGTGTGAGGGAAGGGATGAACAGTGGAGTGGTTTTATTTAAAAAGCTGGGGGTTCAACTTAGGGGGTTGACAGGGTTTTATTTGGCAGGGGTCAAGTTAGTTTGGCTAGGGTTAATAATACACAAAGGGTCCGTTTGGTATAAATTAAGCACAAGGACCATTCATGTAATTTTGGCAATCTTGAGGGACTGGACCTGCCAACATTCCAAAGTTATTCCAAGGGTTTTTCTTGCCAAGTTCGAATAGTACAAGGGTAATATTTGATAATTTTTCATTTTTTAAACTTCCAAGGACTATTTATGTAATTTTTCAAAGTCGAGGGACTAAACTTGCCATTTTTTCAAACTTGAACTTCAAGGGTAAAATTTGTCATTTCATGATTCCTGGGGGACTATTGTTGATTTTTCTTCAAAATATTTTATCCAGGGACCATTTCTGACAATCTGTGAAAGTTCAGGGACTGAAACTGCCAATTTTGTAAACTTTGTTGTTTTTCATCAGTTTTCAATCCTTTTGCACTTGATTCACATAAAAACACATTTCAATGATATTTGTAACATTTTTATAGTCATTTGTGTGTTTTTGGCTGTTTTTGTGGGTTTAAATAATATAAAATATATATGTATTTAGACACATATCAGTGCTCGTATGATAGTTTAAAGATGTGTTTACTTAGGTTTTATTACTCCTTAATTATCTCCTATTGATGGTTGAATTGTCACATCCTTATTCTTAATCGCGTTGTGCGTCTAAAGTCGTAGGGTATGCATTTGTCCCTAACTCTTTGAACTTTCCAAAGGGCCTCGTCTACGAAAACCTCTTGGAATTATAAACTCTAACTCTAAAGGCACTCTTTGGATGGTTTAGCCTACAACTGCTCTAAGTGTTATATTCCAAGGTTCACAAAGATTAATTAAGCATTAATTACACAACGAATGACCTATCGCATTACTAGATCATTAACAATTAAGATAAGAGACAACCAATCAATATTCAATAATTAAGTTTCATATTCCCTAAGCAAACACACAAGTAAATTAGCCGGACATGGATAACATGCAAGCATACACACAAATAATTGAAGACATAATTGAATTAATGAAGTAAAACACTTATCTTGGTGTAAGATAGGGTTTGGAACCCTAAAATACTGTACAAGACAACCCTGGTTCGGTTTAGGTTTTTACTCCAAAAGACTACACACTAAAACTCCAAAATTCGGATTCTATATATAAGATTACAATCGCGACGGCGTCACCTTATGATTTGTGACGCCGTCGGGTCGCCGTCATTAGGGTTTCGTCTTGGCCACGTTAGTCTTGCGACGGCGTCACCTTGTGCTTGTGACGCCGTCCCCTTCAGTCTCTGACGCCGTCTGGATCAAATCTAGGCCGTCTGAGTTGCGACGGACTACTCTTTTAAAGCGTGACACCGTCACTTGAAAATAAGCAATTTGGCTACTGAGCCATCACAGAATTTGGCCATTTTCTTCGTATATTCGCGCCTTTTCATCCAAATAAGTGCCATTACAGCAATTTGCCTTCAAGAGACCTAAAAAGTGAAAAGGAACGATATTAAGTAATAACGGATACAAAAGTGATCAAATAAAGGCTTAAACGACCCCTCAAAAAGGTACATTTTAAAACCTTATCACATTTATTAGAAATCAATCAAAAAAAAAAAAATACATAACCCAAGTACTTGCGGAACAGTACTTAGGATTGGAATGACAAAGTGCTGGTAACTCCTCACTAAGCACTGGATAAGTCTGAGCACAACTATTATGGAGCCACTGAGCTATCTCAGAGAGTGAGTTGTATTTGGAGGAGTGAAAGATGGCTTGTATGTGTGTGTGTTTTACAATTCACAAGCTTAAATATTTCACTCCATATCTTATGCTATTTATACAAGTATGCGTATTAACTTTATCCTAAGTGACAAACTTACATAATACAAAAGACAAAATACTGATGTATTTTGTCTCTGTTTACAAAGTCTATATTAAGTAAGAGACAAGGCTGCTCTCCATAAGTCAGTGATGACACTGAGCCTGATAGTTTGACATTCAGGGAAAGTTGACTTTGGTTTATAAGGACTTCGTCTTATCTGATTCAAACTTGTCCCGCCTTGTCCTGCTCATTTTTCAGTCTTCATTGCCTTTAGTCTTCTACTTCAGTTTATCTTCAGTGTAAGTAGTTGGTGAGGATTTTGAGGATTCAGTGAGTTATTGTCATCACTCACTGAATCTGCCATCTCCTTCTTGACTCAGTCTTCACCCTTTAAGTTCCGCCTTACTGAGTGGAGAGACTTCTTCTTTGCCTCTTACTGAGTATCTTGAAGATGGCTCACTGAGAGACTATGCACTCAGTGACCTGTTAGTGTTTAATGGTCCAAACACTTAGGGTATTTTCTATTCAAATCCTAGACTTAAAGGGTTTGGGTATTTACTGAACCCAACACAATGATTCAAGGTTTATTAGAGAGGATACATGATAACGCTACACGCGTCGTTCGGGGTCAAAGGAACTTCCTTTTCTTCGAGCAAGTTTTATAACACCCTAGGCAGTGAACCTAATCGTTGTAGTGTAGTATTAGGGTAAGCCACGGGTATTGATATCATTCTCTAGGGGAATAGGAATGCTAGTGAGAAGTTACTACGCTAAGGTTGGGGTTGAGAAAGATTATTTTTTTTTTATCTTTTTTTATGTTTTTTTAGGAAATGGAAAAGTACGAATCTCGGGGTTTGGATTTGGGGGTTGGTATTTCTACCGATTACTCTACTTATCTAATTATCTAATCTAAGGTGTATGTAGTCTATGTCTAATTATTGTGTGCTCGTATGATAGTTTAAAGATGTGTTCACTTAGGTTTTACTACTCCTTAATTATCTCCTATTGATGGTTGAATTGTCACGTCCTTATTCTTAATCACGTTGTGTGTCTAAAGTCGTAGGGTATGCGTTTATCCCTAACTCTTTGAACTTACCAAAGGGTCTCGTCTACAAAAACCCAATAAGGATTATAAACTCTAACTCTAAGGCCTCTTTGGATTGTTTAGCTTACAACCGCTCTAGGTTCTATAACCTAAGGTTCACAAAGATTAATCAAGCATTAAGTACACAACGAATGACCTATCGCATTACTAGATCATTAACAATTAAGATAAGAGACAACCAATCAATATTCAATAATTAAGTTTCATATTCCCTAAGCAAACACACAAGTAAATTAGCCGGACATGGAGAACATGCAAGCATATACACAAATAATCAAAGACATAATTGAATTAATGAAGTAAAACATTTATCTTGATGTAAGATAGGGTTTGGAACCCTAAAATACTGTACAAGACAGCCTTGGTTCGGTTTAGGTTTTTACTCGAAAAGACTACACTCAAATACTGAAAAATTCGGATTCTATATATAAGATTACATATGCGACGGGGTCACCTTATGTTTTGTGACGCCGTCGGATCGCCGTCATTAGGGTTTCGTCTTGGCCATGTTAGTCTTGCGACGGCGTCACCTTGTGCTTGTGACGCCGTCCTCTTCAGCTTCTGACGCCGTCTGGATTAAATCTAGGCCGTTTGAGTTTCGACGGCCTACTCTTTTAAACCCTGACACCGTCACTTGAAAATATGAAAATTGGGTTCTGTGCCGTCACAAAATACTCCGACGGCGTCGCGTATAAGCAGTGACGCCGTCACCTTGTCTTTCAGTAGTTTGAGTGTCTCGATTCTTGACTTTGGCCATTTTCTTCGTATATTCGCGCCTTTTCGTCCAAATAAGTGCCATTACATCAATTTGCCTTCAAGAGACCTAAAAAGTGAAAAGGAACGATATTAAGTAATAACGGATATAAAAGTGATCAAATAAGGGCTTAAACAACCCCTAAAAAAGGTACATTTTAAAACCTTATCAAATATCCCTACACTTGGTATTTGCTTGTACTCAAGCAAATGTGCTTTTAGCCAATTAATTTATAAGTTAGGGGTCATGAAGCATTGGTTTAAAACAGTCCACAACACATATAAGCCCCGCAAAAGTCACAACAAGCACGGAAATTACATACTAGCACCTCACATGGGGTGTTTGGATACTCACATCTCTCTCGGGTGTATATGAAATATAACAAGTTGGAAATGGAAGTTTAAACACTCATTAACCGGTCCTAGTACATAGATTACCATAGGCTTGATAATAGATCAAACCTCCATCGCTTTGGCGTAAGCACCTAGGAAAGACTATCAAAGAGGTCTTTAAAGGGTTGTAATGTTAGGCTTACGGTAGTGGAACAAAGGGTTTGGTGAGATATGCTATTTAGTGGTGGCAAGTCAAGAATCTTTTTGTTACAGGCATACAAAGAATGGCGTTGCTAAGCCAAGACTCGAAACTCTAGACTCTAGCTAACTGAAACAAACAAACATAAATTTAAAGGACAGATGTAGGATGGTAGCCCTTTTTTTTTTTTTTTTTTTTTTTTTTTTTTTTTTTTTTCATACACTTTTACTCTACCATCCTCTACGGTAACATCAAAATGCTTAAGGATTTATAGGCACATCCCTACACTTGAGTTTTTATTACTCTAACACTAATTTGACCCGAATTGAAAAGATCAAAACACTTAGGGTATGTTATTACACAAATTAGGTAATTTAACGTTCCCTTCCAATCATTTTATAAACTTTAACTTTTTCCCATGAGTCCTAATCGTCCCAAAACTTTGTACAAAGGATATGACTCGACTTAGAAACTCATGCAAGCAACTAGATAATTGAACTAAGGGTTTAGGGTGATAACAATAATGCACTAAAAGTGAGTGCATACAGGGTAGGCTAAGGTGATTTGGGTGTATATTTGGGGTTGGGGTGTAAACAATGCTCTTCATTGATATTCCGAAAAAACCGAAACATCAAGAGAACCGCGAAAAGGATAGGCTCTGAGGGGTTAACTAGGGGTATCGTGTACTAAATATGAGTACAACGCAAAGGGTGTGGGGGAATTACTCAACCGATGTGGAAGAAATAAATATATTACGGGTATCAAACAAGGGTTATCCTAATGCCTCTTATCATTTAGTTATTCCTAACTACACAAGTGTAGTCTTACTAGCGATCTCGGAATGCATCATAAAACAAGTTCTAGAATCTAATATACTACCGGTTCACACTCTAAGCATTAAAGATGAATGCTTTTAATTCCTACTAATCTAAGGGCGATCCTCACATTTTGGGTGGAATTTAGGTGGTAAAGGGTTTTTGTGCTAGTCATGCAACTTCCTATCCGTGAGACGCTTTTGTTAAGACTAATGGCCCACTCCTATATGTCATGAAAAATTTTAAATTTGGTGCCAAAATTACCCTAACCGACATTTTCTCATGGTTTATTACACAAATACAATTGGACAAAGCAAATAATCAAGGATAAGCATAGTTTCAAAGTTCCCGTTTTATTTTCCCTCCCTACACTTAAACTGAACATTGTCCCCAACGTTCCCCGAAAGTATCAAAGTTATGATAATAGAAGGTAATGAAAAATGAAAGAAACTAATACTCCCCTGATTAGCTCGGTAGGATCCGTGTGTGAAGTATTGGTTAAATCCTTTCCAAGAAGAATGTGTGCGTGAAAAGCTCATTCCAATCTTTTGTTTCTTCTTCTTGATAAATTAAACCTGTACATTTGAAGAAAACAAACGAAACCTTCGCGTAAAATCGGCGGTAATAATATATATAAGACTTGACTAAACTAGGATATAATGCTTGTGGAATGGATGTTTACAGAATTTCTGGAAAATTAAGACCTGGAAAATTCCAAAAAAATTTATAAGTAGCTCAGAAAACGAGAAAAAGGTAATCTGTTGTTTTTACTCCTTCCTGACGCCGTGAGGTTGCAATCCTGACGCCGTCAGGTTATCCTGACAAAAACTGGTCTGCGATTTTCTGGAAAAAATTCTGGAATATTTATATCTTTAGAATCTGAAAAAAATTTCTGCAAAACATCCATTATATCTCTGTTGGGAATTATGTGAAGTATGGATTATGCTGAACTTACTGCTGAAGGGATTCTGCTGAAGTAGTGTGGAATCTGCCGAAGACATAATTCTGCTGAAGCATATAGTCGATAGTTTGTTTCTGCGGAAGTTGTTATTCCGTGTTTAGTATATTTAGTTTGGATATACATGAGCTTTATTAGGAAGTGACTGTGTATATCTTATTTAGTTTTATGTTTATATGTTTCTTGGGAAACGGTTTAGGGTTTTGTTTAGGGTTCCTTGTCTATAAAAGGAACACAATAGTATGAGTTATGTACCGATTGGAAAAACAAAGTTTTAGTTAATATAAAGATCCATAGAGGATCACAGAGTTCTTAGTTATTTGTGTTACTTGTGTTTATAATTCCGCTGCTAAATACAAGTTGTAGAGATTGTCTTTTACTGTGCTTGTGATTACATAGGCATAGCTAACGATCCACGAGCTCAAGATCTATCAAGGTCTACTAGTTTCAACAAGTGGTATCAAAGCCTCGTGAGAGTCTCTACGATACTAAGAGCTGTTCTTTGCTTTAAACCTTTCAATCACTACATTCTTCACTATGTCTGGAATTGTGGACGATGTTGAAGTTACCAACAACAATAACAGTGCCTCCTTTCAACAGCTTAGTCTATCCAACAGCAATGCTAAATTCCCATACTTGAATCGAGAAGAGTATGATCATTGGGCCATGCAGATGCAAAACTGGATTTCCAACATTGATTGGAATCTCTGGTCAATTGTGCAGAAGGGAAACAGTTTAAAAAGGACAACCACTGATCCTGATGGAACTGTTGTTATTATTCCTCCAAAATCTGCTGATGAAATCCTGGCAGTTCAGAGAGAGCACAAGGTGAGAACTATACTTCTTCAAGCGATACCTCAAGATCACTTGAGTGACATTCATTATATGGTTGATGCCAAGGATATATGGTTGGCGATCAAGGCTAAGTTCGGAGGGAATGAGGAGTCTAGGAGGATGAAAAAGTCCATGCTGCGACAACAGTTTCAAGACTTTCACATCACTAAAGAGGAAGGAATTCACAAGGGCTACGACAGATTTCATAAGATCTTAAGTCAGTTAAATCAACTACAGGCAAAGCCAGATAATGATGATTGTAATTCTAAGTTCTTGAGATCATTACCTCCATCCTGGCTACAAGTGAGCATTGCTTTAAAAGATAAAGGTGGTCTGGATATGCTTACTTTTGATGAGCTGTATAACAAACTTAAAGCTCTTGAACATGATGTAAAAAGTCCTTTTCGATCATCATCTACTACTAGTCACACATCTTTTGTTGGAGCTTCTACCCCAAAGATGTCTCATGCTCCAATTCCAACTTATTCATCATCATCCTATATCAACACTCCATCGAGTTCTCAATCAAGAGGTATAATGGAAGATGTGCTTGGATCCTTCTTTGCTGAATATGATCCTTAGCAGGAACTTTCCTATGAGGACTTTGATCAGGTGGATCCGCTGGAGATGGAAGAGATGAATCTGAGGTGGCAGGTGGCTATGTTGTCCATGGATATCAAGAGGTTTGAGCACAAAGCTGGGAGGAGGTTTGGCTTCCAAGGAAGAGATCCAGCTAGGTTTGACAAAAGGAAGGTCAAGTGCTTTACATGTCAACAGATGGGTCACTTTTCCAGAGAATGCAAAGATAGGAAAGCTGGTGATGAGATGAGATACTCTACTTATCAGCAGAATCAAAGGGATGCTGGAAAGACCTCAGCTGCTTTGGTCACTATTGATAAAACTGTGGACTGGACGCAACATGAGCATGAGAATGATGATGATCTTGGTGGTGACAATACTGGGTTGTTTGCAGGCTGTACTTCAGAGGATAGGCATGATCAGATTGCCTTGATGGGAATCTCTCAGGTACAAAATTGTTTGTTTGGTTGTAGTGAGCGTTATAATGAACTCAAAGAAGCTTATGATATTTTGAAACCTAAATATAATGAATGCTATGTTGAAGTTGAAGCTTATAAACAGGCTTTAAAAACATTAGAAAGACAAAAGGTTTGGTTTCAGAAGAATCAAATAGCTTATGATGAAAAAATTAGGATATTAGAGAGTGATTTTGAATGTTCTAATAATGAGTTAAAAATATCTGAGAAGTTGAGAGCAGAGGTAATGTCAGAGAATCTAGAGTTAGAACAGAAACTAGATGAGGAGATAACTAGACATAAAGAGTGGCAAAAAGCTGGTCTAAATCTAGCTAAAGAACTCTATGTTAGTCAAACTCCGAACACTACTATAGGTTTAGGATTTAAGAAGTATGTAGGATTAGAAGCTAGGGAGGACACACGTAAATCTACACAACCAGGCCTAGCTAATTTTGTGAAAGAAGGTCACCTACATACTGTCTGTTGACCTATTAGAGGTGAGTTCATGCCCACTGACCTTTCTATTTCTGTTGACTTTGATGGATCACACCATCTATATGGCAAAAAGTCATGTGACTTGCCAGACCCTGATACTTCTTCTAATGACTTTGTCTCTTGTGTTAACAGTGACAAGTCCTCTGAGCAAGGGTCTACAGAGTGTGATTCAAATGGCAAGTCTGACCTCCCCAAGTCTGACCTTCCCAAGTCTTCACCCCTGCTTGCACCCAAGACTACCAATAAGCAAGTCAGAGTTGCTGCCAAGGAATCAACTTCCAAGACAGTTCCCTCTGAAGACATGTTTTCTAATTCTTTGCATAATAATTTTGTTAAAAACAATTCTTTTCATGGTTTTGGTTTGAATACTTCTGCTTGTAATAGAACATCTTTTGGTTTGCATAAATCTTCTAAACAGAAGACATGTTTTGTGTGGGGAAGTAAATTTCATTTAATTAAGGATTGTGATTATCATGAGCAAAGAATGGGTAGGTGTGGTGATTCTAGGACATCTAGACCAATGTGGACCAATGTTAACGCTATACCACCTTATGTTCCACAAGCATCTTATACTGATTCTCCTTTTACTTGGAGAAGATCGTTTGCTAAACCATATGTGCAACCAACAAGTTCATATTTTAATAACGGTTTTTGGCCTGGATATGTTGACTCTATGAATGCTGGGAAAAGGTATAGGGATACTGCTGTCAAGTCCTCAGCAGGTTGTTCTTGGAATTAATGGGGACCTTAATTTCAATGGAAACCCAAGAACAATAGTGAATCTTTTACATCTGCTTGGCATAAATCTAATGATCCACAAGGCAGGTTCAAGTCAGCAATGACTTGAGCCTCTATAGTGTACTAATATTTGTATATTTTATGTTGTTGTTGTAGGATCATCCCCTTAAGCATAAGGATATTGGAATAATTGACAGTGGTTGTTCAAGGAGTATGTTTGGAAACAGGGATATGATGCATAACTTTGTACCTATTGAAGAAGGAGGTAATGTGACCTTTGGTGGAAGTGATGGAAGAATTACTGGGAAAGGGACCATCAAAACACCTCAACTGGACTTTGAGAATGTATACTATGTCAGGGAACTCCAACACTTCAATTTGTTCTCAGTATCACAAATCTGTGACACCAAGAACAAAGTACTCTTCTCAGAGGATGAATGTCTTGTGCTGTCTAAAGACTTCAAACTCCCAAAAGAAACCTCAATTCTGCTGAGAGTTCCTCGAAATCACAATCTTTATACATTCAACTTAACTGATGTTAAACCAGAAGGTGACTTAACTTGTTTGGTGGCCAAAGCATCCCTAGATGAGTCTACTAAATGGCATAGGAGGATGGCTCATGTGAACTTCAAGACCATAAACCAGCTCTCTAAACTGAGTCTTGTTGAAGGTCTACCTTCCAAAGTATTCACCAGTGATCATAATTGTGTTGCCTGCAACAAAGGAAAGCAACACAGAGCCTCATACAAAGCTGTTACTGCTGTGAGCATTATTTCTGAACCTCTTCAGCTGCTTCATATGGATCTTTTTGGTCCAAATCAAATAAGAAGCATAGATCACAAGTATTTTTGTTTGGTTATCACTGATGGCTTTAGTAGATTTTGTTGGGTATTCTTTCTGAGGACTAAAGATGAAACATCTCAAGTATTGAAAGACTTCATTACCCTTGTGGAAAATCAGTTGAACAAGAAGGTTAAAGGGATCCGGTGTGATAATGGGACAGAGTTCAAGAATGCTGTACTTATTGAACTCTGCAGGTCTAAAGGTATTAAAAGGGACTATAGCACTCCAAGAACCCCACAACAAAATGGGGTGGCTGAAAGGAAGAATAGGACCTTGATAGAGGCTGCAAGATCTATGCTAGCAGACTCTAAGTTACCCACTATGTTTTGGACTGAAGCTATTGGCACAGCTTGCTATGTGCTGAACAGGGTATCCATTACTAGACCTCACTTGAAAACACAATATGAACTTTTGTTTGGGAAAGTTCTTGCTATACATTACCTCAAACCTTTTGGCTGTCAAGTGACAATTCTTAATACTAGTGATCCACTTGGTAAATTTGATGAGAAGGCTGATGATGGTTATATTGTGGGCTATTCAACTCATAATAAGGCTTATAGGGTGTACAACTTGAATGCTAGGAAGATAGAGGAGACTTTGAACCTGAGATTTCTTGAAGATAAGCCTAATGTTCAAGGACAGGGTCATGTGTGGTCTTTTGACCTTGATTACTTAACTGATTATTTGGGTTATTCTAAACATCTGGCTAACCAAAATGCAGGTACTCAAGAGTCTCCTACTAACAATGCAGGTACATTGGATGCTGATACTGACAGTGAGCTTGAAGATGGTGAACAACCTATTACTGTGCCTTCTTTCTCCACTAACAAGTTTGCAGGAAATTCTTCTAAAGATGGTGCTGATGAGAGTGATGATGATTCACAATATGCTGAAGACCTTGCTAAGTTAAAGAAACAGGAGTATGCAGCTAACCTAGAAGCTGAGAGAAATGCTGAGGAGAGTGCAAGAGAAACCATCAGTGGAAACAATCATTCTGCTGAAAGTGATCCTGTTCTCCTATCATCTCCAAATCTGCTGAAGGACATGCTGTTTCTACTCCTATTTCTACTAGAGAGTCAACAGACCTTGGAGAATCTTATATACGTTTTCCAAGACCTTCTGATCTTGGTCATCATCAACCAAAAGCTGGCATCTTCACCTCACCTTCCTATGATACTGACTTTGAACCCACAGTGACTAATCTTGATTCCTCCATTGATGTCAACACCACTGCTACTAAAAGGATCAACAATGCTCATCCACAGTCCAATATTATTGGTGATCCTAATGCACCTGTTAGAACTAGGGGCACTGTGTCAAGTTCTAAATATGTTCAAGTGGCTTTTATCTCTTATGTCTCCAATCAACAAAGAGACAATCATACAGACTATGAACATTGTCTGTTTGCCTGCTTTCTCTCTCAAGTGGAACCAACCAGTGTTACTCAAGCCCTTGAAGATTCCAGTTGGCTTGAAGCAATGCAGGAAGAAATGCAACAATTTCAAAATCAGCAGGTATGGATCTTGGTACCAATACCCGATGGAAAGTATGCAATTGGGACTAAATGGATCTTAAAGAATAAGAGAGATGTAAGAGGTGTTGTGATAAAAAACAAAGCTAGATTAGTTGCTCAGGGTTATAGACAAGAGGAGGGGATTGACTATGATGAGGTGTTTGCACCTGTTGCTAGAGTTGAAGCCATTCGGATATTTTTGGCTTATGCATCCTACATGGGCTTTATGGTATATCAAATGGATGTTAAAGGTGCTTTCCTGTATGGAGAAATAGAAGAGGAAGTTTATGTCACTCAACCTAAAGGATTTGAAGACCTAGATCATCCTAATCATGTTTACAAAGTAGTCAAGGCTCTCTATGGACTTCATCAGGCACCCAGAGCTTGGTATGCTAGGCTTTCCTCATTTCTGCTGAAGCATGGCTATAGACGAGGTGCAATTGATAAGACACTTTTCCATAAGAAGAATTCCACAGACATTATTCTTGTGCAAGTGTATGTGGATGATATTATTTTTGGATCCACAAAAGAAGCTTGGTGCAGAGAGTTTGAGGAGCTCATGAAGGGAGAGTTTCAGATGAGTGCTATGGGGGGGTTGACTTTCTTTTTGGGTCTCCAAGTTCAGCAGAAACCTGATGGTATCTTTATCAGTCGGGACAAATATTTGAGGGACATCTTAAAGAAGTTTGGTATGGAGAGTGTAAGGACTGCCACTACACCCTATGAAGCTCCAAAGACAAAGACCAACAATGAAGTAGATCCACCAGTGAATGTTCATTTATACAGATCTATGATTGGCTCTTTGATGTATTTAACAGCTTCAAGGCCTGATATTACTTTTGCTGTGAGTGTTTGTTCGAGACATCAAGTTACTCCACTTACTTCCCATCTCAATGTTGTTAAGAAGATCTTTAAGTACCTCAAAGGCCAACCTCATCTAGGCCTTTGGTACCCAAAAGAGTCTCCATTTAAGCTGGAAGCATATGGTGATAGTGACTATGCTGGTGCAAATCTGGATAGGAGGTCCACCACTGGAGGTTGCCAATTCCTTGGAAAGAGATTGATTTCTTGGCAATGCAAGAAACAAACAATTGTGGCTACCTCATCTACTGAAGCAGAGTATGTTGCTGCTGCTAACTGCTGTGGACAGGTTCTTTGGATACAAAATCAATTGTTGGATTACGGGTATAACTTCATGAACACAACAATCTTTATTGATAATCAAAACATCATATGCATTGTCAAAAATCCAGTTTTTCACAGTCGAACAAAACATATTGAAATCAGGCACCACTTTATAAGAGATGCATATGACAAACATTTGATAAAAGTGGTTAAAATTCACACTGATGATAATGTGGCAGATTTGTTAACAAAGGCTTTTGATGGACCAAGGTTTCAACACCTTGTGGTCCATATCGGTATGCTTAACCATTAACTGCAAAGTTTAAGGGGAGGCATAGGCCTTAGGGGAGGCATATGCCTCAGGGGAGGATTTGTGTACACTTTGCATGTTTTTATGTAATTTTGTAGGTTTTAGGTATACTTTTGGTTTGTTTGCTTTTCACTAACACTAACCAGCTAATGTAATCTTAGTTTGTTTTTCTTTGTTGGTTTGTGTGTTTCTCTGTGTTTGTTCTGTTTTGCAAATTGGTTATTCAAGTTGGAATTTACCATGGTTATTTATTTGGAATATGGTCAAGAAAGCTCTAAAGCTTGTTTCTGCTGAATTCAAAGTGCTGAAGCACTGAAGCTTGTTTCTACTGAATTCATAGTGCTAATGTGAACTATTTGTTTCCACTAAAGACAATGTACTGAAGTTATAATGTTCATTCAAGAAAAGTACTGAAGCAAATGGTTCATTCATTCATTCGAGAAATAGTTTACAGCTTACAACTTACAGAGTACAATCAACATCAAATGCAACTACATGATCTACTAATCCTAATCTAGTTCATTTAATCTATTCCAACATCTAACAGAATGTTGGATATGCATGATCGCTCACATCTTTCACACTAGATGCTGGATATGCGTTTGTGAAAACTTGCATAACCACCCATTCCTTCTATCTCAATGGCTGGAGATGCATGACTACGAGGACGAGGATGCTAAGGATAAAAAAAAGGTATGGATGGATTGATGAAAATGGTGATGACGACGATGACCACGCATGATGATGGAGAAAAATAATATGTCCTTTGTGGTTCATCTATTTATTTCAACCAAAATGCAATCCATCCACCATCCTTAAGCATTTCCCCTATACGATGTGTGTTGATGCACCAAAACCTAGTGCAGAAAGACCAAGAACCACCTCTCTATCCTTAGGGAGTGGCGGATTCCTGGCTCGTGGCCTTCGTTGAGGCGGAGGTGCTGGAGGTTGGGAGTAAAATGTTCTCTCCTTATAGGAGTCATTAAAATCATCAGCAGATTCACTTGGATTCACTACACTATCATCTTCTGAAGAAGGGAGAAAGGGTGATTTACGTGGTCGTGGATATGGTTGAGGAAAGTAATGAAGCCAAGGGTTTGAATCATCACTTGATGATGATGATGAGGATGATGTTGTGAGATCTATGATCTCTGGTTTAGTACTCATGGTTGATTGTGGTTAATTTTGGAGCATTGATGAAATTAGGGTTTGTGATGATATTTGGGGTTTTTGATGAAGAGTTATGTGTGCATTGGGATTCTTTTATAGACAGTTTCAAGACTTAATGAGATTTAATGCGTATAGTTGAAATAGTAAAAAGATATTTACTGAAGCTTCTTGAATACGTGATCTATTTCTGCTGATCGGTATTCTTCAGCAGAATGGCTAGTGTTTCTACCGAAGTTGAAAGTTAAATTGGGTAAAAGTAGCAGTACACGTCAGCATTGGTCAACAATTTGACCAAAATTGGGAAACTACTACTTATTCGCTATTCGCATATCTTCGACTCAAATTAAATGATTCCCTCTTTACTCACATTCAAAACACTTCCACTTGTGTGAATCTTAACCCTAACTTACAATTTTACTCATGGCGCTTCAATTTAAACATGATCATAATAAAGTCGCTTTTCTTGGAACGACTAAGGGTGATGAGTTGTAATGGTAGAATTCTTACAGAGGTCCAAGATTCATTATGCTTTAACACATTCTCTGAATGCAATATATGAATCGTTGGTTACTCAATTTTGGGCAACTGCTACAAAACGGAGTGATACAGAGATTGTTGTCGTGATCGACGGAACAGAGCATGTGGTGACAGAGGAGCGGATTAGAAGACAACTTCGTTTGAATGATGAGAATGGGGTTTATCATTCTAATGCTACTGTGGTACTTGATGGGCTAAGAGCAATTGGATATCAAGGTACAAGGACTAACATATGGTTAAAGAATCAGCTTTGTCCTATGTGGAGGTTTTTGGTTCATACATTGCTTCAGTGTTTAAGCAATAAATCAGGAGGATGGGATCAATTTTCTACTCATTTGGGATGTGGTATTATATGTCTATCTCAGGGTTTAACTTATAATTTTTCTAAATTTATTTTCGACAATATGGTTGAGAATATAACGAGGAAAAAGAGCAAGTTTTTGATGTACCCTAGGTTTTTACTGATGATCTTAAATGTTACTACCCAAACGCAAGCTTTTTATCCCATAGGAGCTTTATCTGCTAAATTATTTGCTTCAATGAGAACTAAGTTTGAGGGGACACATTATCCTTTACTGGCAGCTATGTTGCCTCAGGGGAATGAGGCTGCTGATGAGGATAATGATGTTAATTTACCTTCTACCAATGTTACTGCTGATGGTAATCCTTCAGTTGCCATTGATGAGGGCCCTTCTAATACTGCTGAAGCATCTAATGTTTCTCCTGACCTACCTCCACCTATACCTTCACCTAGACCTAGTCCTAGTCCACCACCTACTCATGTTTCTTTTGATGAAGTTGAGCATGAAACTGATAGACAGCCCACACCTAGTCCTATTAGGAATCAATTTGATGAAGGATTTCCTAATTTTGAGCATGTTCATATTTCTCCTGAAAGGCCCAATGATGCTCCCATTACCACTGAGCAATCAGCTGGTGGAGCTGAGGACCCTATTACACTTACATCTATATATGCTCTAGTGAACAGGTATGCAGGTGAGGTGGCTGATCTCAAGAAGGAGCTTATAGAGACCAAGTCTACTCTTGGTGGTCAGATTGTGGAATTGCAGACTAAAGTTAAGAACTTGGAGGAACAACTTGGAAGAAGGGGCAAAAGGAGAGTTTTGGTTTCTTCTGATGAGGAGCAAGAAGAGACTCAGCTTGCATCGCTTGGAATCTTGGCTGATGCAGCTCTAACAACTCATGTTACTTCTCCTGTTGCTGCTGAATCTCCAAAGAAAAAGGAACCTGTTCGATACACTAGCAAAAGGAAAAGATTGTATTTGAATGAGGAATCTACTGAAGCTTCAAAGGGACAACTTGCTGCTAGTGTGTCTGCTGATGTTCAAATGGAGGATGTTGCTACTGAACATGGTCAAGCCTCATTTGTACAAGAACAACCAAGTTCTCTACCATCAGCAGATAATGATGTAGTTTTTGTTGCTGGGAGAAGTTATAAGTTGAATTCTTCTTCTGAAGTCTTTTCTACACCTGTTGAGGAATTTTCTCAACCTGTTTCTTCTGAGGTTAACATGGGTGTTTCTTCTGAAGTTCTCTCTGTGCATATTTCTCCAACTGGTTCTGCTGAGGAACCTTCTGACAAAGGAAAGGAAGCTGTGGTAGATGAAGTGATTGGTTCAGATCTGGTGTCTGAAAAAGAAAGGCTTGCTCAAGATAGGATGTTTGCTGATTATGAAAATATGCAGAAGAGTCGTGCAGTGGCTGAATTTCTTAATGCTCAGTCTGGTTCTTCTTTGCCTACTGAGAGTAAAAGAGAGCTTGATGCATTATTTCCTAAGATCACTGATGCTCAATGGGATGCCTATACTAATCAAGGTGCATCTGATCCTAATCTTGCAAAACGAATTTTAGGTGCAACCTTTGATAGTGAGAATTTTGAGGCTCAAATGGTGGCTCTTGGAAAACAAAAGAAGCTAGAAGCAGCTGAAAAGAGGAGAGCTATTGTTGCTCAAAGGAATAAAGCTAAAAGGGAAAAACCAATGACTGTAGTTCAAAAGAGAGCTCATATGTGGAGAATTGTGAAGAATCAAAGTTCTTCTGTCTACATCACTGGTATGTCAATGAAGCAAATCTTAGCTTTGTCTGATGATGCTTTGATCAGAAAGTATAATATGATTATGAAGTTTTCTTCATCTTCATATGGTTCTACCTCTTCGTCTTCATTGAAAAGGATTTCTAATACTTCAAATGTTTCTAAAGCAAAGAGAGCTAAGACAGTTGATATAGTGGAAAATTTTGATGCTATTTCACCTCAGGTGATATCTCAAGTTGTTACTACTGAAATAACTCCTGAAGCTACTCCTTCCACTGATACGGTTTCTTCTGCTGAACCTTCTCTGGTTTCTTCTGAAGCATTGCCTAAAGCTAAGAAAGATGATCTAAAGGTTGCTAAAGCTAAGAAAGCACGAGAGATGCTTGCAAGAATGAACTCCTTACGTGATGGTGTTCCAGTTAAGTCTACTTCTGCTTCTTCTTCTCAAGCTGAAGATGTTCTTGAAGCATCTGAGGAAGGATCATCTCAGGGGATTTATACACCTGCTAGGAGGAAGAAAAGCATAGCTAAAAAGAAACTTAGTTCCTTAAGGAACTCTGTGAGACTAGCTAGGAAACATCTTTCAAAGAGTATCCCTTTAGATCTCAAGGCTGATGAGTTAACCTTTATTACAGTAGGAACTGTTGATGTTTTTCCTGAAGGAACACATGCTGTATTGATTGATTGGAAAGCTAGGAAGCTTAATGCTATTTATCGACTGGATAATTCTACTATACAGTTCAACTTCTTGAAGGAAATCTTTCATTTGGTGGATAGACATGATTTGAAGATGCTGTATGAACATGTCACTCAACATTATACTATTCATTCACCACAGGGTTCTGGTTTATATTTATTGGGTGATCTTCAAGTCTTGTTTGATTCTCATTCTCCAGATGGTAAAGGGTATTCTATTTGGAAGAATTCATATAAGTGGGAGATTGAGAGTTGGAGATTCTATCCTTTGCCATGTGTCCATGTGGTTCAGACAAAATGTGGTATGATTTTGTGTATGTTCTCAGATAAGACGTATCCTTTGTCTGTTACATTAATGGAAAGAATGCTAAGACAGAAGTTGGAAGTACCTCCTAATCCAGTTGGCAATGATGAGCTTCATGCATCACAGTGTGTTGGAGTGATTAAAACTCAACTTCTGCAACATAAAGGTTCATCTTGAGTGTGGTATTTTGTATCTTTTGTAATATTTGTTTTCTTTATTTATTAGTTAAAAAAAAAAGATTTGTATCTGTTTGAGTTTGTCTAACTTTTATTGCAGGTTTGTTGTACATTATTGCTGGTTATTGACTCACCAGATATACCTTGTGTATGTCAAAGAGTTAGCTAGTCCAAGGGGTACAGCTTTGGTAAAGACACATCAAATCTGTTGATAGCTGTAATGGTTTGCTCAAAATCATAGGGACTGCAACCACCCATGCTTCATTGCTGAGGGTTGTATGGTCATCAATTCACCATGGTTTATTCCTCATTGGAATCCAAGAATTGACTAGCCCACATGTATATGGCGTGTGGTAAAGGCATTGGACTACCATATTTGGTTCTCAATTCACCAATTCTAAAAATTGACTAGTCTTGAGCAAACGGCTACAGGTAAAGACATTTCAAATCCGTTTGTATGGTTGCTGGTTTGCCAATAAATCAGATGGTTATCAGTGTATCATAGTTTTTGAACTAAAACATTTGGCTACTCCAATAGTGATGGCTATTGGTAAAGAGACATCAAATCCATTATTTTCAATGATTCACCTCTCACAGGAGTTAACACACCTGGATGTGATGAGAATAATATGAAACTAATTTGGTTTGATGTACATGTTGTCATTTGTTGCTGCAAAGATATGGAGTTTCAGAGTTTATTCATCAAAGAGATGTTCATATTTTGATTCTTTGCTGCTGATGTTTGTCTACAATCCTCTGGTGCTGCCTAGTTAAAGATCTATCAAGAAACTGGAACTTAACCAAGTCAAATTCTAGTTTAGGGGAGGATTGTTGGGAATTATGTGAAGTATGGATTATGCTGAACTTACTGCTGAAGGGATTCTGCTGAAGTAGTGTGGAATCTGCCGAAGACATAATTCTGCTGAAGCATATAGTCGATAGTTTGTTTCTGCGGAAGTTGTTATTCCGTGTTTAGTATATTTAGTTTGGATATACATGAGCTTTATTAGGAAGAGATTGTGTATATCTTATTTAGTTTTATGTTTATACGTTTCTTGGGAAACGGTTTAGGGTTTTGTTTAGGGTTCCTTGTCTATAAAAGGAACACAATAGTATGAGTTATGTACTGATTGGAAAAACAAAGTTTTAGTTAATATAAAGATCCATAGAGGATCACAGAGTTCTTAGTTATTTGTGTTACTTGTGTTTATAATTCCGCTGCTAAATACAAGTTGTAGAGATTGTCTTTTACTGTGCTTGTGATTACATAGGCATAGCTAACGATCCACGAGCTCAAGATCTATCAAGGTCTACTAGTTTCAACAATCTCGATACAAGCATTTGACTCGAACAAACACACATATATATCTTTTAATGAATTGTTATTCTCATGTTTACGTTTCTTTTGAAAACGTATGTAATCCTCCCTACACTTATCCTTTATGTAAAATACCATTATATGCAATTAAGACGAGGTTAAAAACAAAATAAAGCATTTTCACAAATTTAAACATGAGAATAAACAATTAATAAAAGATATACGACACTAACAAGCAAACAATTAAGCATGGGTTGCCTCCCATGAAGCGCTTTTCTTTATTTAAGAGTCTTGTAGCTAGACTCGTAGTCGTGCCCTCACGTGACTTCATTACCGTCACCTCCTTCTAAAACAATATCTTCATCGTTCACCATGTCATTATTATCCAACTGATAATGTTTTACACGTTGTCCATTTACGGTAAATTCCCTCCCATCATGGTCTAGTAGCACCACCGCTCCATTGCTCATCTGCTTCTTTACTCAAAAAGGTCCATACCATCTCGATTTGAGTTTTCCCGAAAATAACCTCAGTCTTGAATTATACAAGAGCACCTTATCTCCTTCCAAAAACTCTTTAGGATTCTTTATTCGTTGATCATGCCATTTCTTTGCCCTTTCTTTGTATGTGATTGACGATTCATATGCTTCCAGCCTTAGTTCATCCAATTCTTGAAGCTGTAAGAACCTATTTGACCCTGCTTCAGAATAATCCATATTACAGGCCTTAAGTGCCCAATATGCTTTTTGCTCAAGTTCAATAGGGAGGTGGCACGCCTTCTCATATACTAAGCGAAAGGGGGTTGTTCCGATAGGTGTTTTGTAAGCAGTTCTAAATGCCCAGAGTGCCTCATCCAGTTTGAATGCCCAATCTTTTCTATTCTGGTGGACCATTTTTTCAAGTATCCGTTTTAATGCCCTATTTGTGTTTTCTACTTGTCCATTCGTCTGAGGATGATATGCGGTAGAAAATCTATGTGGAACACCGTACTTCTTCATTACCTTCTCCATTTGAGCATTGCAAAAGTGGGTTCCTCTATCACTGATCAATGCCTTGGGGATCCCGAATCGTGCGAAGAGCTTTTTAAGAAAATGAATAACTACCCTCACATCATTAGTTCTAAGAGCTTGAGCCTCCACCCATTTGGATACATAATCAATAGCTACGAGAATGTATTCATTTCCCGATCGTTGGCATGCATCACATGTTTGAACTAATCTCTTAACGTCTCGAAAAATAGTAGGCTAGTAGAATCCGGCATCGAAAACCTTTCGTGTTGTGACATTTACACCGTGATGTCCTCCAGACGGTCCCGCATGGCATTCTTTCATAACTCGATCAATCTCCCTTCCGGCCACGCAACGTCGAATGATTTGATCAGGGCATATGCGGAATAGGAAGGCCTCATCCCAGAAGTAATGTTTTAGCGTAGTGAAGAATTTCCTTTTATCTTGCTTGGTCATGTATTTTGGCAAAACCCTACTGGACAGATAGTTAGCATAATCCGCATACCATGGCTCAATCTCCTTAATGGCCATTAGCCGTTCCTCGGGAAAAGAGTCGCGAATCTCGGTGTGATCGAGTTTCTCAAGATCAGGGTTTTCCAAGCGTGACAGATGATCGGCAGTAAGATTTTTAGCCCCCTTTTTATCTCAAATCTCAATGTCGAATTTTTGAAGTAATAGAATCCATCTAATTAGTCGGGGTTTTGCATCTTGCTTGGAAAACAAGTAGCGCAAGGCGGAGTGATCAGTGAAGACGACAGTCTTAGAAAGAACGAGATATTGCCTGAACTTGTCGAAGGCAAAAACCACAGCTAAAAGCTCTTTCTCGGTAGTTGTGTAATTTTCTTGCGCTACATTAATGGTTTTGCTAGCATAGTAGATTGGTTGAAAATGCCTCTCTTTCCTTTGGCCAAGCACAGCGCCTACAGCATAGTCACTAGCATCACACGTGATTTCAAATGGCTGAGACCAATCAGGGGTGACCATTATAGGCGCCTGAGTAAGATCTTTCTTTAGTCGGTTGAATGCTTCTTTACATTTTTTAGAAAAATCAAAAGGGGCATCCTTAACAAGAAGCTGTGTCATTGGCCGGCCAATTTTCAAGAAGTCTTTAATAAACCTTCGATAAAAACCCGCATGACCTAGAAAGCTGCGAATGGCTTTGACGGTGGTAGGATAGGGGAGTTTGGATATCGCTTCAATTTTTGCTCTGTCGACCTCAATTCCATTTCCAGAGACTTTATGTCCTAACACAATTCCTTCTTTCACCATGAAATGACATTTTTCCCAATTTAGGACCAAATTAGTTTCTTCGCACCGTTTCAACATCTTCCTAAGATTGGAAAGACAAAGGTCGAAGGAGTTTCCAAATACCGAGAAATCATCCATGAAAACTTCCATGTTGTCTTCAATTAATTCATGGAATATGGCCATCATACATCGCTGAAAGGTGGCGGGTGCGTTACATAACCCGAAGGGCATTCACTTGTAGGCAAACATCCCGTATGGGCATGTAAATGTAGTCTTTTCCTGATATTCAGGGGCAATGGGAATTTGAAAATATCCTGAAAAGCCATCAAGGAAACAGTAGTATTCATGCCCGGCTAACCTTTTGAGCATTTGGTCAATGAATGGCAGAGGAAAATGATCTTTCCGGGTGGCATCATTTAACTTTCTGTAGTCGATACAAACACGCCAACCCGTAACCGTTCTTTGTGGCACTAGATCACCCCTTTCATTCTTTACAACTGTCATTCCTCCTTTTTTTGGAACCACCTGGACTGGGCTGACCCATGGGCTATTCGAAATGGGGTAGATCAGGCCGGCATCGAGGAGCTTGATGACTTCTTTCTTTACTACCTCCTTAATGTTAGGTTTGACCCTCCTCTACGGCTGCACGGTTGGTTTGTAATCTTCTTCCATGAGGATTTTATGAGTACAAAATGTAGAATCAATACCCTTAATGTCAGCCACACTCCACACGATTACTCCCTTGTATTCTTTTAAAACTTCCAAGAGCTTCTCTTTTTGTTCTGTCACAATTCTCAATTTCAGGTCATTTCTCAAAACAATTCATGCCTCACAATTTCATCATTTATCGTAAACTAAGTTTGCGTGTTCCAAATTCGCGTAACCTTTATGGTTTAGCGGCGAATTCATGATCATATCATCACGAACGTTTCATATGGACTAAGTTTAGTCTACATTTCATTAACATCATTTGCATCATATTAGTTCATTCATGACATTTCATTTCACATTTAGCGCGTGAATTTTATATTAAATAAACGTTATCGCGTGAGTTATTATTTTGAGCAAGTAATCCGTTATTTTCAAAAATGATCCTGATATATTTTTATACTTACATTTAGTTGTAAAAACTATATTTTGAGTTTACCTAGCGTTTTAAAATTTATTTGGTATATAAATCGTTAAATTTATATTATTACGACGTTTTTCTTAAAAACTACACGAAAATTTTTATATCACTCAAATTTCACAAGGAATGTATTTTTACAATTTTTATTATCTCATTACATTCTACTTTGATCTATTAAAAATCTCTTTTACCTAAAAGTTACCATTTACTTTACAAGTATTATTAACTATATACATTTACTTACACTTTTCTTACAAATTACACAAATGTTTACACAATACATTTAAAAAAAAAAAAAAAAAAAGATATTATCAAATTCCTCCCCCCTTGGCCGACCAAGGGGGAGGGTGACATTAATTGGAGCATGGTCTTGATTGTTGAGATTTGTACATTACTTAAAGACTTATACTTTCATTTTCTCATTCATGTATCTCATTTTACAAGTTAGTAAAACATTTCTTCTCTCTTGTTTCTCATCACCAAAACCGGCCATCTAAAGGGTTTTCAAGGGATCATCAAAATCTTTACAAGTTCAAGCATTAACAATCTAGAATCACACTCTTAATAAGGTTTTGAAATAAAAACCTAGAGTGTTTAGGCTAACCTTGTTCTTTGCACCTCATCATAATAGCTTGTAAGCATGTTTCTATCATTTTTCATCTTTTCTTATCATTACATATGTATTTTATCATTTTCATAGCAAACATGCAAGACTTATGTTGATTTATACCATTTTTACATGATTTCTAGAGTTATATATATGTAAGGTCATCCTATAATTATCCCCTTGGTATACTTTGGTCTTGATGATGTTTAGGAACCCATGACACCCTAAGAAGGTGTATGGTAGGATTAGATTAGCTTTGGAGTTGATTTGAAGGGATTGGAATAGGTTTAGTACGAGAAAAACTATTTTCGATAAGTATAAAATGTGTTCTGTCCTTGTTTTGATTTTCTGGAAAATCCGACAGTAGGCACGAAAGTTTGGCCTTGATATTTAGAAAATATACTTTAAAACGAATCCGTGGCCGCTTGAACGGATTAAAACGGAGTTATAACGAAGAAGTTATGAATTTTTCAAATTGACGACGAAATATATATTTTTCAGAAAATTTCAGCATACTATTTTTACTTTATTCGAGTCAAAAACGAGCCTTAAGCTTCACAAATTATTTCGACTTATCAAAAATCTATTAGTATACTTTGATACGAAGCTAAGGACGTATTATACGTAGAAAACGGATTTGAAACGACAAAGATATGCACGTTTTCATAAAAATTGCCGTAACTATTATTTTCTGAAAAACTATATTATTTTACGAGACAAGTGTTACGGTAGCTGAAACGACCATGTTGGAGACTGTTTTTAACTATGATGTGGAACCTTTTGTAACGAGATGTCTTCTAGTAAAATCGAGATCACCAAGCATATTTTCCAAAACGACTAACCGTTTGTATAGCGGAGTTGTAATAAACTATTTACGGATGCTTAAACTTTGCCGAAACTCATTTTTAAACCACATTTTGGACAAAATCACCATCTTTAACCTCTATTATCTTTATATTCGAGACCTTTATGACGAAAACTCATGAACTAAAACTTCTAGATTTTGATACAAACTTTCCAAAACCGTCGAGTTCGTTTCCTAACGTTCGACGTACACCATTTTACGACTAGCTTTTCAAAGCCATTTTTGTCACTTTCATGAAATTTCCAACGACTTTATTTTACGACGAAAAGAGATAATTTCACAATAAATCATTAAGAAACCATTGTAGGATGACATTTTGACGTAAAAAACTTGTAAAGTAATTTAAGAATGGTCAAGACGTCAAAAGAGTAATTTTCGACGATAAGTATTATTTTCAAAACTCGCAAATGGTATAAGTAACATACGAAATGCATGCATAACATTACATCATAACTCATTACATATCATAACATACATTTTAGGTCGCGGATAGTTTCAGAGCCTCACTTTCGTGCACTTCATTTTGTTAGCATATCAATCACACCAGGTGAGTTCATAGCCCCACTTTCTATTACTTATTTGTTTTATAAACTCTTTGGGGGAGATACATGCTCAACTACTTGTTTTTACTATCACAAATATTCTAAACTTTGACATATTACCGTGAGTTTCATAGCCCCACTTTCTATTACTTATTTGTTTTATAAACTCTTTGGGGGAGATACATGCTCAAACTATTTTCATTTACTTTCACAAGTACTTTAAACTCTTACATATTACTGTGAGTTCATACCCCACTTTTACTCGTTTGAATTCTTATAAACTATTTGGGGTGAGATATATGCTTATCTATCCAAACATTTGAACTCTTTTGCCAAACAACATTACCTATACTTTAGACTTGATTGCGTTTTATACTTGATTGGGTTATACTTGATTTCATATGCATACTTGGAACAAACATACAAGAATTAGTGGCTCAAAATTAAGTTGTTGGAAGGCTATTAATTAACAAACATACAAGAATTAATGGCTCCAAATTAAGTTGTTGGAAGGCTATTAATTTACAAACATCCCAGCATTTATATGTTGGAAGGCCATATTTATGGATACAGCCCAACGTGAGCGTTGGAGGAACATCCCAACACGTGTGTTGGAAGACCCTTGTGGTGACAATTATACTTTTAACTACTTTGATACATGAATACATTATTGACATACTATATTTTGGCAATGGGTTGTGAACACACAGGTTGCAAGTTTTGTATGGGCGGAACTTGGAACTGAGTGGATTTACAATGCCTTTGCTGTGTGAACATTTCTCAAATTATTTCAAATCATTTTGTTATAAACTTATGAACTCACCAACCTTTGTGTTGACACTTTTTAGCATGTTTTATCTCAGGTATCTAAGGCATTCACTTCATGGCTTGCATTTGGACATATCATAGAGTCGTGGTGACGACGCGTCTCACATGGGATTTATACACTTTAAAAACATCGTTTGGCTTGTATCAAACCTATTTCCGCATACATTGTTTTTCATTTGGGACCTACATTTTGTAAACTCTGATTATTTTACTTAATCAAACGATGTATTTTCTAAACGACACTTTAGGTCGTTCGATATAACTGTAACTTTGATGCTATGACAGTCCTCCCCAAGGTATTCCATTCCGCTGCAAAACACGTAATTTGGGGGTGTGACAGATTGGTATCAGAGAATCGGTTATAGAGAACTAGGTTGCATCATTGACCCTAGACTATAACCACATCATCATAGCATCTCATCATATCATTATAAGTGCATATTCTTTATACATGCGGACTTATGACTCAACACCAAACATCATATGAGTCGATTAGTCCAAGCATTGCATAATTACTCCTAAATTATACATAGCCTGATCACCTATGTCTAATTCAGGAAGAATCATGCAATGAAGGGAGTAGTAGTCTCATATGTGTAAGCAATTCCGTAATCAAGCCAAATTTTCAAAAGATTTTCTTCAAACCACTTGTTTCCGGTTTAATCCGAGCGACAGTTCTTGTTTGATGAGTTGCAAAGATCGAGCTAGAAACAAGTCGTTACCTAAACCGATTTAGCCTAATCGTATGACAGTTCTTGTTTGATGAGTTGTGGGATTAAGTAAAAATCGGTTACCAAAAAGTCTTTTAAAAATTTTGCTTGAGAATGGGAAAGCTTGTCTCATCAAGCCTAATCATAAGAAAGCATGTATTTGGGACGGGAATTGCTCGCGATAACACGGGAACGTATCTTGTGGGACGAGTAACTCATATGCATGAGCATTAACATAATCATATAGACCATACACAAGCATAAACTTTTAGAACCCTTGTCGAGGTTCGAACCATAGTATCATCGATTGAATCACGAGGACGTGATTCCTCTGACATGGGAAGAATGTCACAATTCTCAATTTCAGGTCATTTCTCAAAACAATTCATGCCTCACAATTTCATCATTTATCGTAAACTAAGTTTGCGTGTTCCAAATTCGCGTAACCTTTATGGTTTAGCGGCGAATTCATGATCATATCATCACGAACGTTTCATATGGACTAAGTTTAGTCTACATTTCATTAACATCATTTGCATCATATTAGTTCATTCATGACATTTCATTTCACATTTAACGCGTGAATTTTATATTAAATAAACGTTATCGCGTGAGTTATTATTTGGAGCAAGTAATCCGTTATTTTCAAAAATGATCCTGATATATTTTTATACTTACATTTAGTTGTAAAAACTATATTTTGAGTTTACCTAGCGTTTTAAAATTTATTTGGTATATAAATCGTTAAATTTATATTATTACGACGATTTTCTTAAAAACTACACGAAAATTTTTATATCACTCAAATTTCACAAGGAATGTATTTTTACAATTTTTATTATCTCATTACATTCTACTTTGATCTATTAAAAATCTCTTTTACCTAAAAGTTACCATTTACTTTACAAGTATTATTAACTATATACATTTACTTACACTTTTCTTACAAATTACACAAATGTTTACACAATACATTTAAAAAAAAAAAAAAAAAGATATTATCAAATTCCTCCCCCCTTGGCCGACCAAGGGGGAGGGTGACATTAATTGGAGCATGGTCTTGATTGTTGAGATTTGTACATTACTTAAAGACTTATACTTTCATTTTCTCATTCATGTATCTCATTTTACAAGTTAGTAAAACATTTCTTCTCTCTTGTTTCTCATCACCAAAACCGGCCATCTAAAGGGTTTTCAAGGGATCATCAAAATCTTTACAAGTTCAAGCATTAACAATCTAGAATCACACTCTTAATAAGGTTTTGAAATAAAAACCTAGAGTGTTTAGGCTAACCTTGTTCTTTGCACCTCATCATAATAGCTTGTAAGCATGTTTCTATCATTTTTCATCTTTTCTTATCATTACATATGTATTTTATCATTTTCATAGCAAACATGCAAGACTTATGTTGATTTATACCATTTTTACATGATTTCTAGAGTTATATATATGTAAGGTCATCCTATAATTATCCCCTTGGTATACTTTGGTCTTGATGATGTTTAGGAACCCATGACACCCTAAGAAGGTGTATGGTAGGATTAGATTAGCTTTGGAGTTGATTTGAAGGGATTGGAATAGGTTTAGTACGAGAAAAACTATTTTCGATAAGTATAAAATGTGTTCTGTCCTTGTTTTGATTTTCTGGAAAATCCGACAGTAGGCACGAAAGTTTGGCCTTGATATTTAGAAAATATACTTTAAAACGAATCCGTGGCCGCTTGAACGGATTAAAACGGAGTTATAACGAAGAAGTTATGAATTTTTCAAATTGACGACGAAATATATATTTTTCAGAAAATTTCAGCATACTATTTTTACTTTATTCGAGTCAAAAACGAGCCTTAAGCTTCACAAATTATTTCGACTTATCAAAAATCTATTAGTATACTTTGATACGAAGCTAAGGACGTATTATACGTAGAAAACGGATTTGAAACGACAAAGATATGCACGTTTTCATAAAAATTGCCGTAACTATTATTTTCTGAAAAACTATATTATTTTACGAGACAAGTGTTACGGTAGCTGAAACGACCATGTTGGAGACTGTTTTTAACTATGATGTGGAACCTTTTGTAACGAGATGTCTTCTAGTAAAATCGAGATCACCAAGCATATTTTCCAAAACGACTAACCGTTTGTATAGCGGAGTTGTAATAAACTATTTACGGATGCTTAAACTTTGCCGAAACTCATTTTTAAACCACATTTTGGACAAAATCACCATCTTTAACCTCTATTATCTTTATATTCGAGACCTTTATGACGAAAACTCATGAACTAAAACTTCTAGATTTTGATACAAACTTTCCAAAACCGTCGAGTTCGTTTCCTAACGTTCGACGTACACCATTTTACGACTAGCTTTTCAAAGCCATTTTTGTCACTTTCATGAAATTTCCAACGACTTTATTTTACGACGAAAAGAGATAATTTCACAATAAATCATTAAGAAACCATTGTAGGATGACATTTTGACGTAAAAAACTTGTAAAGTAATTTAAGAATGGTCAAGACGTCAAAAGAGTAATTTTCGACGATAAGTATTATTTTCAAAACTCGCAAATGGTATAAGTAACATACGAAATGCATGCATAACATTACATCATAACTCATTACATATCATAACATACATTTTAGGTCGCGGATAGTTTCAGAGCCTCACTTTCGTGCACTTCATTTTGTTAGCATATCAATCACACCAGGTGAGTTCATAGCCCCACTTTCTATTACTTATTTGTTTTATAAACTCTTTGGGGGAGATACATGCTCAACTACTTGTTTTTACTATCACAAATATTCTAAACTTTGACATATTACCGTGAGTTTCATAGCCCCACTTTCTATTACTTATTTGTTTTATAAACTCTTTGGGGGAGATACATGCTCAACTACTTGTTTTTACTATCACAAATATTCTAAACTTTGACATATTACCGTGAGTTTCATAGCCCCACTTTCTATTACTTATTTGTTTTATAAACTCTTTGGGGGAGATACATGCTCAAACTATTTTCATTTACTTTCACAAGTACTTTAAACTCTTACATATTACTGTGAGTTCATACCCCACTTTTACTCGTTTGAATTCTTATAAACTATTTGGGGTGAGATATATGCTTATCTATCCAAACATTTGAACTCTTTTGCCAAACAACATTACCTATACTTTAGACTTGATTGCGTTTTATACTTGATTGGGTTATACTTGATTTCATATGCATACTTGGAACAAACATACAAGAATTAGTGGCTCCAAATTAAGTTGTTGGAAGGCTATTAATTAACAAACATACAAGAATTAATGGCTCCAAATTAAGTTGTTGGAAGGCTATTAATTTACAAACATACAAGAATTAGTGGCTCCAAATTAAGTTGTTGGAAGGCTATTAATTTACAAACATCCCAGCATTTATATGTTGGAAGGCCATATTTATGGATACAGCCCAACGTGAGCGTTGGAGGAACATCCCAACACGTGTGTTGGAAGACCCTTGTGGTGACAATTATACTTTTAACTACTTTGATACATGAATACATTATTGACATACTATATTTTGGCAATGGGTTGTGAACACACAGGTTGCAAGTTTTGTATGGGCGGAACTTGGAACTGAGTGGATTTACAATGCCTTTGCTGTGTGAACATTTCTCAAATTATTTCAAATCATTTTGTTATAAACTTATGAACTCACCAACCTTTGTGTTGACACTTTTTAGCATGTTTTATCTCAGGTATCTAAGGCATTCACTTCATGGCTTGCATTTGGACATATCTTAGAGTCGTGGTGACGACGCGTCTCACATGGGATTTATACACTTTAAAAACATCGTTTGGCTTGTATCAAACCTATTTCCGCATACATTGTTTTTCATTTGGGACCTACATTTTGTAAACTCTGATTATTTTACTTAATCAAACGATGTATTTTCTAAACGACACTTTAGGTCGTTCGATATAACTGTAACTTTGATGCTATGACAGTCCTCCCCAAGGTATTCCATTCCGCTGCAAAACACGTAATTTGGGGGTGTGACATGTTCAGTGGTCAGCGATGAGCTTATGATGACAGGGAGTTGGTCCTTTCCTTGAAGGAAGGCGTATTCTAAATGGCTTGGGAGATCTTTTAGTTCTAAAGTAGGGGGTTCCTTGATTGATGGTTTTAGCTTGTTTTCTGGCTTTTGCAGCTCAAGGGGTTCAATTTCTTCCTTATGCGGGTAAAAGGAAACAGCTCCAACCTTCTCAATTTCCTCGTTGTCGCCTATTGGTTGTTATCATCATTTCTGAATTCGTTTAATAGATACTCATCAATGCAGCCATCTATATCATCAACAAATTCATCAACTTCCTCGACAAAATAAATAGGGTGATCGTAGGAGGAGGAGTGACTCATAGAATCCTTGATGTCGAAGGTTAAGCTCTCGGACCCCACTCGTAAAGTGAGTTTACCATCATGAACATCAATAATGGCACGAGCTGTAGCTAAGAAAGGTCTCCCAAGGATTATTGGGACTGAGTTATCTTCCTTCATTTCTAAAATCACGAAATCAACTGGAAACTTGAATTCTCCTACCCTTACAAGAACATTTTCACAAACCCCAACGGGATATTTGATTGATCGATCAGCTAATTGAATACTCATCCTGTTTGGTTTCAATCCTGAATATTCGAGTTTGAGGAACAGGGAGTGAGGCATCAGGTTAATACTAGCCCCAAGATCCGCCAAGGCATTTTTCATAGAGAGCGCCCCTATTGAACAAGGGATGGTGAAAATTCCTGGATCTTCTTTCTTCTTGGGCAAGCCTTTCTGGATGATAGCCGAGCATTCTTCTCCTAGTGATGTCAACCCTTCAAGTTTCTTTCAATTAGATATTAACCTCTTGAAGTATTTGCTATGTTTAGGGATGTGCTAGAATACGTCAAGAAGTGGTATGTTGAAGGAAGTTCGCTTTAAATAAGACAATACTCTCTCATTGTCTTCTTCAGCCTTTTGATTCTTCAGACGAGAGGGATAAGGAATCCGTGCGAGGGTTGGTCGCTGGGTAGGTGCTGGTGTTTGTGGAGGGGGATCGTGAGGAGTTGAAGGAGGTTCAGGATTTGCTTCATTTCCTAACACAGGTTCCCTGGTGGTGGGATTCCGGTCAGGATGCGGGGGATCTTTGGTAATAATTCTTGATCGAGTAGTGATGGCGCAAGTTGGATCATGATGGGCTGGGCCAGATTTGCTTATTCTTTTGCGGAGGTTAGCGAATTGACTCTCTAATTCAGCTTGCTGCTCTTGAATAAAACCCTCAAGACCCTTTAAGAGTGTGGCCCCTTCTATGGTAAACTGCCCGAGTTCTTCTTCAAAGGCATCATGGATGGTGTATTTAGATCCCTCATTTCCTTCAGTTTTCCATTTTAGATTGCCCCAAGGGTCGCATTCATCATTTTGATAGAATGTGAGGAGTGAAGGGTCATCATAAATATCATGACTGGAAAGGAAGATGCTCTCTTGGCGTGTGTCATCACATTCATCACTCTCGTGTGGCCCTCCACAGATGTCGCATATAAGGTAAGGGTTAAGTAACCTTTTTGGTTCTGGCGATTTTGTGAGGTATGCAAGCTTCTCTTGTGCTTTCTTAATCCGTTCATCGAAAGATGATGAATTTTCATTCAAGAAAGTAGAGATACTTATATCGTTTACTGGCTCATGCCAATGGTTGTCTTGGTATTGAATGTATTCCTCAATGCGGTTCCACCCTTCTTCGGCAGTGAGATTAGAAATTCTCCGGCCAGTTGAGAAGTCAATGCCTTTTTGATCCTTACGGGAGATATTGTCGTAAAAGATTTGAACAAGCAACCAAAGGTCGATACCATGGTGTGGGGCTTGTTGAATAAGATCTTTGTAACGATTCCAGGAGTTAATGATAGATTCTCCATCTGTTTGATGGAAGTGAAGAATTTTTCTCCAATCAATGCAGTTCTTCCAGGGGAAAGAACTTCTTGGTGAACTTGGTTGTGAGTTGTTCCCATGTGAAAATAGACTTTGGAGGGAGCTTATCGAGCCACTCCTTGGCCTATCCTTGAAGAGAAAATGGAAAAAACCGGAGTCTAGATGTCTCCTTGGATGCTCAGTCGACATAGATAGCATCAACAATTTTTAAAAATTGTTTGATGTGGTGAATTGGGTTTTTGCTGTGGGATCCATTGAATTGACATACATTTTGGATGAGCCAAATGTCAGAGGCATGCAATACCTCATTGACTTGTTCTGATGGATAGACAATGGCACTAGTAAATCCAGATGCAGAGGGGGAGGAGTATTCCCCGAGGGATTTTGCTTCAGGAGGATTGATGGGTCCATTGACCGGAGTGGCGGGAATTTCCTCGCCATGTTGGCTCAGATCGTCAATAATGATGGTTTCAGGGGAGTGTGGGGAATGAGAGGATTCCTCGTCAGTTGTGACTTCATCAAAGTTGATGGAAGTGCCTTGAGGTTCCGAATCATGGAGAGCTTTTCTTCGCCTATTGAGCTCTCTTTTGGGTTCTACAAATGGTTCAAGAAGGGTTTTGGTGGAACTGCGGGTTCTAAGTTGTCTAAGGGGGTTGGTAGGGGGAAATGGTGGTTGGTTATCACCTTCCATGATGAAAAGTGATGGTGCTACGAACAAAGGTCATGACGAAGGGGGATAGACTAAGAGAAAGCTAAAAATGAGAAAAATTTACTTGATAGGAATCAAGCAAAGAAACCTAAACGAGCTGGACTACTAACTAGCTATTCTATTCCCCGGCAGCGGCGCCAAAAACTTGATAACGCTACACGCGTCGTTCAGGGTCAAAGGAACTTCCTTTTCTTCTAGCAAGTTTTATAACACCCTAGGCAGTGAACCTAATCGTTGTAGTGTAGTATTAGGGTAAGCCACGGGTATTGATATCGTTCTCTAGGGGAATAGGAATGCTAGTGAGAAGTTACTACGCTAAGGTTAGGGTTGAGGAAGATTATTTTTTATCTTTTTTTATGTTTTTTTAGGAAATGGAAAAGTACGAATCTCGAGGTTTGGATTTGGGGGTTGGTATTTCTACCAATTACTCTACTTATCTAATTATCTAATCTAAGGTGTATGTAGTCTATGTTTAATTATTGTGTGCTCGTATGATAGTTTAAAGATGTGTTCAATTAGGTTTTACTACTCTTTAATTATCTCCTATTGATGGTTGAATTGTCACGTCCTTATTCTTAATCGCGTTGTTTGTCTAAAGTCGTAGGGTATGCGTTTATCCCTAACTCTTTGAACTTACCAAAGGGTCTCGTCTACAAAAACCCACTAGGGATTATAAACTCTAACTCTAAGGCCTCTTTGGATGGTTTAACTTACAACCGCTCTAGGTGCTATAACATAAGGTTCACAAAGATTAATCAAGCATTAAGTACACAACGAATGACCTATCGCATTACTAGATCATTAACAATTAAGATAAGAGACAACCAATCAATATTCAATAATTAAGTTTCATATTCCCTAAGAAAACACACAAGTAAATTAGCCGGACATGGAGAACATTCAAGCATACACACAAATAATCAAAGAAATAATTAAATTAATGAAGTAAAACACTTATCTTGATGTAAGATAGGGTTTGGAACCCTAAAATACTGTACAAGACAGCCTTAGTTCGGTTTAGGTTTTTACTCCAAAAGACTACACTCAAATACTGAAAAATTCGGATTCTATATATAAGATTACATATGCGACGGCGTCACCTTATGTTTTGTGACGCCGTCGGATCACCGTCATTATGGTTTCGTCTTGGCCACGTTAGTCTTACGACGGCGTCACCTTGTGTTTGTGACGCCGTCCTCTTCAGCTTCTGATGCCGTCTGGATCAAATCTAGGCTGTCTGAGTTGCGACGACCTACTCTTTTAAACCCTGACACTGTCACTTGAAAATATGAAAATTGGCTTCTGTGCCGTCACAAAATACTCCAACGGCGTCGCGTATAAGCAGTGACGCCGTCACCTTGTCTTTCAGCAGCTTGAGTGTCTCGATTCTTGAATTTGGCCATTTTCTTCGTATATTCGCGCCTTTTCGTCCAAATAAGTGCCATTACAGCAATTTGCCTTCAAGAGACCTAAAAAGTGAAAAGGAACGATATTAAGTAATAACGGATACAAAACTGATCAAATAAGGGCTTAAACGACCCCTCAAAAAGGTACATTTTAAAAGCTTATCAATAAAAAAGAAGGAAATTCTGTAATGGCAGTTCTGTCAACATGAACCTCCGTTAAGCTTTTGCTCCGACCCAATGCTTTAGGGAGTTGGTCAAATTTTAGGCACCCCGTTAGATTCAAAACTTGAATAGCATCCATTTCCACTCTACTTGGAAAATTCTAAAGCCGTCTGCAGTCTCTCATATTTAACACAACAAGACTCTTAAGCATGCCAATTGAGGGATGAACACTAATCAAATTCACACAGCCTTCAAGACTTAGCTCTTCGAGATTTGTAATCTTTTAGAATTCAGGGGTGATTCTTAGGTTACAACAGTACCTTAGCTTCATTACTTTTAACCTTCTAAATCCCTGACATCAATAGAAAAAAGATAAGTTCGTATATCATTAGGTGTCAAACACGAACACATGTATGAACAAGTAAATACCTTTGGTGTTGTCCAAACTTGTTTTATGTTGCTTTAAGAGAGGTCGATGACAACAATGTTTTCTGGATAGAAATCTGAAGGTAAGTACTTGAAAGGGCATCTGATTCGCGCAAAACAATCAAGTCAAACAGACTTAAAACTGCTCAGACACAAATACAATTTAAGATCAGAGAATACAGGGGATTCCCGGGTCGTTTAGTCCCAAGGAGACTCAATGGTGTGTTAAACACAAACTCAGAGGATAGAATGATCACTAAGGATAGTGATCTGTAAAGGTTATGATTAGAAATTACACTACTGATTGATTTGGAAAAGAATTGGACACGGAATTGGAAAGCACAACAACCAGATCAAAGAAACGTAAACGTAAGTTTTAAAAACTACGTATACGCACAAAATAAAAAGTGAAAACTAAGAAATAAAAAACCTAAAAATATAAAAATGACATTTTTGGAATCCTAACAATAAAAGAAAATTATTAGAAAAGGAAAATTATTTTTAACACTATTTAATTAATTACTATTAATTAAAAACTATTTTAACTATTTAATAAATACTCTAAAATAAAAGAAAATAGGAAATAAGACTAGAAAAATAAACTTATGACTTTGAAAATTCTAAAATACTATAAAACTAATTTTAAAACCAAAAAATATATTTTTCACACTTTTTCTCTAATTATAACTAATTAATAACTATTTAAAATACACTTAAATACTAGAAAATACAAAATAAACTTGGAAAAATAAAATTTTAACTTTGAAAAATCTAAAATATGATAAAACTAATTTTAAAACAGAAAATATATTTTTTAGACTTTTTAATTATTTATTACTAATTATTTATTATTTATTAACTATTTATAATTATAATAAATACTAAAAAGATAGAGAAAAATCTGAAACTTTTTCTAAAAATCCTATATGATAACAGAAACCTAAGAAAAAGAGAAAAACAAGTTTTGCTTATTAATAAGTTGAAAAGAAAAATCAAAAAGCTAAAAAATCTTAAATAAACGCTATCACTATTTTTATATTGATGTTTTTGTGATTTTTATTTTTGGAAACTACTTATATACTAATAATATGAAACTTTAATAAAGACAAAAAATTTACAAAACAAAAATAAGCTAATTTGAAGACTAAAAAGCCCAACAGTTGGCTTATGAGCTTATTTTTTTGGAATAAGCTCAAACAAGCTTGCAACTTGAAACAAAAGCTCAAAGTAGGATCAAGCAATCTATGTGAACTGAAATGAAGCTAAATCATGCAAAGAAGCACACTGAAAAGCCAAGAATAAGCAATAAGCACTTTGCTTATTTGAGATGAAAAACAGAAAATGGGACAGACTCTAGGCTTATAGCAGCCCTAGCAAACAAGCTCCAAAGTTAAAAACAAGACTTGGGTCCTCAAGATGACCAAGTTGGCTTTCCAAAGAACCAGATAACACAAGAATTGGACAAGTAATGAGCTTAATGCAAGCTTATCAAGTTGAGCACAATTACTGTGCACAGGGCACTTTTGCAGAACAGGTGCTCCCAAAAAGCAGTCTAAAAAGCACTCAAAAAGCTAAGAAACTAAGAATTATCATTTTTGTATTTTTCTATACCAACTAGACTTCAATTCCCCAAGAGCTTATAAACTGAAACTCACTAATAAACCCACAGTGAAATTCCCAAGTTTATTCAAAAACGACCTTTTGAAAATTTTGACTTTTTGAGAAAAACTAAAAGTTTGACCAAAGTGGATTTTGATCTGATTCTAAGCACTTAATATGTTGTTTTAAGATGAGATAAGGCTAACTTAAGCAAGGTTAACAACTTTTGAACACAAAATGATGATCTTGCTTTTCAAAAACTCCAACAGTGACTGCTTAATTAGGATCAAAGTGATTTTTGACTTTTTGCAAATAAGAACTTGATTTCTTGACTGAACTAAGTGGTTTGGACCAAGTTATGAAGATTTCCAACAAAGCTAAAAGCTAGAACACCTTTAAACACTACAAACCAAACACCCTCTTATGTTGACTGTTTTGAAATTTTACAAAGCAAATCTCACTTTTAGACCATGAGCTTAATTTCAGACATTGAATTATGATTAAATAGAACTAAATGAGCTTAAACCAGTAGTAATAACAACTTAAGACTAAGACTTGATGATAATACCACTTTAACTGTCAAATTGGAATTTTCTTAAAACACAAATTTTAAAGAACAAGCTACTAACTTAAAGGCCTAAACACACTATATTATGACAAGTGAACACAAAGAAACCAAAATATAAGCTACTTAATCACTATAACAGTAAAATGCCAATTTTATCAAAAAGCTTACAAATGCTTCCAAGCTTTAAACTGAGAACCAAGACCAAGTAGAACTTCCTATAGAACCCCCACAGGTTCACTAACCCAAGGCCATCCAATATCAACCTTGCTCCAGCTTTTCTTGTACCTTTCAAGTGATTTTTGATTTTTTGACTATTTTCTTGGAATTTTTGTGATTTTCTATTTTTTTCTTCTAAACTGAATTTTAGGGTTTCTAATAGCTTATAAAAGCTATATTGGAGCTTATGTGTCTTACTTTAGTCCATATAAACAACCAATAACATCATTTGAAACATTTGAGATTTTGCATAAATATGAGAAATTTGCATAAACTGAAATACAATATGGTATTTGAATTAAAGGTTCACAAAAGCATTCTTATAACAAAAGACTTTGAAATACAGAGTTAAAAGATAGAAACATACACTTAAACTTGAAAAAGCTTAAAAAACGACAATAATAAGCTAAATTACTCTAGATATATCATTTACAATGCATATCCCTCTCTCTATATAGACTTTTCATTATCCCACATGCCTTCTGAAACTTTCCCACCACATTAGAGCCATTGGATCTCTCAAATTAATCATAACTGTCCAAGTTGCATTTTTGGCGCCAAATTTTCTTCAAAGCAGTTTCAATCAATTAATGAATTAGGTTGAGGTAATTAAAGGTTTTGGAGTGTATAGGAGGTGGGGGGAACATGGAATGGGAGGGGGTTGAAAATGTGGTGAAAACCACCCCTGGTTTTGAATATCTGGTGGGGAAGAGAAGAAGCTACAGTGCTTCTGGTTTATTTGAGCGCGAGGGTGGGTTTGACTTGGGTTTGACCGTGGGTTTGACCGTGGGTTTAATAACACCAAGGGGTCAAAATGGGGTAGTGGCTGGGGCCAAAATGGAGTTGTGACCTGGGGGTCAAGGTCCAAGGGTCAAGAGCAATTGGGTTGGGCTAGTAGTTGGGTTGAATTTGGGCCTTAGTATGTTGATCCGTTTGGTTTATTTAAGAATAAGGACCAAAAGTGTAAATTGACCAAACTCCAAGGACTGAAATTGAACATTTCCAAACTTCTCACAAGGACCAATTTTGACAAACATTGATAAAACAAGAACCCTTTTTGCATTAAATCCATTTTTTAAGGTCCAAGGACTATATTTGTAAATTTCCAAAGTTTGAGGACCTTTCTTGCCAATTGACCAAAGAATCATTCAAGGATCATTTTAAACAACTTAGAATACTTCAGGGACCTTGAATGATAAATTTCCACATTTTTGAATTTCCAGGGACTAGATTTGACAACTTTTAAAACTTGGGGGACTAAAACTGCCAATTTTGCAAACTTGATACATTTTTCATCTGATTTTGATATTTTTGCATTTAAAACACATAAAACACTGATTTGTGATAATTTGATCATTTTGATGTGTTTTTGAGCGTTTTCAGATGATTTTGCAGTTTAGATTACACAAAAATGATGAGTATTTGGACACTCATCAGCATCCAAGCCAACAAAAAAAGCTTAGCTCATTGGACAAAAAATACAAACTTCCTGAGTACTTCAGATTGTAGCCCTCAATTCCCGTTTCTGATCAAATTCTTCCTGTGCAAAAGAATTAGTGTCTATGTGAACCTCTTGACTAGATTTCCTTAACGAAAGGACAAGAACTTCAACTGCTTCAGTCATTACCACCTGAAAAGAAAGAACATGTAACATATGCAATTGCGTATACTCTAATATTAATATGAAGGTAAAGAAGAATATGCCACTTCTCACTTTCTTTTCACTTGATACGAAAATTGCAGATGAGATACACAATCTTCTCTATTTCACGTTCATGATAAATTCTTCACGAACAATTTCCCTTGCCATTGCTTGAATCAAGTCATGCATTTGAAGTGACCTATTTCTAGAGATCATGATTAATGATTTATCAACTAGAACTTGCATGTTTGTAATTGCAAAAAAATTACAGCCATCTAGTACGCTTGCTACAAAATCCCAGTTTTCTCCGACAAATAAACATGCAATATCAAGTAAGATATTTTTTTGATGGAGGTCTAGCCCATCATAACTTAAACGAAGCACTCATTGTATGTGTTCGGACATACTTTGAGCTTGTCCAGTTCACTAACCCACTAACGCACAGTTTTGCCGTATAAAAAAGACCCAAAAGTTTGAGGGCCAGAGGGTGACTTTGTACATATTTCACAACTTTCTCAGAAACTTCTTCTAATTCTATAGAAGAATCTTTTTCTTTATAGGCATAGGAAAGGAAGAGCTCAAGAGATTGATCCTCATCTAAAAATTTCATGTTATGGATTTCATCCACTCCATGAGATCTTAGCAACTATTTATCTTTACCTGTGAATATAATCAAACTTCCTAGGCAAAACCAACTAGTTGAACCCGCTAGTGAATCGAACTGTTCATGATCATCTACATCATCCAAAACAAGCAGGATCGGCTTTGATGACATCATCTTCTTTATCACCATAATCCCTTGACCGACACTCGATATCTTCCAAGCTCTTGTTTTCATGATGTTATCAGTAAGTTGCATTTGGACTTGAGTTAGGTCTTGCTGTTTTCGGACATCTTCACAAAAGCAACTTCCTTCAAAGTGGACATACATCAAGTTATAATAGCTTTGGCAAGCTTCGTCTTTCCTACTCCACTTATACCACAAATACCAAGCATATTAACATTATGTGACCCAACGAAGCGTGACGAGTATAATTTGTCGAAATGGAAATCTATGCCAACAAGGTTTTCACCAACATGCAAGGGCCAGTCACATAATTTTTTTGAGTATGTCTTTGGAGATGCAATCGATGAACTTGTACTCATACCTGTTAACTACAAAGAGACAATAATTAAGTAAGAGAAACTGCATAGTGTTAAGCTTTGGTGGAGCTACAAGAATTACACAAAAATAAGAAATTTACCCATTTTTCATGTCCTGGAGATCCCATCCAGAAAATTTAGCCGCTATGGATAATGCTTCATTCCAGTTGTCAACTTCTGGTCTATTTGAAACTTCGTGGTTTATGAACGCTTCTGCATAACTCCTTTTTTGTTTCCTCAACACATCAGGCTTGGCATCATAAAAGATAATCCGAACCTCGTGTTTTCGGCTTTCAATCTGCTTGCACTCAAGTATTTTGACAAGTTCCTTAGTCACCATGTTGAAGAAGCAAAATTTTTGGAGAAGATAACTATCAAAAACCTCGATTCTTCGATGGCTTTGTAGAGATGAGGAGATATCTCTTCTCATTTAGGCAACTCTCTGTCATCTCTAAAAGCATGAATTCCTTTTTGCTTGAAGTCGTTGAACAGATGATCCATAAAACTTTTGCGAATATCTTCACCTCTAAAACTAACAAAAACATCATATTTCCACCGACGAGGAATGGGCGAAGTAGCCATTGTCAATAATGAGATTGTGTTGTGTTTACAAGTACAGTAAACGTTAAAAGTGAAAATAAAGTTGAAACAATTAATTAGCACATAGAATCCATGACTAAGAAGCATAAAACAATCAAAACATGCGAGTACTTTTCTGTTATACCATGTAACATGTAGACATGACAAACATGTGAGTGCTTTTGTGTTGTATAACATGTAACATTTAGGCAGGACAAACATGCTAATTGTTAAAAAAATTAATGTAGAACGACATATGAAGCAAAAGATAAATAGTGAAAAACATCACATAAGTAGTCAGCAATCTCAACAACATTATTACTGAACCCCTTTCCGAGCGAGGTACACATGAGGTGAAATGTAGACATATCCTACCCACTCCTTCCATAAAAACAAGATGCTATATAATTCAGGTGACTCAAATCTAAAACTACAACGATTCTAACTTGGTAGAAATTACAAAAAAGACAGTTCAACTATCAAAGGACTAACCCGTCATAACTTAACATACGTATAACCATAATCACTCAGTGAAAAGTATAACCGATCAATAAATATATAAAAAGTAAGAGATTGGAGAATAGAAATATTTACCGATGGAGGTCTTTGGTTGAATGCAATCAAAATGGAAGTTCCAGTTGAGTAAAAGTATTTGGTTCGTGTTTGTCATAAAAGTGTGACGGGTTGTTATGGTGTAGCTTGCTGAATTGGGCTAACAAGCTACGAATGGGCTGATCTTTTACTAATCCAAGTAATTTGATTGATATCCTTGCACAAGAAGAGTAAACCGTTAGTCTTACCGCGGGGACGGACCCCACGATTAGACTCCAACGTGAGAGTAAGTACACATTCTTGACAGAGAGGTAAGAGTATGTTTGAGTAATTATGAGAGAGAAAGTTGTACCTTGTATGGGGATTAGATCCCCTTTTATAGGCGAGGCTTACCGCTGGGGTTTCCTAGTTACTCACATATAGTGGTTAGTCGCCAGAGCCGGATCCTTGTCGGACAAGGTTCTGTGTTAATCGCAAATGCGGACACAAGATACCTTCAGCGACCGATGGCTCGGCCTTCTATGTATCTCGCGTGCATCTTTTGGTCTGGACTATAGCTAATTTCGTCATTAGGCTTACTGTTGGTCCAGTTTTAGTAGTTATTTTATTGTTATTGGGCCTGGGCCCAGTATGTGTATAGTGTATGTTGAGCCTAGTGGGCCTGTTATACATACTATACGTCATCAAGTCCCCCTAGTCTAGTATATGCAATGCGTGCAGATATTGTCACATGCGGTGGATGTTACTAGACTTGTGTTGACTGAACACTTTTCCTTTCCGTGCCTTTTTTGAAATGTCCTTCTGATGTTCCTCTTTTTTTAAGGACTGCTATGTCATCAAGTCCCCCTAGTCTGGCATATTTATTGCACATGGATATATGTCGCGTGCAGTGAATATTGTTAGACTTTAAGTTTGACAGAGCCGTTTCTGCTTCCTATTTTTGAAGTGTCTTTATGACATTTTCTTTCTTGTTTTACGTGCTGTGCAGCGTGAACGATTCCTGACCCTTCATTTTCTGGCTGATTGGACCCGGTGGGTCCTGCGTCTTTTCGCTAGCCTTGCTTTTTTACTCCTTACTACTCACCGTTGGATCGGGTTGCTTTTTGACACGTGTCCCCCTTTAGGGTTTATCTGGACGCCAGCAACCTCCTTGTATAAATACACTTTATTTTTCCTTTGCCCAATTTTTCTTTTACTTTTCTCTATTTGCAAGCGGTACTCTTCTTCTTTTTGATCTAATCTTCTTGGGTTGCGTCCGTCATCCATGTTATCTTTCTAGGTTAGGTTTTAACTACTTTTCCTCTTCCGTTATGGGTACTTTTGCATCTGCTAAGTCTAAGCTTTTACAAGGGACGCTTGATCGCTTTTGTATGAAATATTCAATTCCGTAATTTGTTCATCTGGAATTGCCTGATCCTGATCAGACTATTCAAGAGGCACCAGATGGGAAGATTGGTGTATATACTCGCTTTTTGAATACGCTAATTTCCTTCTTCCTTTATCTGTGTTCCTTGTTTCTATCCTTAATTATTATCGCGTCCATATATCGCAGCTTTCTGTTATTGGTGCTGCTAAAGTTTCTCAATTTGAGATTCTTTGTTTCGCTCTTGGCATTAAACCATTGGTTAGGTTATTTAGGTACTTTTATGTTCAGTCTCAGAAGAATGGCAGGCTTTCTTTTAGTAAACAAGTTGATAGTTTTAGCGTTTGCTATACTAAACCCCTTGATTCTCTTAAAAGTTGGAATGACCATTTCTTCTGGGTTGACTCCTTTGCTTGTCCTGCTATTCATCCTTTCTGTGTTGGGAGAAGCGTTCCTAAGGATGTTACTCCTAAAGACACTGAGTTCGATGTCGGGCATGTTGTTCCCTTGTTGCCCATGCTTCTCCTTTTCACAAATTTTCGAAGTCCTTTCTTTGCTTGGTTGGGTTAAGTCATAATTATACTTTGGGTAAAGATTTTTACCCTGTGTTCTATGACGAAGAAGATCAGGGTGGGTGTACCACATTTATGCTTCTTTACTCTCTATTCCTTTTTTGTGGCCTAAACCGTGCTTCTTGTTTTCCTATTCTTTGCAGCAATGGATTTGCTATCTTTGGTTCAAATGAAGGATCCTATGAAGTTGGTTGCTCAAAGTACGCGTCTCTTGAATTTTGTTTGAATGCTTTACCCACTCATTCTTCTTCTTCTCCTTCTTCATTATCAATCACTCCCCTTCATGAAGCTGGGACGTCTATTGAGTCTGATTCTGGTTTGCTCCGTCTTGGTGTTCCCCCCTCAGGTTTGTTGTCTAGATTTTTATCTTTTTGTGATGCTTTTATTCCCCTTGCCTTTACCTATTTTCTGTTTGTTGTTTGGCCGGTCCTCCGTGCCGGTTGTGACGAACGCTGTTATTACTACTGATGTTTCTGTTGAGAGGGAAAGGGGTCAAATAAATGTTCCTTCCTCCGTTCCTAACAATTCTAATGTTGTTGGCGGCGCTCACCCTGTTCTTGACAATTTTTCTGACTTTGATATCTCGGCTAGAGACATTCGCATTGTTGATGATTCAGATTCCAGCTCTTTGTCTGGTGTTCATGTTCCAAAATGGAACATTGCCAAGAACTCTCTTCTTGAAGATGCTGATGAATGTCGTGGCATGGTGGATGAGTGATGCGCATACGAAGCGTGTTCGGGGTCAAAGGAACTTCCTTTTCGTCGAGAAAGTTTTTCAACACCCTAGGCAGTGAACCTAATCGTTGTAATGTAGTATTGGGTAAGCCTCGGGGATTGATATCGTTCTCTAGGGGAATAGGAATGCTAGAAAGAAATATATTACTCTAAGGTAGGGGATTGGGGATGATTCATTTTTATCTTTTTTTGGTTTTTTAGAAAGCTAAGGGTAAAATCTCGGGGCAATTGGTTTGGGGGGTGGTACTTCTACCGATTACTTCTACTATTCTAATTATCTATTACTACGGGTAGTCTTATGTCTATTGATGTGTGCTCGTATGATGATTAAAATGTGTTTCCCTATATACTATTATTCTTTAGTTATCTTTTATTAATGGTTGAATTGTCACACCTTATCTTAACGCGTTGTGTTTCCTAAAGTCGTAGGGTGTACCTTTGCCCTAACTCTTTGAGGTTACTTTTGGGTTTAGCCTACGAAATCCGCTAGATTATTCATAAGCCAGCTTTCACAAAGACTATTCAAGCATTAAACATAACGAAATCCTAGTTGCACTCCTAAGCCAATTACAATTAAGATAAGAGACAACCTAACAATAATTAATAACTAGGTTTCATAGATCTAAGCAAAAACACAAGAAATTTAGCTAGACATGTTAAACAAGCAAGCATACACACAATCAATGGAAGACATAATGAAACTTTGGATTAAAACACTTGTCTTGATGTGTAAAATAGGGTTTGGAACCCTAAGATACTGTCCATGTCGGACTACAAACGTTTAGGGTTTTTACTCCAAAAGTCTACCTCCCTAAATGCAGAAAAATCAAATTCTATATATAGATTTACAAGTGCGACGGCGTCACCTTATAGGTGGGATGCCGTCAGATCGCCGTCATCAAGGTTTTCGCCTTGGCCAAGTCATCGATCGGACGGCGTCACCTTAGAGTTGTGACGCCGTCAGTCTTCAAGTGGACGTCGTCTTGGTTCTGGATCTGGGTCGTCTGAGATGAAAAGTCTGAGTGACGCCCTTCTTCTTCAAAGCCTGACGCTGTCAGGTTGTGTGAGAAAAAATTCCACTGAGCCGTCTGGTGCATGTTTTAATCAAGTCTGTATAGAGGGACTACGTCGCCCTTTGATTGGGACGCCGTCAGGTTCAGTTTGAGCAGCTTGAGTGGCTTCGATCTTGACTTTGCCATTTTCTTCGTGTATTCACTCCTTTTTCGTCCAAATATGCATCATTCCAGCATTTTGCTTCCAAAGGACCTAAAAAGTGAAAAGGAACGAAATTAAGCTGTAACGGATATAAAAGTTGTTGATTAAGGGCTTAAATAAACCCTTAAAAGTGTACGTTTTAAATCCTTATCAACGAGTTTGCCCCTCCTTGCTATTTTTATTCCGTTCGTGAAATAGGTATGATTGCCTTCTTGTTGAGTTCAATGCTGCTACAGCACGACAGGTGTGCTTTATTTCCAAAGTCTGTATCCGATTGGAGTATAATATGGTAGAGAGAAAATGCCTATTATCCCTGTTAAAAGAAAGGGATAAGGAGGTTTCGATCCTTAGGGCTAAAGTTGCTGAAGCGGGTCCTTTGAGTTGGCTACTGCTGCTGAGTTGTCCGCAGCTTCTGCCGTGGAACTTGCTTTGTTAAAGAGTCAAAATTCTTCCCTTGAGCGGGAACGAGACTCTCTTCGTGCTGAGCTTGCTGAGCTCCGATCTTCTTTTGATGAGAAGGATTCTGAGTCCTCTACTTTGAGGGCTGAAGTTGTTGTTCTCAAGTCTCAGAATGCTAACCTTTCTAGACAAGTATGTATTAATGATTTTTCATCCAGCTTTTCCATTCGCTTATTCTTTCGTTGTTTTTTGACTCTTTGTTTTTATTTGTAGATACGTACTTTGGAGTCCTCATGTTCCGAGCTTCGCAGTCAAATTCCTTCTCTTGATGCTTTGAGGGAAGAGTTTTAAGAGACTCAAGACGCAAAGGTGGCTGCGGTTATGAAAAAGATTGATTCAATAGTTGCTGATTTGTGTGCACTGGCTCGACACCTTGATGAAGAGTTTTATCCTCGCTTTCTTACTTTGCTATCTAGTCGCCGTTGGTTGTTGACTATTGGCATGAGCCTTTCTGTGTTTAAGTGTTTGAATTCTCCCAAGTATTCTGCAGCAATGGCGGAGGTTATCAGCCATGCCATTGATAAAGGTATGCAAGTTGGGCTAGCAGCGGGTATTATTTATGGTAAGGAGGAAAAAGAGCTTGTGGATCTTGCTGCATATGACCCTTCTGCAGAAGCTCACTATCTTTCCGCCATGAAGGCCCTTGCGGATGTGGAGTTTTCCTTACTCTCCGTTCTTAAGTCTAGCAAGGATGCTGGTATTGCGGAGATTATGGATCTTCTTCGGGTTGAGAGGCCTCATGCGAATGCTCCCATTATTGTTGGGTTACAGCCTAATCTTAAACAGCTTGTGGTTCCTGTCTATGACAAGCATACTAGCACTATTATTGGTACTAGCTCATTGTCTCGTTCGCTGGAAGTTGTTCAAAAAAGGTTGATCAATTTAGGAGTCTTCATGTTTCTCATCAGTCCACTGTTGCTGATGTTTATGATTCTTTAGTTGATCCGTTGTCTGCCCGTAATGTTATGGGTACGGAAGGACCTTCAACTAGCGAGTTGGCTTTGACTTCTAGTACTTCGTTGCCACTTGTACTTGCTTCTGCTAGTGTTCTTGCTGTCTCTGTTAGGCCCCTCTCCACCGATGATTATGACGTTGGAGGGTCTAGTGTTATTATTGATATTGCGGAGGATCTACACCCCAAGGTGAGCGAAGTTCCTTAGGTCCTGTCTGAGCATGAAGCTAATGTGACTGTCTTGGAGCAAAAATAGTTTACTTTTCTTTCTTTTATGTTTGTAGTCCTTTGAAGAATGTCTAGCTTTTCCATTTTTTGTAATGTTTACAATGGTTGTGTGAAGTTTGTTACCTATTCTATGCTACTATCTTTTTGTTTTATGGATATCTATGTTTTTAGTATCCGCTGCGTATATTGTGTGGTGCTATTATTTTAACGTTTATACGGATATGCACGTTTTTAATAGTCTTTGGAAAATTTTGGGCTATCCTTCCAGTACTGGGCTTGCAATACCTCTTACGTACCTTGGTGATTATGATGTTCAACTTTTGGTTATTCATGATAACTCTTTGTTATTTGGAAATAACATATTTAGGTCGTGCCTAATTTTGTGCTTGCGCGTCTTATGCACTTAATCAAAATGAAATTATTTGAAAAATAAAACAATGAAGGTAGCTAATCTTCACTTTTTTATTGATTTGATATATTTCAAAATATATTACAAAAATTGTAAATTCGAGTACATTTTTTCCATTGTCAATCGTTCTTACCCTCTTTATTCTGAGTCTTATAACTGCTGAAGCTATGTCGTTTACGGAACTTTGTTGATGGCAAACATCATTCTTTTTTGGAGAAGTGCTTCTGCAATTATGTTTTTCTTCGTTCTTGCGGAAATTTTCTTTAATGGTTGCCCGTGACGGCTTGCCTTATACATAATATTTGTAATTTTCATTTTTGAAGAATTGTTCTGGCTGGATGTGCTTTTGCTGACGTTGTCATTATTCGCTGACTTTCTCGGTGCGGGTATTTTTCCTTTCTCTTATGAGTTCCGAATCCTTCTTCTTGTCTTGTATCCTTTTCTTGAAGGAGTTTCGGTGGCTTGCTTCCTCGTGGGGCCGCTGCATTCTCCCTACGGGATTCCCTGAGAAGTTCGTGGAGCTTGTAATTATTTCTTGAAAGGCTGTGATGCTCCCCTTGCGTGCTGTTCTTTTCAGCAGCGGGTTTATAATGTTGTAGGGTATACAACAAGTTCGATTGGCCTTTCAAGAGGTTTCCCGTCTGAACCTGCCCCGTTGCGCGATAGTGGAAGGGCTTTTAGTGAGGTTGCTTTTCCACCGCGCAGCTTTTGTTTTATCCCGGCGCCTGCAAGCTGATCATTTGTACCTTAAACCCATTCTATCCAACCCGATCTGCCTGGATTGGTAGACGTACGCTTGTTTAGGGGTCGGGCTGTATCAACTGAGGAATGAAGGCATAGTTTTCATCCTCTGTTGTTTGTCATTCCTAGGGAAGCTTCTTGTTAATTAGGGGTCGTTTTACGCATTGCGTTGTCCCTAACTTCCTTTGTTGCCCTTCCCTAGGGACCAAACTCTTTGCACATTCTATCACTCCTTTCGACCCAGTTCCCATGATATAGTTCTTTCTTCTGCTCGGGAATGCCGAGGTTGGGAAGGACTTGCCTGCACTACCAAAATCTCAAATGGCTAATGAGAGTCTAATCATTTTAAACTCCCACCTTTGGTATGCCGTATGGTTTAGGCAGGCTCACACAAACTTCAATGGACACGGGTTTTGGGAGAAGGAGTGTTGTTAATGTTCGCGGAGGTGGGTTATTAGTCGTTATTTTAGAACGGCTAACTGTTATTAGCAGTCATTTAAGAACATGTTTTAGTTGCCGCAACATTTTCTTTTATTCTTATGTTTCTCTTTTGGGGGTAAAGTTTCAGGTTATGTATGGGTTTTTTTGGGAACAACTGTGCGTGGCAACGTGTTGTTACTGATGGCCAGTTGTGTTCTTTCCCTACCGTATACCATCGTATTCTTCTGCTGAATAACATCTTCAACTTCTTTTTTGTGTTTTGAAGATTTTCTGCTGCCTGATGTTATGTGCCAAGCTTTTTTGTTGAAGGAGTAATTCCTTTTTCGCTTTTTCTACCCTTTCCTCTTTCTTTACCTCGCATATTTATAGCGAGGATTTTACTGTTTTTGCACGCGTTAGCATTAATTTTCATTTACTATTTTGTAGGTAGGCACGTGCCTAGGCTCGTAGCCTGGGTGTCTGTTGTTCCTGCTAGATTTGACATAATATTTCTTGGGAAGGAACCAAATCTGTACTTGCAGATTTTCTCTCCTTTTTGAGTATTTGGATAAGGCTTATCCTTTTGCTTTCGCCTTTGCTTGGTTTTTGTCAGGGACTTTCCATTCCGAGTCCGTATCCTTTCCTTAGTTTTGTTGTTTCCCACATTGTGGCCTTTATGTTGTGTTTCCTTCGAAGTATTGCCTCCTCCGAAGTAAATTCTTTTTTAGACAGATTTTTGTTACTTTTATCCTCTGGGGATGATTTTCGTAAGGTTTCCCGCATACGCCCGTAGTGTGTTTCTGTGTTCTTCGACCTTTATTCTGGCTTCTTTTCGCATGATCTTCCGCGATCCGATTGTTTTGAAGTAACAAGGCGCTTTTTCAACGTTTGTACTTGCTTCCTGAGTCTACTCGATAGTTGGCTCTTTTTATTGCTTTTAATTATTCGCCTCATTACTTTGTGTTTGGCTTGAGCCTTTTGAATCTTAATTTATCAATGTTTATATGATCAGGATCTTCATTCGTTCTGGTAGGGATGTCCAGACCGTTGTTTATTTTGTTTGCGTTCCTGCCGTTTTTCTCCTATTGGAGTTCTGATTTCATCTTTTTCTAGATGTGTGCGCAGTTCCGCTAACTTTACTTTGAGCGTTTTCGTCTTTTTAATGAACATCTTTTTAGTGATGACGATGATGCTGATTTTTTTATATATTTAAAGTTCAGCGCTTGGCTTTTCCCTGTTGCTCTTCTACCTCTATCATCGGCCCTTTCTTTCTTTCTTCCATTTGCTTTTTTAAATGTAGACATTCTTCTGTGGTATGTCTTGCCTTTCCGTGAAATTCACAGAACTTTTTATCGGCTTTTTCTTCGACTGCGGTGATTGAGAACGGGTTTGGAGACCTTGCTCTCCTTTGTGCCGGTACTTCTCCGAGAGGTTCTTGCGAGTTGCGGAAACCCTGTTGCCTTTCTCTGGTTCTTGGTTTGTTTCTAAGTTCTCTTTTAAAACTTTGACGATACTTGACTGCTGCTCGTTCTATTGGTCTTTGTATCCAAGGCCTTCTTCTTTCAAGGCTTCCCATGGCTGTTTCTCGTCTTAGGAAGGAGATGGTTATATTCATCACTTCGCTCATTGACTTTGGGACTCTGTCATGTAACCGCTTAATCAGCTCTGGATCGGTGATTGTATGCATGAATCCTGAGACTCTCATAATTTCCGGAGCTCCTTTTTTGCCCCTGGTTCCTTCTTTGAACAAAGTCCTCCGTTAGCTCTCCATCCCTTGGCTTGATATGATGCAGTTCTACGGGATGTTTGGTACACTTCTTTTGCTGGAGGAAGTTAGTCAAGAAAACCTCCTTCAGTTTATCATAGCTATCTATTGACTCAGACGGGAGATCGTCAAACCGGACCCTAGCGGATCCAGTTAGTGTAGAGTTGAATATGTGGCACCAAGTTGGCATGGCCCATCGCTTTACCTTTGCAACTGCCTGGAAGATTTTAATATGATCCTCTGGGTCTCCACTTCCATCATATGTTTCACGTTGGTTGGCATTCGTGTTTTCGCTGGCATCTCAAAGTAGCGGATACGTGGAGTGAACGGACCAGTCTCCTTGCAGACCCATGGTCTAGCTAGGTCGTCGTTGTTGCTATCACGTGGTTTCCGCTTTCTGACTTCGGAACTTCGACATCCGCTTTCGTTCGATCCGTCTCTTGAGCAATTGCCCACTTTCCATGATTGAGCTCTTTCAGCTACGTGCCTTCTGAATCCTGGTCTTGCCGGTTGTGATTGAAAGTCTCTGTAGCTGCTCTCCTCTTTTCTTTCAGTAACATGGCGGACTCGCTGCCTGGGGTCTTTGGAGTACACGGAAATACTTTCTTTTTGTCTCCCAGTCGGTGGAACACGCTCTCGCGTAGCCTTTTGAACACCGTTTCCTGTCCGTCTTCTTTCCTTTTGGGCGACCTAGACCGGGTGCGTCTTCGGCCGCAACCACTTTGCGTGTTTCGCCGCTTCATTGACTCGAGTTGTTTCCGCAAGTCTCTCCCTCCTTTTGGTACTTCCGATTCATGATGATGCGGGGCTTCACGGTAATCCGTCCGGATTTTTACCGCTTTGGCTCTTTCCTCCCGTTTCTGAACTCTCTCCGCCACAATAGATAAGATCTGGTCGAAGTACTTATCACAATACTTTTGGAGGGCTGCGTCGAATGCAGGCCCCTCAAGATCTGTCAAAATCGTGTAGTTTTCTCTTTCCACTGTACTTCGCAATGTGGATAAAAAGGTGGGAGTTGGCTCGGACCGAGTGCTTATGGTGACTATTTTCTAGAACGCAGTTGTATATTGGCTCCCATGGATGGCGCCAACTTGTTAGTACAAAAAGTGTGACAGTTTGTTATGGGTGTGAGTGTAGCTTGCCGGACTGGGTTAACAAGCTACTAATGGGCTGATCTTTTACTAATCCAAGTAATTTTATTGATATCCCTGCACAAGAAAAGTAAACCATTAGTCTTACTGCGGGGACGGACCCCACGATTAGACTCCGGCGTGAGAGTAAGTACACATTCATGACAGAGAAGTAAGAGTATGTGTGTGTAATTATGAGAGAGAAAGTTGTACCTTGTATGGGGATTAGAGCCCCTTTTATAGGCGAGGCTTACCGCTAGGGTTTCCTAGTTACTCGCATATAGTTGTTAGTCGCCGGAGCCGGATCCTTGTCGGACAAGGTTCCGTGTTAATCGCGGATGCAGACACAGGATACCTTCAACGGCCGATGGCTCGGTCTGCTATGTATCTCGCGTGCATCTTTTGGTCTGGACTATAGCCAATTTCTTCATTGGGCATACTGTTGGTCCAGAGTTCGTAGTTATTTTATTGTTATTGGGCCTGGGCCCAGTATGTGTATAGTGTGTATTGGGCCTAGTGGGCCTGTTATATATACTATACGTCATCAGTTCGTGTGAATGAATATGCAATCAAATGAAGCTAGGAGTATCTAGTTGACTCAAAGTCAACTTTAATTTCACTTCCAGTTCCTCGCTTTTAAGAAAATTAACAAAGGTGGTATTGGATTTTTATTTCTATTTGACATTACTACTGATTAACAAAATATGAAACTTATTTCATCCAATTTTCAAAATTTTCCCGCCAAAACTCAGATCACAAATTTAGCCACAATTCCTCAATCTAATCAATCACAAACTACTGCTAATCACTCGCAACATGTCTCCCCATCAGTTTCAACAATTTCGCATAATTTGAAAATTTGAAGGTTCGTTAATGGCCTTTTTTTAGCACAGGGAGGAAGAAGATGATGTTATACACTGACCTAACGTAATCTCCATATACCACATGTTAGATGCGGATCAATGTGATTATAATAAGTGTAAGTATGTGAAAGATCAGAGAGAATTATGAACTTGCTTTTTATTTGACTGAAATTGTTACAACCAAATGAGCTTACTAACAAAATAAATTTGCAACCTTCCACTATTTTTAACTAGTTTAAGACCCGTGTAATACACGGCTTTTATAAATAAAAATTTGTATGTCAATTTACTTGCTCTAAGAAAGTTACTAACACTTTAGCTAAGAATATGTTGAAATGCAACCCGGTTAAACATATAAGTAAAGTTTAGCAAAATGAAGTTGTGCTAATAAAGTTACTGACAGTTGAAGTACAAAATTTATCGCATTATAACAACAGTGACATTATACCATAATTAACGGTTGTATATATCGACATAATCAATATCGAACTTAGTTAAAACGCAGATAAAATTATTTAGAACTAATAAGGTTTGCTCAATGCAGTTGTATAAATCATATATCATTTTCTTAATTCCTTTTTCCATCTGAAAATTGCCAAATTAATTTGATCATCATATTCCTTGTATAATACAACAGCAAACTTTACCTGATTCCTTTGGCAAACCATTTTCAAATTTTAGGCCCCCATTGCTAACGTTACTGATTCTAGAGGATAAAGACATGTTGATAAATACCAAGATCTGCAAAATTTGTACATTTTTAATTACTAACTATCATTAAAAATGTTATATTGGCTATTAAGGATGTCTCTTATGTCAGAAGGCCGCAAAAGAATTTGCCACAACTGTATCTATACTACTTATAATAGAAGAAGACACTTCCCTCCTATTTATTATTTTATGATTGCCATAAATAGAATTTTAAGCAAATACTACCTTATAAGCATTATTTACAAGTATCTAAAGCACACACAAAACTAAAAACACACTACTTATATCATACAACTAATACACTATTAAAAACACTCATTCATCCAAAAATACAGCTTTTTAACCACAAAGTACAACATAATTAAGCTTCCACACATGAATAAACTAAAAATAGATTTTTAAGCAAATACAAGTAAATAAGCATAATTTACAAGTATTTAAAGCACAAATAAAACAAAAAAACACTATTCAACACTTACAATTAATACACTATTAAAAACACCTCTTCACCAAAATATACAACTATTTAAAAACAATGTACAATTTAATTAAGTTTCCAAAACATAAATCTGAAATCTAGCAGTCCAAAATGAAATAACATTTGTTCGTCGAAAAATTTAGTCACAAGGTACCCGCCGCCGCATCGCGCGGGTACCCTGCTAGTAAATAGATTATAGATTGCTACTTACTTTGCTCATAATTTCTCCTAAAGCGCAACAATGTTAACTACTATTCATGAAAGGCACCAAGACTGCTAGAAGAAAAATACTAACTTTAAACAATTACTACATTATATAGCTAATGAAATGTATCAAACAATAATGCATTAAATGTAATTGCTCGAAAATTCTATACTATTCTTATAGAAAAATTTCTTTCAAAAAGACACGATAATTGTGCCTTATTTCAATAACTTTCCACAGGGATCCACAGTTTTAGTAGCATTGTAGCATCTTTAACTCCTTATAGCTTGACAATCAGGCTCTTCAAGTCGTATCATTTTGATCAGGAATAGAGGTTTGCAAAATGAATTATTGAAGGTGTTAAGGTTTTTAACACAGATGACAAAGGTGACTGAAATTGAAATTAGATCAAAAAACGTTACCAGAAAAAGGTTTTTCCATGGATTTACACGGAATTTTCCGTGTGTAAAAACCTTGTGGCTAAATATTTTGCCACTAATCTTCCCACAACGTTGACTATTTTCCCCACATATTTTGTTGTGTGTAATATGTGTGTTAGTTACCCCCGTATTTTTCCTACTATTCTTTTCTTGCAAAGATTTCACACAAAATCTTTTCGAACTGAATTTTTCCCATGAAATCGCAATTGGTCATTTCCCACCGATCACTAATAGATCAATTCGTGTGAAAACAGTGGAAAATTGGCGAAATTTTGTTTAATTATACAAAATTTTAATATTTTATATCTATACTATTTATAAAACAAAAATGGTCAAACTTGAAAAGTGAAAAAATTCAGTCATGGTCAAATTTAAAATGTTCAGTCATCTATCTAAGGAAACTTATGAAATCATTTTAAATTAAAATGTATTTAAGGTATATACTGCTTAGTCAAAGCTTACACCACAATTTTCGGAAAAAATATACAAAACCAATTTTCGGGTCTAACCAGATTTCAAAATATAAAAACCGTTTTATTTGACCCGATTTTTTGATCGGAATCGGTTCAACCGGTGGAACCGCCCTAGTCGAACGGGGTTTCAAAATATTATGTTTAATCCCCAAATCCTCAAACTTTTATTATTTTTCCTTTATAACCCATAAACCTTTTTTATCGCTACAACTATATGCCGCTATAAAATCCCGTTGCTATGCACGGGTACCCGTCTAGTAATTATAAAATAAGAATAAAAAAAATCCATCAAAAAACCTATTTAAAAGGCATTAACTGAATATCCAAAAGGGGAACTTGCAAAACACATAAATCGTAATCTAAAAACGGATATATTCCATTTAGACACATACACTTACAAAGATACTCATTTCATATTTTGGGCACAACAAGCATTTTATCTTTGTTTCATAGCATTACAAGATCCAGGACCGGATTAGGCATGTGCAGACTGTGCAATGGCACATGGCCGCATTTTTATTAGGGCCTCCGATTTCTAGATCTCAATCTTTATACACTTAATTTTTAGATGTTTTAATCTAAGTAAACGACATTTTATGAAAAAAAAACATGTTTTCAAAAATTTTAAAAACTTATAACTTTAGTCACAATATTGAAACATTGGTCATATTTTGTGTTAGGTCCCCATGTTTGCAACACAAGCATCAATATGAAGAAATAAGGTAGAAAGTGATCGGTTGAACACACACAAACACACACGTATGAAAAATATAGAAAGGATATGCGTAGGTGATATATTATGAAGTGAACAACCAACCTTCAAATGAAGGTTTACAAAGGTATTTATAGGGGAAGGGAGCTAGGGCAACACTTCTAGTCCCTTCCTTCCTTATTGGATATGGGCCAAGGCTTATGGGATTTCTACATAAGCCTTTCCTTTAATACTAACATAAAAGCCTAATTGAGCAACCTATTACATGTTAATTACAAACACTTGAAATATAGTTTAGGAGTGATTCCAACAATCTCCCCCTAAGTGTTGGTAATTAATGAATTAAGTAATTTGAAACGTAGTTGGTGCTGATGTAATAGTTGCTTTGACGTCTTCTGAAATTCTTCTTTCTTGTGAGAAGAAGTGCCTTGATTCGAACAATCTCCCCAGTGTAGGGATCTTGTTTTCTTTGAAGTATTCTGCTTTGACGTCTTTTATTTCTTTGTTCTTTTAATTCTTTGTTCTTTGTGGTGGTTGTGATAGTATGTTTTTGTCAGCAACAAGTCAGCTTCGTTGCTCCAGTGTCTCCACGTTTTTCTCCAACATGCTCACATGCTTATTTGATAATGAATTCCAGATGTGAAGTAGTTCTCGAGTCTTTATAACTTTGTAGATTCTTTGATTTGATGAAGAATCATTATGACTTTGTGTTGCCTTTGATTTAGAGAGAACTTCATTTGTGATGTCGTTGGTATGAGCATGTGGTGAATCAGCACGATCTCTTCCTCCCGCGAGCATCCATTAGCAGCAGCATCTCCGGTACAGTCACGAACACCAATTAATCATTGTAATCTTTTCATAAAGAATTTATTACTATAATTTTTCTACTGATGAATGTCTTGATTCCATTCACCTTGGTCGGACGAATCAGCCATCCGAATCCCGTAAGGGACATTTGGCATTACATTGAACAAGTTCAAGTAATGACCTACATATTCAGGACTCGTTTCTTTAAAGGAATCTCCTTAGCGGGATTTCCAGCACTTACAAGCTTAAACTTCGAGAGTGTCAACAACATAATATGAAAACACGGCTGTTCCTGAAACCGGATGCCCTCAAGAAGGCTAACATGATATACCGAAGTACATCTACGGTTCAGGTGAGTCGCTGACGTACACCGAAGCATCACCCCACGACTGTAGACCATTTGAGACAACACTAAGCATAACCCACAAGGAGTTACCAAAGTGACCTGCTGTCAGGGCTGTTTGATGTTGACCCTCGCAGGAGTTTCCATTCAATCGCTGAGGATCACAGTTGTGAACCCCTCATAAATGTTCTCGATATATTGCTAAGATCTGTGAAGGACTCTAGAATGTATCACTTGCGTCCTTATTGTTGAACGACAAGTGATGAAATGTCAAGTGTGCCTAAGAGATCTTTTGATGAATCTTTTGGCTCTAGACTCAATAGTGCGCTTTGGTTTTCCTGAGCGGATACTATGGAGAGGGTCTCCTTCTTCAATACCAGCAATCTCTAAGAGGAAGCCGATAGTTTACGTAGGGTTCCTAGTGAGAATGAAACAAGCTTCTGCTGAGAGAAACTTGAGTGGATAAGAAGGTTTAGTGCATGCGTCACTGGGTCCATGACGACTTTGATCTTCAATACCGGTGTCATCTTGTGACAACCAGTAGCATATGAGTTGAACCCGGTGTCTGCCCTAAGTTGACTAATCTGGTGGGCTATTTCTTTTCACCCTTTTCTTTACTTTTCTTTTTAATTCTTCAACTCCTTCTTTCTTCGATTCTCATTTTCTCCTTTTTATAATCATACCTAAGGACTTCTAAATTCTAACTATTGGTGGTGTCCTTGGGTAGATCCCTCCGGCTCTGGTGGATCATAGGACGGTTATTCCTAACCTTATAACTCCATGACTCCATGACTAACCTATGTTGCCATAAAACCATTTTCATGAAAAATCTCTCAAAGTGGTTATGATTAAAAACGTTTTGTACCACTGAAAGAGTTTTATATTCTGCAAAAATGCTCCCCCTCCACACGTGCTTAAGTATTTTGACAAAAATATGCACGGTGAGAGAAGACCGCGCACTTTTGAAATGATCAACTCAAGATAGACAATTCCCTGCGAGACACGGTTACATCACTGACTAGGTCAACTTGAAGTTGTAAACACTCCTTGGAGAGGAGGTTTGACCCGTCAAGGTTCATGTCTACCAAGAGTTTCTCGAATGGTACATTCTACTAGGACAAGTCCTTTGCGAGACACGTTTACATCACTAGCGAACTAGCTTGAAATTATTACCCGTCCCGGACAAGTCTTTTTGAGTTACTAACATTTAAGAGCTCGTCAATTCAATGGTTAAGTCTTTAGCACGATGATTCAATAGAAATTCACAACATATTTCTTATCACATAATTTTTCTCCCCCTCAAAAATGGCATATAAATGTTATTTTTGACGAAATTTTGATATCGAATATGCCCATTTCGAGTTTTGTGGGAAGATTTCCACGAAGAACAATTTTTGAACAAAGTTTTAAGCAAATACTCCCCCTCAACAATTGATGTTAACTTTTGAGGTTTTTGAAAATCTTAAGGGGAAGTACTTGTTCTTTTGAGCAAAACTTAGAAATTGAAAGTTTTGATTAGTTTTACTCAAAAGTAAGAAGCTTTTGCTCCTTTTTATAAGGATTGTGGCACTGATGCGTACCACAGGGTCCTTTCATTACAAGTACGGGTTGTGCACTGTTATGTATGCACAAGCCATAGTCAAATATAGATCACACATCCAAATATTTAATGAAAGAAACAAATCAAGGAGTACCAGGAAGTCCGTCAATAACACCAGGAATTCGTTCTGGACGTTGGTAGCCTGTTAGAGATATGCTTTGACGTCCACCCACGAAACTCTCCAAAGTCCTCATCTGATCCCTAAGAAACAACCTTTCATCAATCCGGGTAATGATCTTCTTCGCATCCCTCCTTTCCTTAGAATTCCACCTTTTCTTCAACCCTAAGCCTTCATGAATCTCCTTTAACCTATAAGCCATCCCATCCCGAACCTTCTTCAAAGTATGATCACAAAATTTGTGAAGCTCCTTGCACGCCATGAAGTAATTACGGTGAAGTTCACTACGGTAAACTACCCCGAATGTTGGTTTCTTAAGTATGGTGTACTGAGGCAGATGGTTGATATCGGGAATGTGTAGCTTTGGTGGTGTGAGATTAACACGTTTCTGATATGATTCTACGGCAAGTTGAAGATCTTCAACACGTTCCTTGGCAAGATACATATCTTTAATGTCATTAAGTGACAATCTCTGAAAATCCGCTTCAGTAAAGTCATATTCCTGTTCGTCTTGGTGTTTGACTACTATTTTCTTCAGGAATGAGTAGTCCCACTTAGAAGACAGGGTAACATGCATTATGGCAATGATCCGTTGGTCACTGTACACCTCCTTTTTCGATTTAAGTACCTGGCAGCTTTTGTAGTATATTCTTCTTCGTTCTGGCCAATGATGAATCCCATACAGTGCATCGATGTCATACTTTACCACATTGTCAACAAACATGTGTGTGGAAAGGGAAGGTGAGTGAAGTAGCGTATTTCTTGCTTACATCGCTACCGTGCTGAAGAAATTCCAGGTCGTTGTTGAAGAAATATTGGTAGGGAATCTTCGGTTGATCAGGTCAGCCAATGGTGGGTAGAGGCTTTGTCCAGTCGGTGTAGTAGGGAGCCTTATCAGGTCTGGTGAAGTCGATATTGGATTCAGGGTTGAGCCAATCAATGTTGTTGGACATAGCTCGGGCGATGTTGTCAAGATGATATTCGACTTCAATTGCACTGTCGGAGCTGTCTTTTAGCAGTTGAAAAGCTTCGTTCTTGATGCGTCTCAACTCTGATTTCGTCATCTTCTTCTGTTAGAACGGAAATTCCATAAGTAAAGTGTCGGTCACCCCAAATATTATCTAGCATAAGTTAGCTCATAGACATATAGTTTGTTACGTTATTTATCAGTTTATTAGGTAGTTATTATTTTAGTTTAGCGTAGTGTAACACCGTGGACGAAGGACGGGTCTTTACCCACTGTATACCTGATCCACAGGCCGATAGGAGGTCGTTATGTTTGTAAGTATAAATACCCCTTCCATCCATGGAAGGGGTGGAGCTTTCAATCTAACCTTTTACATTTTACAAGCAACTCTCTAGCAAGAAACTCCCTCTCTCTACTTTCTCTCTCTAACTATGGCAAACATGTATTTTGATCATCCAAGACCATCCAAATCATCAACAGAATAATATTTTTGATCCTACAATTAGCATCAGAGCCTAGGTTATGTTGTTTTGATGATTCGTTTGGTATTTGTATTCGTTGGTGTATGCGGTTTGCTTGTTTCTATGTGGCGGTTTGATACTTGTTGTTATGGTTTTAAGGATGATATAGTTGTATGCTTGTTGACATGGTCTTGTTTTAATCCAAACTTGCTTAAAACAGTTTTTATCAAGCCTTCTTTTAAATGTTCTGGTCCAAAAATTTGATATGGTCATTAAGTTTGTGAGCTGTTTTTTAGCAGTTACTGATTTAGGAATTAGGTTGGTTATTTGAATCTGGCACTCGCTCGTTATACCGTTTATGATATGCGTGTTAACAACAATTGGTATGTAATGGTCTTATGATGCTTGTGATATTTTATGGGAGGTTCTGATTCTGCATTTTGTAAATGGGTTCTTCATAGAGACTTGGTCATGTTCTTCCTAGAGACTTGTCCTCATTAATGTCCAGATTCATTGTTTGGTCAATAAGCCGATGGCAACTTGTCTATTTACTTCTGTAGCAACTTGGTTATTCGCTGACTTTTTTGAAAGTCAATGGCGAGTTATGTCAAAAGCTAAGTAGCGACTTGTGATTGAAAACGATTAGCGACTTGTTATTTAACAAGTCGTAGCGAGTTGTAATAACTATAAGTTAGCGACTTGAGTTTTCAAAAATGTTAGCGACTTGTTGAAAAATGCTAGCCATTTGTTGACTCATACAAAATCATATCCAACAATACTAAATATCAAGACTCAATGTGACTTCAGGTTACTTATCCATCATAAGTCCAAGCTTAAACGTAAAATAAAAAAACCTTGACTGATGACCTCGAATCAACAAGAACCATTCCAAATACCCTAAACCATCACTGTCCAACTCAACTCACAAACAAAACCTCTACTTCAACATCATCCCATCTCCAAATTTCAGTAACAAATCTCAAAAGCAAAAATGAAATTGTTTCTTGATCTCAGTTTTTTTTTAATTCGTGGTTCTCCAAAAGAAACATCAAAACTTTGAAGTCTATTACACGAACTAATTACATCTTCATTGACCAAGATATCTTTTGATTATATTCGAACTTAAAGAATTGATGTTAACAAACTTGTTAAATCAAGACTTTGATTCATTTTAAACTCAAAACAAAAACGTAAATCATACTAATTATGTCTTACCTGTGTTCTGTCTCACGTTCTTGTAGCCGAATAAAAACCTATTTATGCCATCCATGTGGCTAAGAAGATGTCCCTTATGCCATCCCTATGGCGAGGTCATCATTAAGTGAAAAGTTCTAAAGAGGTGCATAGGTTCTTGTTATGAGTGAGGCTTCATGATTTGTTTATCGGAAGTGAAATGAGAACGAGGGCAGATTGTTTAGTTGTTTATGTTTGGAGATTATCTGGTGAGTGATACTGAGAAAGAATAGGGAAGTTGCGTTCTTTTGGAGATGAGGGGCGTATTGTTTTGTGATTAGGGTTACAAGGCCATAGGGTAGTGGTTTATATACCCGTGATTTTAGGTTAGGTTGAATCTGAATCATGTATAATCTTGTATAATGGGCCGATTTATCTCATGTCTTCTATGGACTATGTATAAATGATTCGTGGGTAACAATTGGATCATGTGCTGTGTTATTTTGTTGGTTGGTTGGATGAAGAGTATAGAGTACTTAGAGAGTACTTAGAGATGCTAATGGAAATCAGCACCGCTCTTTGTTACATATGTGCAAGTATAAGTCACGAGTTCGGGTTAGTTTACTTCAGGGTCAAATTCATCATATTGGGTTATCTCCATTAGCTGTCACTACAAAGAGCCTACTGAATGATAATGGTGATATTTACATGTTTTGCCAAGAGAGCTAAAAGGAGAGAGATTATGATGTCTGTTCACATCAGTTCAGGCCTCGTACTTCAACATTATGACGTTTGAGCACAACAGTTCAAGCCTCGTTCCTCAAAGAAAAGAAAAGTGTACGTGTCAGTGCGCTTTATCTTCAGAAGAAGAGAAATCTTCTCTCTTATGACCACTCTCACCAACAAGCTTCATGCTTTTTCCATGTGCTTTTGATTATCAAGTGAACCGGGCTACCGTTGATTGTTTTCTTATTCCACTTGCTCAACTATAATAACGATGGCGACATCATGTGCTAATTTTGCGGGGGAGAAGTGTGAATAGACTACATTTGTTGAAGATATTCACTTAATCAATCAAGAATGGCATATCTGTATGCAACTCTTGAGGGGGAGAAGAAGTGTGAATTTACTGCATGGTTGATTGATTTCTGAGAATAAATGGTCAAACGGCTCCAAACTCATGTAAGAACTGAGCTTCTTCTTATCGGGTCATCTTCACATGGATTTTTCTAGTAAGAGTCGTTGGTTAACATCTTCACACGGGCTGATATGATTAAATGACAAAGTGCTTCTAGTTGCTGGGCTGATTTCTTTGATGAACATCTCTCTGTTCTTGTTTGATTGGGAGGGATTTTAGTTAAGGGGATTTGCTATTTCAAAGTTAACGGGAATGCATTTGGTGAGTTGAAGATGTTGACTTTCTATTCCCCAACTGGAAAATCTTGAAGAAGGTCGAGTCTACAGTCGGTTCTACATTTTCTGCTACATGTTAGAAGACTAAAGACGAGTTGCATTTAACGATCTAAAGACTTCTTCTTAATCTGGGCATTTATCAAACAGATTGTCGGTTTAGGGGAGAGCACTAATTGGGGGAGAGTGAAATGTCTGATTTAATCCCCAATTAGACTTGCTCACACTCTACTTCAGCAAGTTGATTCTCAAAAAGACTTCAAGTGTTCTTCTCAACAGATTTCTAGTATACGAGCTTATAATGAGTTGCTGATTCTGATGTAATCAAAACCAGCAAGGGGGAAGGAGACACGTATCTAAATGCGAGTAATCTTGATGAGCTTAATACTTCTAAGTGATTGAAGATATCCCGGGAATACTATTGTCATTACCACAGAGAAACTCAAGGTTTGACTCATGGCGTTTAGTGCTCTTATTCCAACTATGTGGGGGAAGAGATGGAAGAGTTAGTTTCTGAAGATGAAAGAGGTACACAAGTGTGTGATGATTTCGATGTAATCGCAATCATCAGGGGAGAGAGATTGTGTACATTGTGGATGCTCAGCTGTTTCACTTGAGAGCTTAATCAGTGATTCAGAGATATAATCACTTATTCCGGAGTTGAAATCCGCAGAGATAGTCCTCCGCAGAGATAATCAGTGATTCGGCCTGCTTCTTCAATGTTATAAGTTATTCTCTCTTTGGGCATTCGGGTACTTCGGGTTCTTGAGCTTCATACACTTTCTTCAGGGGGAGAGAAAAGTATACATCGGGGTTATTCTTTGGCTATTGGACTTATCTGCTACTTCGATGGTATAAGTTTCTTTCTCTTTGGGTAAATGAGTATTTGGGCTCGTGAGCTCTAGTCTAATAGACTGACTGCATCAATTCGTCTACTTGGGGGAAGTGATTTCTTGAAAACTTTTGGTATGGATTGCTTCAGACTTCAGTGGGTATGGAATTTGAGAAGAGTTATTCATATGTGGGATGATACAATGATGTTCTTCTTATTGATGATATAACCCCGAACGATGAATCACGATGATTATTCTTAAAAGGAGCAGCAAGTACGATGATAATGGTGTGCTTCTATGTGCACCTGGCTAAGAGAAGCTTGTAAGAAACCATTGAATCTGCTCAGCTAAAGGATTTTTGGTTTGGGGGGAAGCTGCCAAAGTCTCACTTTCAGATGGTTCAATTTCTCTCATTCAGGAGCCTCGAAAGCTTTGGTGGTGGAAGTTTAAGAGATGACGTATTCTATCTTCTACGACGTGCTGCTTGATATCCTTATCTCGGTACTTGTATCATCATCCTCTTAAATTATATCATCTACTCTATCTTTGTAAATATTTATCAAAAACCAAATACAAAAATATAAAACCAGCAAAAAGAAAATAGAAAAATATAAAATCTTCAAAAACCCATAAAAATCAGAAAATTTAAAAATACCAAAAATATTGTTTTTCAAAGACATGTCTTCTGGTATCGATAACATCTGCGGTCTTAGAAATGTCATTCAATAATGGCACGGTACCATAGATGAAGTTTGAGCAGGAGGTGTAAATATTCTTTTCCAAAACATGTCTCTAATTATGGCTTACAATTATTTCAGACTGTAACCCATGCTTTAAACTATGGTTTGCTATTATTTCTGATAGCAACCCGCTCTTCAAAGAAAGGAAAGTGCTGCACTAAACCAATTTTCAAAATATTTCGAGCACTTTTCCTAAAATGTTATGAGGAAAGTATGTAGAAGGACTGCTGTTCCTACACAAATGTTTTTCCGTCTAAAAATTCTTCAGAAAAATATTTGTTGTATTTCATAATGGTGGTAATTGAGTTGCTTGTAAATCAATCAGTTTCAGAGTCTTAGAAATAAATTGAAAACTCAATCAATGACTTCCGCGCTTTTAATCTTTTCATAAAATGAGTCATTGATTGCGGGGGAGAATTTTTCAAATCTATATCTTCTAACGAGATTATCTAATTATCCTATATGCTTTATTGAAAAATGATGTTAACCTACGTTGAAGGACTAGGTGCCTAGGATATGATTGTTAGGTTTAGATGATTAGAGTTTGATGAACACATAATTCCCTTACCTTATATGATCTGATTGATATGTTGAATTGACTTTTATTAGTCGATTGTTGTTTGGGTGATGTCGACCACCATATATCTGTATGTGTGTTTACTAACGTATGCAGGTATTTTGGTATATAAGAATGTTCCCGATCCGGATCCCACAACTGAAGACGATTGGATGCCGAAAGGAAAGAGCAACTATATCTTGGGTCGACAAATGAAGAAACGGAGCTTAATTTGACTTCAATGGAGAGTAGGCATGAAATGCAACGTAAGAGGTCTCACTGCATCAGCAGATGGTTTTCTTCAGCAAGTGAAGAAACGGAGCTTAATTTGACCTTAGTTGGCATAAAAATGCAACGTATGAAGTCTCACTGCGTCAGCAGACGGTTTTCTTCCAACCCTTACAGCAACAACAACAAAAGCGGCTCAACCACCTTTCATATCTTTGTGCAGGAAAATTGACACCATTTTTTAAACAATTTTGAAAATATTGTTTTGAAAAATGGAAAAATATTGTTTTTGAAAATATATCGGACTTAATTTGTAAAAATCACCGGACTTCATCTTTAAACATAAGTCACTCAATCAACGACTACGGTCATTGATTAAGGGGGAGAGTGATTTCAAATAAAATATTTTCAAACGATATTTCATCAAAAAGTCCGATTTGTACGAAATAAAGTGGTGATCTAAAGATTTAATGTTATGTCATGGTATGATTTTCCTTAAAAATCAAGGTCTTTCAAAATAAAAATTTTTCTGTTCTTTTTTATTGTGAAATTGTTTTATTTTACTTAAAGATCTCTTAAAATAATCATACCTGACACTAACAATCTTTAATGTCTTAAAATGGTCCTTATCTGTCATTTTTCTAATCAAATCTTGCCACGTCTTTCCCCAAAAATTTTCTAAAAGATTTAAATCAATTGGGATCACAAATCTCAAATGGTTTGAAATTTTTGATCGGGGGAGAGATCGTGATTTAAATCTCAAATCTGTTTTAATGGAATTGGTTTTAGTCTTTCAAAGGCACTCCTGCCTCCATGTGCCAAACGATTTCAATATACATAATGCACATGTTGAGGGGGAGCGTTTATCCAAAAAACTAGATGAGTTTTTAAATCAGGCACATTTTCTCCCATGTTTTCTAAACCTTATTAAATCACTTGGGATCCAAAATCTCAAAGGGTTTGATATTTTTGATCGGGGAAGAATTTGTGTTTTAATATGAAATCTGATAAATAATGATCGTTTTGATTCAAAGTGCAAGTTATCTCTAATATGTGCCAAACGCTTTCATATATCGATGCACATATTGAGGGGGGAGGGGGGGGGGGGGGGCGAATGGTTTCTTAATGGATTTTGTGATCGTGGATGTGCTTCAAAAGAACTCTTTCCTCTATGTGATAAAATCATTTCAAATATCCTACGCATATATTGAGGGGGAGAATTTTACCAAGAAAATCAAATGGCTTTTTCTATGAAAATAGTGATCAAAGAAAATATTTCAAAGTCCTCTTGCCTCCATGTGCTAAACAATTTCTAAATCATATGCACATGTTGAGGGGGAGGTTTTCTAAATGATCAGAACTACTAAGGTACAAAATGCTTTGATCTCGTATCACAAGTACCTTGATTGTTTTTCCAAATGATTTTTCAATTGGTTGCAAGGAAGAATGAACTGTACCAAAAGACCGACCATTTAATTTATGTATGGAGTTATAAGGATGGTGAGGTTAGGTATTCGTTCCCACGATCCGCTAGAACCGGAGGGATCTACCCAGGGACAATCCCCTAGATAGTGTAGAGTCCTTAGGTATGATGAAAAAAGGAGAAAAATGAGAATATGGGAAGAGTGCGGTCTGAGACAGAGCTAGTACTAGAATAAAGCCAACACGGTTCTAGTTATGTAGTCTCGGTAAGCACTGAAGGGGTTGAAGAATGAAAAAGAATTGAATGTGAAAAGGGTGAAAAGAAATAGCCCTCCAATAATTCAACCTTAGGGCAGAAACCGGGTTCAATACACTGGTGTCTACTAAGGTAACACTGGTATTGAATACAAGACGTCATGGACCTAGTGACGCACTGCATTACAACTTCCCAAGCTACTTAAGTTCCTCTTAAAAGGGCTTGTTTCATTCTCACGGGGAACCGACATTATCTATCGACTTTCTCTTAGAGATTGTTGATATTGAAGAAGGAGACCCTCTCCCTAGTCTCCGGCATAGGAACCAAATGTGCACAATCGAGTCTAGAGCCAAGAGATCATCCACAACATCTCGTTAGGACTCTAAATTAATGAATACTTGATGTTTCACTCAATGTGAAAAGTAAGAATATTTTAAGAGTCCTACGCATTATCCTTGTGGTATTGCCAGAACATCCGAGTGATATGTTAAATATTCAAGATGAAGATGGAAATCCTTCTAGAGCCAACATAAATCAAGCTCTTGGTGGGTGGCATGTGAGATCTTTTATAAAGATCAAGCTTGTGACAACTGGATAGAAATGATGGGGCGATTCATTCTTGAATCAACCTTGGTCTAGGAAATGGATTGACGGATACCTTTGAAAAACCGGTTGGTGTGCTCCAACTCTTTTCTATTGCACATCGACTGTGTATTAAGTTTTCAAATTTAAAAGGGTATTTATGATTGAAATTTGATTTTTCTTATAAAACCTTCGTCGTATTGCAAAACTCTTTCTTCAAGCAATACGCGATTGTTTTCAAATCATTTTTAATCAATCAATAAATCTCAATTTGCTGGTTCACTCACTCCGTGTTGTCTTCTTTGAGACGTTCCGGTTTGAGAATGGCTAGAACAGCTGCGAAACCCTGTCAAGGAGATTCTTAGGAATCCTACCTGATCACAGGCAGTACTTGTACTGATCAACGGGGAACTGTGGGCCGTGTACCTCAATTCAACGAAAGTGATCAAAGACACTTTCGTATGTTTTATTGCTAACTGTTGTTTGTAGGTACATTTGGACGGTTGCAGCTGATCAGAATTGAGGAGTCAATCCAAAGCCGCATGCTCACAGCATCCACACTTAATTGAAGAAATCATGACTTGTGCATACCTACAGAACCTGGCTCAGATATTTTTATACTATGTTCCTGCTACGCTGCTGCAAATATCTTGAACCAGTAAAAGCTTCCGCTACTCTGATGAAAAGATTTCATGATTAAAGTGTGAGCATGTCGGTCCGAAAGTCACAACGTCACATGATGGCAACACAATAAAGGGTGATCCAGAGATTTACTATGGCTGATGATCTCAATGAAAGCTCGAAGATCATCAAAGATGTGGATCAGTTCAAAGACCTCCACTGAAAGTACAAAACTTTGCGGACTTTGAAGTTGCACTACAAAAGCACAAAAATTGCGGAATTGAAGAATTGAAGTCTACGAGCTCAAGAACAAAGTCAAGAATAGAATGCTAGGATTCGAAATGTAAAACATGGGGTGACCTCCCTTAGGGGGAGATTGTTAGGAATTGGAAATTCCATAAGTAAAGTGTCGGTCACCCCAAATATTATCTAGCATAAGTGAGCTCGTAGACATATCATTTGTTACGTTATTTATTAGTTTATTAGTTAGTTATTAGTTTATTTTAGCGTAGTGTAACACCGTGGAGGAAGGACGGGTCTTTACCCACTGTATACCTGATCCACAGGCCGATATGTTTGTAAGTATAAATACCCCTTCCATCCATGGAAGGGGTGGAGCTTTCAATCTAACCTTTTACATTTTACAAAGCAACTCTCTAACAAGAAACTCCCTCTCTCTACTTTCTCTCTCTAACTATGGCAAACATGTATTTTGATCATCCAAGACCACCCAAATCATCAACACAATTCGATTTTCGATCCTACATCTTCACCTTAAACTTTTCCTGAATTAACTTGGCATGCTCCAATGTTCGACCATCTACTGGTTCTTGGCCTTCCGGTAATTGAGGGGTTGCATCAACAAGCTTGAAAACTAGTCATATTCTTTTGTGTCATCTTCATCTAGCCGTGATACAACTGATGTTGACTTTTTCTGCTTTGGCTTGGAGGATGATGCTGGTCGCTTGGTTGATGTAGAAGAAGGAGGTTGTTGTTGGGGCTCAGAAATCTCCTCATCGTCACCACCAGTGTATTCAAAGTGATCTCCAGTTTTCTCCGTTGGTGGTGGAGACTCGGAGTCCTGAGGTTTGTTTGTAGCTGGAGGACGTCGTGGAGATCTTCTAGCGGTGGAGGTCCTTTGGGGTGGTGGAGGCATAGAAGATGAATCATCATTTTTCTTCTTACGTTTCGGCTCAGAATCCTTATCCGCATCATCATCGTCTCTTGGACGCTTGGCCCTTTCAGCTGACTCATTGCATGAGGTTTTGAGTTGATATTCTAGCAATGCCTCAAATAGTTTAGCTTCGTCAGAAGTAAATGTTGCTGATCGTTGAGACATTTGTAACACAAGCTTGGAAATCAATTCTGCATCGGAGACAACCATAGGCTCGATTGGATTGATTTGCATGGCTACAGGAGTAGATTGCATTGTTTGCTTGATCAATCGCATGAGATTTGGATAGAGTTGTCTGGCGAACATCTCTCTTGTCACTCTAGGGACGGTGTCAAGAAGAAACTTGTGAGTATATTCTCTGATCGTCTTGTCCATTTCCCCTTGGATATCTCTATTTATAAACTGTTGAATCTGTTCCCTTTCATCCGAAAACTCGTTTATCACCTTCTGAAGAAGATTGATTCTGTCCGCAAGTTGATACAGTGTCTTGTTAACTACGTTTTTCTTCCTTACTTTCCTGACAGCTTTGACAATCTTTGTATTTGCACGTGATGCCCAAGTATCGGTTCGTTTCTTTATAGATCTGGATGCGGATCTGGTGGTGGTGTCTTTGGATGGTGGTGGTGATGAATGAGAAGATGAGTCAGACGAAGATGAGTCATGAGAAGGCTCTGGATCATTTGGTGGCTCAGAAGTTTGTTCCTGGTAATGTTCGGGACTATCTAGAAGATAGTCATCGGCTTCTTTTTCAGCTTTAGCCTTTTCTTCAGCCTTAACCCTGGCCTCTTCTTCTGCCTTAGCTAGAGCTTCCTCTTCAGCTTTTTCTTTAGCAGCTGCCTCAATATCTTCATCAGTTATCTTTTCATTCTTCTCCTTTTCTGGTTCCTCAAAGTCGAATATAATTTCATCCTCATGCTGCTTTTGTTCAGATTCGTGGGTGGTGGTACCAGTTCCCTTATCGTGTTGATTAACCGCATCGAGAACTGGTGTTGTTTGTGAGCCACCACTTGAACCTCCAGGGCCACAAGTCTGTTGAAGATTAAACTCCTTAGCAACATGTTGAAGCCTGAGATTCTTCAGTTTCTTTCGGTATTCTTTTTCTTCATCCTGTGGCTCTTCTTCTGAACTTTCTTCCTCTTCCTGCTCTTCCACCGGTGTTTTGCCCTTGTCAGATTTGGAACGATGAGGTGTTTCTACTGTTGTCGTATCGTCTGTAACAGTTTCTGAGTAGTGAACCTCTTCATCTGTGTCAGTATCCTCGGAGTCCTCGTCCTCTAATTTTGGTGTCGGTTGAGGATTGGGAATAGCAACCTTTGATGGAACTTTCCTTTTGAGAACATGAGTTCTTTTTGGATACTTTCGGGTACTCCCAGTGCTTGATGCACTTCCAGCACTGCCTGATCTCCTGGTCTTTTTGACTGGTACAGTGGAAGACTTTTCATCAATGAATCCAACTTTGCCTGATGCTACTGCTTCTTGATATCGTTTGTATGATTGAAGATTCTTGATATCGTCAGTGAAAAGGCAGTCAGGCAAAACTGCACCTTGTTTCTTTGTTGTTGAGTCTTTGAATCTGACAACATTTAGAGTAGGCTCAAACAACATTTAGAATCTGACAACATTTAGTGATGGTTAATAAAAAAATTTAAGATTACACGAGTCTTGTATTTAGTTGATAACAAAGCCAGAATATCCATATTTATGACACATAGCCTTGATGAGTTGAGATCAATATAGAACCCATATTTGCCATAGAACAAATGAACCAATCATAGCCCTCCATCTTTTATCTAAATTAATAAAAAATCATTTTTCACCTTTTTTTTTTAAAACAACATATCTTACAAACGGTAAATTTTCAAAATATAAAAAATACACCATCGCGACGAGAATTAAATTATCTTTCTATAGATATGCACTTTTATATATTTTCGACAAACATTTTTTTTCAAAAATTCCGTCCGAAAAAATCATATATGATTTTCAAAAATCATGTATGATTCGATTTTTATGAATCATATATGATTTTTACGAATCATATATGATTCTCAAAAATCATATATGATTCTCAAAAATCATATATGATTCGTAAAAATCGAATCATATATGATTTTTGTTGACTGAAATTTTGAAAAAAAAAATGGTTAAAAATATATATTAGTGCATATCTATAGAAAGATAATTTAATTCTCGTCGCGATGGTATAATTTTTATCGCGTAACGATTAACGGTTTGCGAGATATTTAATTTTTTTAAAAAGGGTGAAAGTTTATCATAATAAAAAAATGAATGGCTATTATTGGTTCATTGGATCTATGGTAAATTTTGGATCTATATTGAACTTTTGCCTAGCCTTGATATTCTACAAAATTTTGTATAATTTCCCACACAATTCTTGTTTTTGCTACAAAGCCTACAACTGTACTAAAGTAGCAATTTTTTATTTATTTATTTTTCTATTGTTGTTTTTTTAAGTATTTAAAGGCTGCATTTCCTTACAAGGTTAGAAACAACTACGTGTTAACTACATGAATAAAGGAAAAGATATAATGGACAAAACTATTGCGAAAGTCGCAATATTATTGTTAAGTGTCAAAGAATAACGAATATAATGAATAAAATAAGATGATTTAGTTGATTCAAATTGTGCCATTGAGTTTTATATGTTTGGCTTATATATGATGTGATTTTATTTACTTGCACGTGAGATTAAGGGCGTATATGTGTTTTGCAAATAGTATCGAGATAAAGAGTGATGTTGTTCCCAAGCAATGAGGAGATAAAAGATACTACGGAAACGAAACAAACAAGTTGATGAGTAATATATACCAAACAGTTTGTCAATATAATAGTAGTGATTTGTACTCGTATATAACTCATCAAACTCGGTGTGTGTTACACTGTTACATGAAAAACTCTTTTATAAACAATAAGTCGTATTACCACGACCAGAAAGTATTAACAGGCCCATCAAGTAGGCTCAAGAAACCACCATGTGATACGCGCCAATTTGGATTCCACTGATGGGTTCTACTGAAGCTAATGGATTCTGCTGAAGCTAATGGATTCTACTGAAGCTGATGGATTCTACCGAAGACCCTGATGGATTCTACTGAAGGCCAAAAGTTAGTTATAACTTTTGGCGGGAAAATCTGTTTACTCCTTCCTCCTATTTCTCCTTCCTCCCTTTGTATAAATACTCATTTACATTTCACTTGTAATTCATTCATGAAAAGATTTGTAATATCTCTCTCTCAATTCCATTACAATCCTATTGAATCATTTGAATACAAATACGGATTCATTTCTTCTTATGTGATTCCCTGTTTGTTTTCATCAACAACTACATTTCATAACTGATTTCTAGTTGTTTACAATCTGGTACGTATCAAGTGGTATTCAGAGCCCTTTCTTGGCACCATATAATATTCAAGATTGTTAAACCGACATTCTTGATTCTCGGTTATCTTCTCCGTTTCAATTCCGGCAAGAAACAGTTATCTTTCCGGCGAATTTCGTTGTTACGGGTTAAAATCTTGGTCGATTCTTGTTCAATTTGGGTCAAGAAACATGGAAACTAGATCAGCTTTGACTATTGGAGGTTTAAGTGGTAACGACAATGGTGATACTACTGGTATGGATGCAAACACTCAAGCACGGTTCATTCAGAAGCTGGAAGGTATGACCATACAACTTCACCAAATAACCACTACAATAGACAATATGGTAAATCAATATGGTTATGTAGCTAGCGATGTTAATAAAAAATACATTTGTAATGATCAAAATCAGTACTTTTCGGGTTATGAAGTAAGTAAGTCGAGTTGTAGTTCTCGTATTGTTACTGACTTTGGATCTTCAGTGATGAACAACAATGACATTGAAGTAATTGAGAGCACCAGTTCTGGGCATCATGGTAACAATCGTAGAAATGGTGGTCAACGGGTAAAACAATATGGAAGATTGTCTAAACGGGAGTTTCCAAGATTCAATGGGGATGATGTAAAGGGTTGGATATTCCGATGTAGGCAGTTCTTTTGTCTTGATAATGTAGATGATGAGTTGAAGGTGGGAATTGCTGCAATGCATGTGTATGACAAGGCATTAGTATGGCATCATCAGTTCATTAAGAGATTCGGTGAAGACTGTTCTTGGGAAGATTATGAGAAAGAGGTCTTGAAAAGATTCAATACAGTTCTTGAAGATCCAATGATGGATTTGAAGAATTTGAAACAAATTGGTATTGTGCAACACTATCAAGAAAGTTCGTTGACCATGTCAACCACTATTGGGAGTAAGTTGGGTAATCCACTGGTTGATACTCATACGTATGGTGTGACTTCTGGGGAAATCAGAGGAAGAAACGATAAAATGGGTAATGGTATAACTGATGCATACAAAGTGTTCGATAAAACGCCACCAGAAAAACTTCCCAAACAAGAAGGCTCGATTAGTGGTAAAGAAACTGATTGTGTGAAAGAAAATGTAAATGGTAAAGTAAATGATCGTGTGGAGTTGGTTGTTCTTGATGAACCTTGGGAAGAAAATGATACTAGTAAGGCAATAAAATTAGATGGTGTAAATGGAGTGATTGATAACAACAGTAGCTTGTTGGGTGAGGGTAAAGAACAAGAAGAGATAACTTGTAATGGTTCAAGTATTTCATCATTGTGTCAATCAAGTGATGGTATATACAAGTCTTTAAACCTAAGATCAGAGGTAACATTCAGTAATGGTTTAAGACCAGAAGCTGAAGATGATAGTGATGGTGTTAGTTTAGTGTTAAAGACACCATTATGGGAGAAGACTACGGCTGGTGTTAAAAAGATTCAAGAAGAAGAAGAAGACTATGATGTTAATTGGACTGATGGAAATGAGTTAGTTTGTGAAAAGAAGTTTGATGGCTGTTTTGAGAACCAAATATCAGCACTTAAAGATAAGTTGAAAATGGATAGTTGGTATGTAATGAGTGGAAACACGGGAATAACACAGTCACCAATGGAGGTTGAAACTAGGACTGAAACAAGACCAAATGGAGTGGATTGTAGGTGGATAATGACTAGGGGTGTTAGTGTTGATATTGGAGGATTTTTGTATATTGAGAGACTTGTGGATAAATTGGGAAATAATGGTGAAGGTGATTATTGGAATGAAGAATGGTTTGAATATTGTGGTGGGGGTCGGGATCATTTGAAGTTTGATTGTTGGAAATGGCCTACAAGGAAGAAAATGATTAAGATACAATGTAAGGTGCTGCAAAAAGGTAAAACTGATATGGGGAAATCGCTAAGAAGAAAAAAGAAAAAGGAAGCAGTGGGTTTGGTTGATTTGGGTGGTGGTGAACTTAGTATGAAAACAGATGTAGGTCATAAAATTGAGAATAGAAGAGGTGATGATGCTACATATGGTTCTGATGCTCATAAAGTTTTAGAAAACATTCATAATGATGAGGAAATACTGAAGCAACAAAAGAAGCAGAAGGAAGCTACTGACCAGGTGACAAAACGCTTTATACATATGAATAGTATCATTAGGAATGTTTCATTAGTTAGCTTTAGTTATGGGCTATTTGAGTTTGGCATGTGGGAATGGCCTAAGAGGAAAAATGAAGGTTACACGCGTTGCAAACAAAAACACAGAAGACGAAATTTTGACATATGGCAGTGGCCTAAAAGGGATAAAATAGTTGGCATACAATGGAAAGTTAATCTTAGAAAGTGGAAATTTGAAATGTGGAGTTGGCCACACAGGAAAAAGAGAAGATGGGAAGAGTTATGTGTACAGCTAGTGTCTTGTTGGAAAGAAGATTTGTATATCAGGTGGTGGTTCGTACAGTGGCCTGATTATTCAAGACAAGTGATGTATCTGAAACTACAGCCACAACGGAGGAAACATAGCAAGTTATTTGGGGTGTTTGATGACGAATCAGGTGACAAGTTTTCTATCAGCATTTTGATAGAAATGCTTTGGACTGCACAAGATGTGGAAGGTCTAAATGAGTGGAATGGTCAAATGGTCTTTGTAGTGGCTGAATGGTCTCAGAGTTATGCTGATAAAGCTATGTGCAAGTTGTGTAGTGACTTTATGAATATTTTCATGAGTATCTCAGTTATCAGGCCTCAAATATTCGATGGTTTTGCTGGTTGCTATTTTTCGCAGTGTTTGGGATTTACTAATAGTCTTTTGGGGTGCTTGGATTTGAGTATGGTGTGTTTGGATTCGATGAAATTTCTTGAGACAAGAAATTTTCTAAGGGGAGTGGATTTGATACGAGCCAAAATCAAGTTCAAAGAAGAGTCAACCTGGGAGCTATATATTGAACTACTGAAGAAGTACCCTTTGGGTTTGATCAAGAGGAAGCAACTCAAGGTGCTATTTGACTGTGGAAAGTCAAATGTTAAGGGGAAGGGTTTGATACGCGCCAATTTGGATTCCACTGATGGGTTCTACTGAAGCTAATGGATTCTACTGAAGCTAATGGATTCTACTGAAGCTGATGGATTCTACTAAAGACCCTGATGGATTCTACTGAAGGCCAAAAGTTAGTTATAACTTTTGGCGAGAAAATCTGTTTACTCCTTCCTCCTATTTCTCCTTCCTCCCTTTGTATAAATACTCATTTACATTTCACTTGTAATTCATTCATGAAAAGATTTGTAATATCTCTCTCTCAATTCCATTACAATCCTAGTGAATCATTTGAATACAAATACTGATTCATTTCTTCTTATGTGATTCCCTGTTTGTTTTCATCAACAACTACATTTCATAACTGATTTCTGGTTGTTTACAATCTGGTACGTATCACCATGTTGTGTTGGAGTTGGGAGGCCATGGAGCATACTTAAATCTGCTTCTTGTTCTATATCTTCATCACAAATTAGTCTTACACCACACTCCTTCACTTCAACATCTTCATTATTCTCTTCGAAACTAAATGTAACAAAATTCTTTGCTTCCTTCCATTTCCATATTTCATTAGTATAATGCAGCCATATCATATATGACTCGTGGATTCCTATCACATGATCCTTCAAATAATCCTTGACTCTAATTGGAAAGCAATCTATTAGAGTCATAGAAGCTACATCAAAGTTCTTAATAGAGTGTCCTTTAATATTGTGAGGTTTTTTGAACTTCAAAACAACACAAGTTCCATATCCCCTAAACTTATCATAAGACCAATCTGACGGTAATTCAACCTTTACATGATTTACTGAGCTTGTGTTTGTAAACCACTCTGGAATGCTTTTCCCATGATATATTATATTTAAATAATCAGAAACATGTGTGTATTGGAGAAAGAATTTAGATATGTTAGTCTGGAAACCCATGTACTCAAGGAAACCCATGTACTCAAGGAAAGCAGAAAGCTAATGAATAAAGCCTTGGGAAGTTATAGATGAGGCAAGACACTGAGTCTTCGATATAAACCCCTCGCTATCAATGGTGACATTCTTAAAAAAATTTGGACACTTACTGAAATCATTAAACCTATACCCGAATGGCTTTATAGATGATCCCGACACTTCTCTTAAGGAGGTGCAATTCGATGCATGAATAAAACCTAGGCTATGTGGAAGTTCAGGCAACACTTCGAGCTTCTTGCAACCATCAACACAAAGTGTATAAAGATGAGAAAGTTGAGTCAAAATTCCAGGCAAGCTAGTAAAATTGTTCCCTTCCAAGTTCAGATCCGTTAGACATGATAAGCCTCCGATGCTCTCAGGCACTTCTAGTAAATTGCAGTAGTAGCTGATATTCAGAGACTTTAACATATGTAAACCTGTAAATGAAATTGATCTTCGGGGATGTTGTTGTTTACTTAGTAAACCAAAAGGAGCAGTGATTGAAGTCCACCACTTAGGTTGAATCCTCCCTTGGCCACCGAATGACAATGATTCAAGGTTTATTAGAGAGGATACAAAAGAAGGAAGTTCTATAATGGCAGTTCTGTCAACATGAAGCTCCGTTAAGCTTTTGATCCGACCCAATGCTTCAGGGAGTTGGTCGAATTTTAGGCACCCCGATAGATTCAATATTTGAAGAGCATCCATTTCCACTTTACTTGGAAAATTCTGAAGCCCTTTGCAGTCTCTTAGATTGAAGACAACAAGTCTCTTGAGCATTCCAATTGAGGGATGAACGCTAACCAAATTCACACAACCTTCAAGACTTAGCTCTTCGAGATTTGTAATCTCTGAGAAGTCAGGGGTGGTTGTTAGGTTACAACAGTACCTTAGCCTCATTACTTTCAACCTTCTAAGGCACTGACATAGATAGAACAAAAAAAGAAGATAAATTCTCCAATCATTAGGTATCAAAATAGGAGAACATGTGCGTACAAGTAAATACCTTAGGTGTTGTCCAAAAATGTTTTATGTTGCTGTACGACAGGTCAATGGCCACAATGTTTTCTGGATAGAAATCTAAAGGTAAGTACCTGAAAGGGCATCCATGCCAATAAAACAAGCTTAGCTCATTGGACAAATAATACAAATTTCCTGAGAAGATCACATTGTGGCCCTTCAATTCAAGTTTCCTCTCATATACTTTTTCCTCTTGATAGATTTTCAGGATCCGTAAGTTTTTCATATGTGCAAAATCATTAGCATCGATGTGAACCTTTTGACTAAATTTCTCTAACGAAAGGACTAGAACTTCAACTGCTTCAGTTCTTGCCACCTTGAAAACAAAAATATGTAACATAAATTAAAACAGTGACATATGCAATTGCTTATACTTTTATATTAATATGAAGGAAAAGAATCATATGCCAATTTTTACCTTATTTTGACCCGATATATCGTAAACGTTTGATGAAATCAACAATCTTCTCTGCTTCCTAGGCATGATAGATTCTTCACGAACAATCGCCCTTGCCATTGCTTGAATCAAGTCATGCATCTGAAGTGACATATTGCTAGAGATCGTGATTAATGACTTATCAACTAGAACTCTCATATTTGTATCTGCAAAAAAGTTACAACTATCTAGTATGCTTGCTACAAAAGCACTGTTTTCTCCAATGAACAAACAAGCAATATCAAGTAAGATATTTTGCTGCTGGAGGTTTAGCCCATCGTAACTTTAACGAAGCACTCTTTGTATCTTTTCATTAGGATGTACTTTAAGCCTTTCCAGTTCACTTTCCCACTGACCCACAGTTTTGCCATATAAAAAACGACCCAAAACTTTGAGGGCTAGAGGGTGACCTTGCACATATTTCACAACTTTCTCAGAAACTTCTTTGAAGCCTGTAGAAGGATTTTTTTCCTCAAAAGCGAAGGAATAGAAGAGCTCAAGTGATTTATCCTCATCTAGAAATTTCATGTCATGGATTTCATCCACTCTATGAGATCTTAGCAGCTGTTTATCTTTACCAGTGAAAATAATCAAACTACCTGGGCAAAACCATGTAGGTGAACCCGCTAATGCTTCTAACTGCTCATGATCATCCACATCATCCAAAACAAGCAGGACCGGCTTACATGACATCCTTTGTTTTATTACCATAGCTCCTTCAGCAACACTTGATATCTTAAGATTTTCAGCTTTCATGATCTTTCCAATCATTTGCATTTGGACTTGAGTTACACCTTTTTGTTTTGAGACACCTTCACAAAAGCAACTTCCATCAAAGTGGACATACATCAAGTTATAAATAGCTTTGGCAAGGGTCGTCTTTCCTATTCCACTTATACCACATACTCCAATCATGTTAACCTTATCATACCCAACAAAGCGTGACAAGTCTAAATTTTCGAAGTTGATATCTATGCCAACAAGGTTTTCACCAACATGCAAGGGTCCGTCACATAACTTTATGAGAATTTCTTTAGAGATGCAATCTATGAACTTGGACTCATACCCTGCTAACCATAAAAGGAAAAGAAAAAGAAAAGAAAAAAAAAACTACAATGTTAAGCTTTAGTAGAGCTACAGGACTAATTTGTTTGTGAGAAAAAAACTACAAAAAACAAGAAATTCACCCATTTGTCATGTCCTCGAGATCCCATCCAGATAAGTTAGCCGCCATGGATAAAGCTTCTTTCCATTTACCAACCTCTGCACTATTTGAAACTTCATGCTTACAGAACGCTTGTGCATAACTTCTTTTTTGTTTTCTCACAACATCAGGCTTGGCATCATAAAAGATAATCCGAACCTCATATTTGGGATTTTCAATCTGCTTGCACTCAGGTATCTTGACAAGTTCCCTTAAACACCATGATGAAGAAGCATAATTTTTGGAGAAGATAACTATCAGAAACCTTGATTCTTCAATGGCTTTGTAGAGTTGAGGGGATATGTATTCTCCTCTAGGCAAATCGTTATCATCTCTAAAAGCATGAATCCCTTTTTGCTTGACGTTGTTGAATAGATGATCCACGAAGTTTTTGCGGATATCTTCACCTCTAAAACTTACAAATACATCATATTTCCATCGATGAGGAATGGAAGAAGCAGCCATGATCAATGATATGCAAGCAGCTGGATTTCCATGTAAAAGATTAGCCCAACGTAACATTTTACTAAAACAGTAGACGTAAAACGAATTGAGCATGAAAGAATCATAAGTGCAGAGCATATGTTGAACTATGTAGTTTACAGAGTAGTTTTTAATGATTCACTTGGTTACTAGCTCAATTAAAACATACTTCAACTATGTCATATAGTCGTTGAATAGATAAACTATTATCTCACTTATTCAACTTTTCATTGAAATTTTTAATCCCCGAACATAGAAAGAGTATGAGTTACGTGATATATGAGTTTCCGATTCCCGGTTTAACCGGTTTTGGAGAGCAAACTAATTACACAATATATGCGTGTTGACTTTCCAAAAATTATCCATAAGACCATAACTATAATCAAGTTTATCGATCTGAGTGTGTTCTAAAATTGATACTCTTTATCAATATTTTATTGAAAGTTTTTATTTTCCTTTCATTGGATTTGGTTCTCCATGATCAAGATCAATTAGTACACAATGATTTATTCTTTCTAAATGATAAGCATACAGCGAAATGTGATATATAGATGAAAGAATGATGAAATTAAAAACCAGGAAATAAGCAAAGAGTAGATGATGAATTACTGATTTTCCGATGGATTAAGAAGGCAGTGGATATGATGAATGCAATCAATAATGGAAGCTCAAGTTGCAATTTTCTGATGGGTTGAGCTTAATTCAACTTTATATCCAACAGTTACACTTCTAATCCCCAAGGTATTAATAAATGCAAGTTCAGCTCTTAAAAGTTTTTGAAGAGCAAAGAAAGAAACTTTTATAAGCAATAGCATGACTTCAACACTTATGAATTACATTTCAAATAGAAATGGACATTAAAGGTGTTTGGATTAAAATAAATGACATAAATGTCAGTAATAATAAACTTAACAGGGTTATTTAACTATAGTGTTGCAATGGGCTACAAGTATAGGCTTTTTTTCTTTGTTGACAAAGTTAAAGACAAACATCTTAATTTGCGAGAACTAAACCTGTACACTACCGTGATATAAACACGTCTTTATAAAAACAGTTAAATAATTTATGATGGCAACTAATAGTCTTAGGGCCCGTTTGATATGGGTGAATCACAATCAAGTAACGAAATCTTCTTCAAATATCATTAAATTGTTTCAATTTTGGTTTTTGAAGTTTGAAAACAAATAAATCAGAAATACTACCATAGATCAATTTCAGATAATATTGGTGGGGTTACTCTCTCACTTAATATTTTCTTTTGTCTCATTTGCTTGTCATTCTTTTTATATTTATTTTCTTTTGTCTTTTCTTATCTTTGACATTTATTTCATTTTTTAAATATCTCACTTATACATTTTTTCTCCTACTTTTTTATAAAACTTATACAAAATCTAACACTAAATCCAAATCCAAATCTAAATCTGAATCCGAATCCGAATTTATTAACAAACCAAATGGACCCTTTATATATTTTTAAGAGTTAATTTCAAAAATGGTCCCTGTGGTCTGTCAGGTTTAGTCCTTTCACTTTTTTTAACGAATCATGTCCCTGTGGTTGCGACCATAACAGTTTTGGTCCTTGACCAAATTTTCTGTTTGTTTGACTGTTTAGTTGGTCATGTGACCAACACGTGAGGGGTAATTATGTCTTTTTATGTTTGGCGGGTCTTGACCAGTGTTTATATCACGTTTGACTAAATAAAATGATTCATAACCATTTTCATCCCTAAACTTCTCTCTAAAACTCTCTCAAAATCTTCAAATTGAAAAAACCCTATATTGTTCTAAGTAAAATGAGTCCTAAATCAACAATGTTGTGTGAATGGAGGGTCCGTAAGAAGGATTCAAAAGCATATCTCTATGATAAGGTTTTAAAATGTACCTTTTTGAGGGGTCGTTTAAGCCCTTATTTGATCACTTTTGTATCCGTTATTACTTAATATCGTTCATTTTCACTTTTTAGGTCTCTTGAAGGCAAATTACTGAAACGACACTTATTTGGACGAAAAGGCGCGGATATACGAAGAAAATGGCCAAAGTCAAGAATCGAGACACTCAAGCTGCTGAAACACAAGGGGACGGCGTCAGGTGTTATCTGTAACGCCGTCGCATCACTTTTGTGATGGCTCACTAGCCAAATTGCTTATTTACAAGTGACGGTGTCAGGCTTTAAAAGAGTAGGTCGTCGCAACTCAGACGGCCTAGATTTGATCCAGATGGCGTCAGAGACTGAAGGGGACGGCGTCACAAGCATAAGGTGACGCCTTCGCAAGACTAACATGGCCAAGACGAAACCCTAATGACGGCGACCCGACGGCGTCACAATTCATAAAGTGACGTCGTCGCGATTGTAATCTTATATATAGAATCCGAATTTTTTAGTTTTCAGTGTGTAGTATTTTGGAGTAAAAACCTAAACCGAACAAAGGCTGTCTTGTACAGTATTTTAGGGTTCCAAACCCTATCTTACATCCAGATAAGTGTTTTACTTCATTAATTCAATTATGTCTTCAATTACTTGTGTGTATGCTTGCATGTTCTCCATGTCCGGCTAATTTACTTGTGTGTTTGCTTAGGGAATATGAAACTTAACTATTGAATATTGATTGGTTGTCTCTTATCTTAATTGTTAATGATCTAGTAATGCGATAGGTCATTCGTTGTGTAGTTAATGCTTGATTAATCTTTGTGAACCTTAGACTATAACACCTAGAGTAGTTGTAGGCTAAACCATCCAAAGAGTACCTTAGAGTTAGAGTTTATAATTCCTAGAGATTTTGTAGATGAGACCCTTTGGTAGTTTCAAAGAGTTAGGGACAAACGCATACCCTACGACCTTAGACACACAACACAATTAAGAATAAGGACGTGACAATTCAACCATCAATAGGAGATAATTAAAGAGTAATAAAACCTAAGTAAACACATCTTTAAACCATCATACGAGCACACAATAATTAGACATAGACTACATACACCTTAGATTATATAATTAGACAAGTAGAGTAATCAGTAGAAATACCAACCCCCAAATCCAAACCCCGAGATTCGCACCTTTCCTTTTCTTAAAAATATAAAAAGATAAAAACTAATCTTCCTCAACCCCAAACTTAGCGTAGTAACTTCTCACTAGCATTCCTATTCCCCTAGAGAACGATATCAATACCCGTGGCTTACCCTAATACTACACTACAACGATTAGGTACACTACATAGGGTGTTATAAAACTTGCTCGAAGGAAAGGAAGTTCCTTTGACCCCGAACGACGCGTGTAGCGTTATCAAGTTTTTGGCGCCGCTGCTGGGGAATAGAATAGCTAGTTAGCAGTCCACCTCGTTTAGGTTTCTTTGCTTGATTCCTATCAAGTAAAATTTTTCTCAATTTTTAGCTTCCTCGTAGTCTATCCCCCTTCTTCGTGACCTTTGTTCGTAACCCCATCACTTTTCATCATGGAAGGTGATAACCAACCACCATTCATCAACCTACCACCAAATGACCCACCAAGAGCCCGTACTCTTGGTGAATACTCGAGACCAAGCCACCTAGGCTATAGAAACACCATTGAGCTTCCCGACCAAGCCTAAACTACGGCCCTGCGATCCGACACCATCCGGTTGGTGCAAAACGGATGTGCATTCCATGGACTTCGTTCCGAAGATCCCAATCAGCATCTTAAGGATTTCCTTAAAATTGTTGATTCCATCGACCTTGATGCTACTACTCGGGAGACCACGCGTCTGCGTCTCTTCCAATTCTCTCTACGGGACCAAGCTAGTAATTGGCTTGAGCGACTTCCCGCCGGCTCCATCTCAAGTTGGGATGATCTCACCTCTCGCTTCCTTGCTCAATTTTTCCCACCGGGGAGAACCACTAAACTTAGACGAGACATCTTAACGTTTCAACAACTTCAAGGTGAGTCTCTCTACAAAGCCTGGACTCGATTCAAGGACCTACTCCGTAAACTCCCTCATCAGGGCATTGATCTTTGGCATCAAATCCAAATATTCTATGACCATATCGATTTCATCACTCGACGATCCATTGATCAAGCCGCCGGTGGAAGGCTCAGCGACTTTAATGCAGAGAAATCTTGGGAAATTATAGAAGAGCTTGCTGATCAAAGCTACGAAGATTGGAATGAATCTCCTGAAACCCCTGTTAACATGGTTAATGCCATATCAACTCCTCTTGAATCTTCCGACATCACCGAGGAGCAAATGAGTGCTATTGAGAGAAGGATTTATTATCTTATGGAAAGAGATAAAAGAGCTCCCGTACAAATCCCTCGAGAAGCAGTCAATTCTGCGAATTCCACCAACCACCCAACACCTTTTTTGGAATCCCCAAGTCGTGAGCAAAACCCCAATTCCGAAAGGCGCTTCCGTTCTACTTCCCCAATACCACTCTCACCAAGCTTTAAGGAACAAATGAGGGAGTACATGGCAGCTCATACGGGGAGATTAGCCAAATTTGAAGAGGAGGTTTATAGGCAGAGAGAGGAAATGCAAGCAAAAATGACAGAAATGATGAACCTGGTAAAAGAATATACCAAGACAAAAGTTCCCAAAAAGGTACTAGTAAGAAGCAACGATTGTCCTCCCACTTCGTTTGTTAACGCCATTTCCATTATGCCTGAGGATGGAAAGGTTGAGGTGAAGAAAACTGAGGAAAGTAAGAGGGAGGAGTCTGAACCTAATAATGAGCCCGAGACCATTGAGTACTACCTAAAGCACGAAATTAACTGAAAAACCATTGCAAACCAAGTAAACAACTTTAGGTACAATGAGGTTCTTATGGAAGCCCTTGAAGGAAAAATAACAGAAGAAGAGTATGACGCCCTGCCTATGGGACCTCTGTATGAGTTGGTTCTAAAAAAACCATTAACAAAAAAATGAGACACCACAGGGAACTTCGTGATACCATGTAGCATAGGTGATATTGATAATATAAATGCCTTAGCTGATCAGGGGTCTGATGTGAACATAATGCCATTATTAATCTATAATAAGTTGACTAGGGAGAAGCCAGCCAAGACCGATCTTAGACTTTCCTTAGCTAATCACACCTATGTCTACCCTATAGGAATCGCAGTGGATATTTTAATAGAGGTGGCTAATATCGTTTATCCGGTGGATTTCGTTATCATAGATGTTGAGGAAGATAGAAACATGTCGTTCATTCTTGGGACACCATTTCTGGCCACCGCCAAGGCAACCATCAAATGCGGGGAGGGCATCATGATACTTAAAAGCGGAAAAGGGTACGCTAGGATACCCATCGTTCCAAGATACCCTCTTAAGATCATGGAGAAGATTACGGGTGAAAGTCCACAAGTCCCTAGCAATATAGTTAAGAAGAAAATGAATGATTGGGAAAAAGGGCTTAGAGATTTTATGGTTCAAGGATTGCATGCAACATTGTGGAAGCCCGATAAGAAGTTAGGAAATAATCCCACTTTGATACCAAAGGCACAAAGGAACCCTAAGGAATTTCTAAAGGGAGATAAAGTACTTCTGTACAAATCACGGATAAGGGCATTACAAGGTAGAAACAAACCAAGATGGTTTGGGCCTTTTACAGTAAAGGAAACCAATCTAAAGGATAAAACCGTCACCATAATAGACGACGTTGGCAAGGAATCCACGATAAGCATACAACGTCTACGCCCTTTTGACGAAGGGAAAGTGAAGGGAGGAGATGACAGTAATGAAGTCACGTAAGGGCACGACTACGAGTCTAGCTACAAGACTCATAAATAAAGAAAAGCGCTTCGTGGGAGGCAACCCATGCTTAATTGTTTGTTTGTTAGTGTCATATATCTTTTATTGATTGCTTACTCTCATGTTTAAATTTGTAAAAATGCTTTATTTTGTTTTTAACCTCGTCTTAATTGCATATAAAGGTATTTTACATAAATGATAAGTGTAGGGAGGATTACACACGTTTTCAAAAGAAAAGTAAACATGAGAATTTCAATTAATTAAAAGATATATATGTGTGTTTGTTCGAGTCAAATGCTTGTATCGAGTCATAATGGATGTTTTGCAAAAATTTTTCCAGACTCTAAAGATGTAAATTTTCCATAATTTTTTTAAGAAAATCGCAGATCAGTTTTTGTCAGGATAACCTGACGGCGTCAGGATCGCAACCTGACGGCGTCAAGAAGGAGTAAGAACAACAGATTACTTTTTTTCTCATTTTCTGAGCTACTTATAAATTTTTGGAATTTTCAAGATCTTAATTTTCCAGAAATTCTGTAAACATCCATTCCACAAGCATTATATCCTAGTTTAATAGAGTCTTATATATATTATTACCGCCGATTTTACGTGAAGGTTTCATTTGTTTTCTTCAAGTGTGCAGGTTTAATTTACTAAGAAGAAGATACATGAGATTGGAAGGAGCTTTTCATGCATACATTCTTCTTGGAAAGGATTTAACCACCACTTTACACGGATCCTACCGAGCTAATCAGGGGAGTATTAGTTTCTTTCGTTTTTAATTACCTTCCATTATCATAACTTTGATACTTTCGGGGAACATTGGGGACAATGTTCAGTTTAAGTGTAGGGAGGGAAAATAAAACGGGAACTTTGAAACTATGCTTATCCTTGATTATTTGCTTTGTCCAATGGCATTTGTGTAATAAACCATGAGAAAATATCGGTTAGGGTAATTTTGGCACCAAATTTAAAATTTTTCATGACATATAGGAGTGGGCCATTAGTCTTAACAAAAGCATCTCACGGATAGGAAGTTATATGACTAGCACAAAAACCCTTTACCACTTAAATTCCACCCAAAATGTGAGGATCACCCTTAGATTAGTATGAATTAAAACATTCATCTTTAATGCTTAGTGTGTGAACCGGTAGTATAATAGATTCTAGAACTTGTTTTGTGATGCATCCCGAGATCGCTAGTAAGACTACACTTGTGTAGTTAGGAATAACTAAATGATAAGAGGCATTAGGATAACCCTTGTTTGATACCCGTTGATGAGTGTCTAAATACTCATCATTTTTGTACCATTTAAACTGCAAAAACATCTGAAAACACTCAGAAATGCATCAAAATGATAAAAATATCACAAATAAGTGTTTTATGTGTTTTAAATGCAAAAATATCAAAATCTGGTGAAAAACGTATCAAGTTTGCATAATTGGCAGTTTTAGTCCCCCAAGTTTCAAAAGTTGTCAAAAACAGTCCCTGGTAAATCAAAATAAAGAAAAATATCATTTCAAGTACCTAGGGATTCATGAGTTGTCAAAATTGGTCCTTGAGATTTAAATTTGCAAAATTACAACTTAAGTCCCTAAACTTTCAAAAATGACAAGTTCAGTCCTACAACTTCATAAATTACAGATTTGGTCCCTTGGAATATTGGAGATTGGCAAAACAGGCCCTTGGACTACATTTTCAGAAGTTACAGTTTTGGTCCCTGGAGATTCGAATTGTACACAAATGGTCCCTAAGCTAATTTGGTTCCATATTAAATCCAAGCCCAAAATAAAAACCCATGGCCCATTACCCTTCAACCCGGTCCAGTCCAACCCTTTTAACCCGAACCCAATCCGTTACCTACCCACGGTTTAAAATAAAACCGCCAAACACCACCTCCTTTTTCCTCTGTCTTCCCCGACCACTTTGTCTGCAACACCTCCAACTCCAGCCACCCTACTCCACACTTTGTTCCCCCCTCCTCACCTAACAGCCAAACGCATTTAATGCACCCTCCCAGCTGTTAAAACTACTTTCCCGCCAAAATGCATCAAACGGCCAATATGAGCTCAAGACATCCAATGGATGAGATTTTTAGTGGGATTTGATCAGAGGACACGTGGAATGCATATGGGTGTATAAAAGAAGAAAGGGAAGCAAGAGATACAGAGAACTTAGTTTTTTAATTTTATGTATGTCGTCTTTTTCTTAAAATGTCTTAATTAGCTTTCAAATTTGTAATTTCAAGCTTTATGGTATTGAAACTAAGTTGTTTAGTCATTGTAATTCATTTTGAGCCTTAATTCAAAGTTTCACTTAAGATTCGTATGTTCATGTTCACTGTTGCAAAAATCCAGTTTCAAAATCTTATGTCCAAGCTTCTAATAGCTTATGTTAAACTCAAATAAACTTATTTAAGCTTATTATAGCTTTGAGTAAGCTTATAAGTTATTTTCAAGAAAATTAGTCATATGGTCAACAAAAGTCAACTGTAAAGCAAGATGGGCATGGAAATGGTTACAGGGTATTGCAGAGCTTGGAATTGGGTTGGAATTAGCTTAGGATAGTGTAGTGTTGGGTTCTGTATAAGCTACATCATTGCTGGACACTTGTGAGTGTATTCTCATTTTCATTTTTTTTACTAAGTTTGCAGTTTGTGTTTGTGTTTGTATCTGTGATCATTGATGGCTTAAACCTGTTCAGTAGTTATAATTAGGATAACTAGACTAAATTTCAGCTTTAGCTTAAGCAAATTTCAGTAGGTAGCCTAGTTTACAAAGCAAATCAGTTTCTAAAAGAGTGTTTGGATCAGTAGATTTGTATGAGCTTGAGTTGTTGTTTGTGCTTCAAATCTGTTCACTCAGTCTCAAATAGGTCATTTGAACCATTCTAGTCATTCATTTGTGCATCAAATCAGCTCAAAGTCAAAATTAACTTAAACCTGTCCTCAATTCACAACTGTTGGAATTTTCAAATATCAAAAGCTTTATTCATGTTTGAAAATCAGTAGAATAGCCTAATATAGTTTCATTTAACCATATAACACCATATTCAGTCCATAAATCAAGATTAAAGTTCAATAAAGTCAAAGTTTCATAATTGACAAAAGTCAAAAACTTGCAAAACTCAGTTTTAGCCCAACTGAGATGATTTTTCATTGATTCATTCTTGGATCAAATCAAGTAAAATTGTGGGTTTATAAACTTCAACTAGTCTATTTTCTTATTACCATTTTTGTAGATTTTTGTAAATTTTTTATAAGCTCTTAAGCAGCTTGTCAAGATGGGTATAAATGCCCTGTACACACTCAGTGTATATTGAGTGTGCACAGGTTTTGTGCAAGGCTTGCACAGAGCTCATAAGAGCTTGTCTAGGTCTGGTATTTGGTTCATAAGTTCTTGGCCAGGTATTCTTTAAGTTCAAACATTTGTTTTCTAGTTTCCAGCTTATTTAAGTGCTTATTCTTAGGCTGCAAATAGGCCTCAAAACTGTTTTTAGCACTTATTCTCAAAATCATCAAATCTTTGTAGCTTGTGTTTCTGAGGTTTAAGCTTGTTGTAACTAGTTGCATTTGAGTAGTTTTAGCATAACTTAGCTTCTGTTTCAGTTTGGTGCTTATTTGTAGCCTTTTGGCTTATTTCAAGTGCTTATTCATAAGCACTTGCTTTGCAGTTTCATTTTCTTGCACACAAGCTACTGTTTTTCTATTTTTCCTAGATTCATAATATTATTTTAGACTTTTCTTGAATTTTTCAGATTTTTCTAAGTCTGTTTGCTATTTTCCCCTATTTAAATTAGTTTTTAAGCAATTTTAATTAGCTTTTAATACGATTAAATCAGAAAAGTTTCAAAAAAATAAGTTTTCATTTTTCCTAAGTTTAGATAAATATAAAAAGTCAAAAAAATATTTTTCCAGATTTTTCTTAGTTAAATTTGCATTTTTAAGCAATTTAATTAGTTTTTAATAGTTTTTAATTAATAGAAAATACAAAAATAATCAGAAAAATACAAAATTAGTTTTGAAAATTCTCTTTAGTTATTTTAGATTTTTCTAAGTCATAATTTCATTTTTCTAGTTTTATTTCATATTTTCTTGTAATTTAGGCTATTATTAAATAAGTAAAAATAGTTTTAATTAATAATAATTAGATAATTAGTTTTAAAAATAATTTTCTTTTTCTAAAAAATTTCTATTATCATTAGGTTTGTAAAAATGTCATTTTTATATTTTTAGGATTAATATTGTTTCAGTTTTACATTTTCTTTTGTACGTCACGTAGTTTTTAATTTAAGTTTTATAAAAGAAAAATCAAAAACATCATTTTGCAAATAGTGATAGCGTTTATTTAATATATTTTATCTTTTTAATCTTCTTTAATTTGCATTTAAGCCCTTGTAATTTATATACTTTTTCTGTAGTTATAATAAATCAAAACTCTTTTCCGTTCAAATCCTCTCGATCACTATACGTTTGACTATTCTCGCACAGCTCGTTGGGACATAACGACCTGGGGAAACACTATACTCCTCTGATCTTCATTGCATTTGTTTCCAGACTGTTTTAAGTTTGTTACGGCTGGCCATTCACAAGTGGCCAGCTTGTGTGATAAAACTTGACCGTCTGGGAGCGGATCAAATTTTGGCGCCGCTGCCGGGGAGCCGTGCTAAAAGTCTTACGTTTAGCAGATTAGTGATTTGAATATTCACTCTTTGTTCATACCATCCATCCTTATATATATTTATATTTTCTTATAAAAAAATCCAAAAAAAAAAAAAAAAAAAACCCAAAAACATCCAAAAACGTATAAAACACAAAAATATTTTTCTTTTGTTTCTATATATGTAAAAGATAAAAAAAAATACAAAAAGATTTGTCGTTTTCTTTGTTTAATAATAAAAACATAAAAAATTACCACCGAAAACCAAGGCAGTGTACTACCTAACTGGGGGTACGACCATAATAAGTTCCCAAACTAAAGATTAAAACTTGCCTTTGTGTCCTTGTGAGTGGTGTACCTTTTTCAAAGAAGCCATTCATCTTGTGATTATTGGTTTAAGTTCACTGTCGTTTTGCCTCGATTTTGTTTTAATTGGATTTGTTATTATCTTTTACTTTTCAAAAACGATAAAACCCAAAAAGATTCTTCTTTCCCCATTTTCATAATTCTCTTGTTTCCTTGAGTTACGTCTAGTGTCTGCGCACTCGCTCGCAAGCTCGTAGACGTATTCTTAACGAAGAAAACGTACCCGAGATACGTACCGTTGAACATCCCACCATGTCTGGAATCCAAAGGGAAGGACCTCAAGTCCAACCCGATCCACAAAATCCAGCTCCCGATCTCCGAACGATGGAGGGGCTTTGTCAACCCACGATGAATGGACGGGGCGGTCCAATTGCCCCGGTCAACATCGAAGCCACGGACTTTGGACTTAAACATCACATGATTCAACAAGTCCAAAGCTTTTGCCAATTTCACGGATCACCGGGTGAAGATGCCAACAAGCATCTTGACAAATTTCTCACTGTCACCCAAAGTATGAAGCAAAATGGGGTCTCCGATGACGCCCTTCGCTTATACCTCTTTCCTTATTCCTTGACGCTTCATGCCACCGCATGGTTTGACCGTCTTCCCAAGAACTCAATCCATAGTTTCGATGAAATGATCTCCAAGTTCTTGGCAAAATATTTTCCACCGTCGATGGTGACGAAACTAAGGAATGAAATTAGCAATTTTAGGCAGCTTCCCGACGAGTCCTTATTCGAGGCATGGGAACGCTATAAGCTTTCAATTGACCGATGTCCGAACCACAACATTTTGCTTGTCACCCAAATAGATACATTCTATAACGGGTTAACACTGAGACATCGTGACACAATCAATGCTGCTGCAGGTGGTACCTTTATGAAAAGGCGACCCGAAGAGTGCTATGATCTCATCGAAAACATGACTGCCCACCACAATTATTGGGATTCCTCTGCCGAGAGGAGTGAGTCAACGAGATCTACCACCCTTCCATCTTCAGAATTCACCACTCTCAACAAAAAGTTGGAAGAAATATCCGCCGCCATGCTTAAAATGAATCACACAAATGCTAATCAACAGGTTAATGCCGTGAACAAGAGTTGTGAGACTTGTGGTGGTCCACACCCCTATTTCGAGTGTCCAGCCTCCGGTGGCTTCACTCAAGAGAGCGTATATGCTGCTCAAGGTTCCTACAATTCGGGAGGTAATTCCTACCAACCGCAAGGAGACCGTAGTCTTCTAAGCTATCGTTCTAACAATTACCTTGGACCACCTGGGTTTAATCAAAATCAGAACAATCAACATGTGCAAAACAGAAATAATCAGTTTAATCAGAATCAGAATCGGAATTTTCAAAATCAAGGTTCTCAAAATCAAGGGAATTATAATCAAAACCGATTCCAACCTCCGCAACAAACTGTTCAAGCTCCACCTCCTCAAGCTTCCGTTGACATTGTTAGTTACATCAAAAACAATGAAGCTAAGATGGTGTCCATGCAAAATCAGATTACCTCTATGAGAAATGATTTTACATCTGAGATTAGAGCTACTAGTAACAAGATCGATAAACAAGAGAGCAAGATTGATAGCATACTTGCCCTTCTCGTGAGTCAAAACAATCAAGCTTCAACTTCAGGATCTCTTCCAAGCAACACCATTCCCAATCCTAAGGGAGAGTTGAATGCTATTGCCACCCGAAGTGGTAAATCATATGATGGACCTTCTATGCCTAGTCCTTCTCCGGTGAAGGATGTGGAACGAGAAACCGAGGTATCAAAGGACGAGGTGCATATCTCAAGCCCACGAAGTACCGCACAAGTCCAACCTTCGGTTGTCTTACCTCCAATTCCGGAACCCGTTGTTCCGATGACCAATCCTAAGCCTTCACTTCCTTATCCTTCAAGGCTTAATGATCAAAAGGCCCGCGACAAAACTAATCAACAAATGGAAAAGCTTATCCAAATCTTTCAAGATTTGCACTTCGAGATTAGTTTAGCGGACGCTCTTCTTCTTATGCCTAAATTCGGTCCGACAATCAAAAGTTTGTTGACTAACAAAGAAAAGATTTCCGAATTAGCTAAAACTTCTTTGAATGAGAATTGTTCGGCGGTTATCCTCAAAAAGCTTCCCGAAAAGCTAGGAGACCCAGGCAAATTCCTCATCCCATGTGATTTTCAAGGACTAGTTCAATGCTCCGCTTTGGCCGATCTTGGCGCGAGCATTAACTTAATGCCAAACTCCCTGTGGAAGAAGCTTTCATTACCCCCGCTTACACCTACGTGTATGGTCCTTGAGCTTGCCGACCGTACGAGTTCTCATCCATTAGGTATAGCCGAGGACGTCTGTGTAAAAGTAGGAGATTTCCATTTTCCCGCCGACTTTGTTGTTGTTGAATTTGATGCCGATCCCCGAGTACCCCTCATCCTTGGGAGGTGCTTCTTGAAAACGGGTCGTGCATTAATCGATGTTGATAAAGGGGAAATCACTTTGAGGTCAAACAAGGAAGCCGTTACCTTCAACCTCGATCAAGTTACGAGATATTCCCCTAGTTATGAAGACACTTCCGTCAACATGATTGATGTCATTGACATTGTGTCGGAGGAATATTCTCAAGAACTACTTGGATTCTCGAGTGGCAATCCCACTTCGGTTGATCCCATCGTTGCTCTCTCTTCCACATCCCTCACTCCATTTGAGGGAAGTAACTCTATTTCGGAGGAGATTGAAGCATATTTGTCTAGTGATTCGGTTTCATGGGAAATCGATCACGCTCCTATTGATATCGAGGGAGATATTCTTCTCCTCGAGAAGTTTCTCAATGATGACCCTTCATCACTCCCTCCTCAAGAACTTCATAAAGAGGAAATCAAAACCATTGAAAAATCTGATGATCCTCCCGAAGTCGAACTTAAGGACTTACCGCCTCATCTCGAGTATGCATTTTTGGAAGATGACAATAAATCACCCGTCATCATTGCTAAGGACTTGAGTGAGGAAGAAAAGACCGCTCTCATAAAGGTTTTGAAGTCACACAAGCGAGCCATCGCTTGGAAACTTTCCGACATCAAGGGGGTTGACCCGAGATTTTGTACTCACAAAATTCTCCTGGAAGATGACTCCAAACCAGCGGTTCAACAACAAAGAAGGGTGAATCCTAAAATTCATGAGGTTATCAAAGCGGAAGTCATTAAACTTCTCGATGCCGGATTGATTTACCCTATCTCGGATAGTCCTTGGGTGAGCCCCGTTCATTGTGTGCCCAAGAAAGGTGGCATCACCGTTGTAGAAAATGATGAAAACGAGTTGATTCCTACTCGACTGGTTACAGGATGGCGTGTTTGCATTGACTATCGAAAGTTAAATGAAGCCACCCGTAAAGACCACTTTCCCTTACCTTTCATGGACCAGATGCTTGAGAGATTAGCGGGAAACGAATACTACTGTTTTCTCGATGGTTTCTCGGGTTACTTCCAAATTCCCATAGACCCCCAGGATCAAGAAAAGACCACATTCACGTGTCCTTATGGAACATTTGCCTACCGGCGCATGCCTTTCGGTTTATGTAATGCTCCCGGTACGTTCCAAAGGTGTATGATGGCCATTTTCCATGATATGATCGAAAAGACTATGGAAGTCTTTATGGATGATTTTTCGGTCTTTGGGGATTCTTTCCAAACATGTCTCTCCCATTTGGACAAGATGCTTGAACGTTGTGAAAACACGAACCTTTGTCTAAATTGGGAGAAACGTCACTTTATGGTCAAAGAAGGCATTGTCCTTGGCCATAAGATCTCTAAGAAAGGGATTGAGGTGGACAAAGCCAAAGTTGATGTTATTTCAAAGCTACCTCCTCCCACAACTGTCAAAGGAGTTAGAAGTTTCCTTGGTCATGCCGGTTTCTATCGTCGTTTCATTCAAGATTTCTCGAAAATATCCCGGCTATGACCCGACTTCTTGAAAAAGACACTCCTTTCGTCTTCTCTAGTGAGTGCATTGAAGCGTTCCAAACTCTTAAAAGGAAGCTCACGGAAGCACCAATTCTAGTTGACCCCGATTGGGATTTACCATTTGAGCTTATGTGCGACGCAAGTGATTTCGCCATAGGTGCAGTTTTGGGGCAACGAAAGTCAAAACATTTCCAGCCTATACATTAGGCTAGCAAAACTTTGACTGAAGCTCAAGCACATTACACCACTACGGAGAAAGAATTACTAGCCGTGGTGTATGCTTTCGAGAAGTTTCGGCCATACTTGATCTTGTCCAAAAGCATAGTGTATACGGATCACTCGACCCTCAAATATCTTTTTGCTAAGCAAGATGCAAAGCCGAGATTGCTCCGATGGGTTCTCCTCCTACAAGAATTTGATATCACCATTCGTGATAAAAAAGGAGCGGAGAACCTAGCGGCTGATCATCTTTCCCGTCTTGAAAATCCTCATCAAGGTGTGCTCGATAAAAAGGAGATAAACGAAACGTTTCCTCTCGAGACACTTAATGTGGTATCTCATCGTGGAGATTCTAGTACCCCATGGTTTGCCGACTTTGCAAACTATCATGCGGGTAACTTTGTGGTGAAAGGGATGTCGTCCCAACAGAAGAACAAATTTTTCAAAGATGTTAAGCATTACTTCTGGGACGACCCCTACTTGTTTAAAATCTGTGCGGATCAAGTCATCCGACGGTGTGTTCATAGCCAAGAAGCCGCTGATATTCTCATGGCTTGTCATCATGGACCCACGGGGGGACATCATGGCCCGAACTACACCGCCAAGAAGGTGTTTGATTCCGGTTTCTATTGGCCCACAATTTACAAAGATGCCCATGACCTCATCACATCTTGCGACTCTTGCCAACGTCATAGTAACATCTCTAAAAGAGATGAAATGCCTCAAAATGCCATTCAAGTGTGCGAGATCTTTGACGTATGGGGCATCGACTTTATGGGGCCGTTCCCGTCTTCTCGAGGAACAAGTATATACTCGTGGCGGTCGATTACTTGTCTAAATGGGTGAAGGCGAAAGCGCTACCTACCAACGACGCCCGAGTAGTGGTGAAGTTTTTAAAGTCTCTCTTTGCCCGTTTTGGAACTCCCCGTGCCATCATTAGTGATCGCGGTACACACTTTTGCAACGACCAATTCGCAAAAGTCATGCTTAAGTACGGTGTCACTCACCGTCTCTCCACCGCATATCACCCACAAACTAGTGGGCAAGTGGAAGTTTTGAACCGTGGTTTGAAAATAATCTTGGAGAGGACCGTAGGTGAAAATCGTACATCTTGGTCGGACAAATTAGAAGATGCACTTTGGGCCTTCCGTACCGCTTACAAAACACCCATCGGGTGTACTCCTTACAAGCTCGTGTATGGAAAGGCGTGTCATCTCCCGATCGAGCTTGAGCACAAAGCCTATTGGGCCTTGAAGCATGCAAATTTCGACCTCAAGTCTTCGGGTGATCACCGGAAAGTTCAACTCAACGAATTAAATGAACTCCGTGATCAAGCCTACGAGAACTCTTTGATCTACAAAGAAAAGACAAAGAAGATCCATGACTCAAAGATTAAGAACCGCGTTTTCAACGTTGGTGACCGAGTCCTTCTTTTCAATTCTAGATTGAAGATCTTCTCGGGGAAACTTAAGACCCGTTGGACTGGTCCATTCACCATTGCCAAAGTATTTCCATATGGCACCATCGAATTATCTCAAACAGACGGGCCAAACTTCAAAGTGAATGGACATAGGTTGAAGCACTATTTTGGAGAGGACATTCCTCCTGTGGTTGTCCCAGATCTACAAACTTTCCCCATGAACCAATGAATGCGGGGATCGAGTCAAGCTAGCGACTCGGGAATCAAAAACAGTAGCATTACATATGGGTTTTCACCCATGTTTCTGACTTCTTTCTATTTTCTACCACCCTAGTATGGGGGAGTTGCCCCCCGCTATTGTATATAAGTTTTCAAAAAAAAAAAAAAAAAAAAAAAAAAAAAAAAAAAAAAAAATTCAAATAATGGCCGTAATATTTCTCTTTTACGTTCTCAGTTTCGGCATAACCGCCGGTACTTTGAATATTGAGGGCAATATTCATTTCTAAGTGTGGGGGGGAATTCTCACGAATTTTATCATGTATTATACCGCCCAATTCCCCCATTTTTGGCCAAAATTTTTTTTGGAGCAAGTGTTTTACACTTACTCAACCTATGGTTATCAGTCCGCCATGTCTAATAAACAAAAGGATTGGCTAATCCAGGAGCAAACGGCTCTTGGTAAAGATTTATCAAATCCGTTGACGGCTTGCAATTTGCCCAAAATTGTATGGTGTTCAGCTCACCATATCTTTAATTAGTGAAGAGTTGGCTAGCCCGCAAGTTTATGGCTTGTGGTAAAGGCAGTGGAAAAACCATAATTGGTAATCGACTCACCAAAGATAATATTGATAATTTATCTAAGAGTTGGCTAGTCCAGAAGCAAACGGCTTCTGGTAAAGACAAATCAAATCCGTTGGAAGCTGGTGGTTTGCTCAAAATCATATGGTTATCAGTGTGCCATAGTTCTTACTTGAACTGAAACATTTGGCTACTCCAGAAGTAATGGCTTTTGGTAAGGAGATGAAATCCATTAATTTTTCTCAAAACATTGCTAGGGACTAGCAATATCTTAGTGTGGGGGATTGATGAGTGTCTAAATACTCATCATTTTTGTATCATTTAAACTGCAAAAACATCTGAAAACACTCAGAAATGCATCAAAATGATAAAAATATCACAAATAAGTGTTTTATGTGTTTTAAATGCAAAAATATCAAAATCTGGTGAAAAACGTATCAAGTTTGCATAATTGGCAGTTTTAGTCCCCCAAGTTTCAAAAGTTGTCAAAAACAGTCCCTGGTAAATTAAAATAAAGAAAAATATCATTTCAAGTACCTAGGGATTCATGAGTTGTCAAAATTGGTCCTTGAGATTTAAATTTGCAAAATTACAACTTAAGTCCCTAAACTTTCAAAAATGACAAGTTCAGTCCTACAACTTCATAAATTACAGATTTGGTCCCTTGGAATATTGGAGATTGGCAAAACAGGCCCTTGGACTACATTTTCAGAAGTTACAGTTTTGGTCCCTGGAGATTCGAATTGTACACAAATGGTCCCTAAGCTAATTTGGTTCCATATTAAATCCAAGCCCAAAATAAAAACCCATGGCCCATTACCCTTCAACCCGGTCCAGTCCAACCCTTTTAACCCGAACCCAATCCGTTACCTACCCACGGTTTAAAATAAAACCGCCAAACACCACCTCCTTTTTCCTCTGTCTTCCCCGACCACTTTGTCTGCAACACCTCCAACTCCAGCCACCCTACTCCACACTTTGTTCCCCCCCTCCTCACCTAACAGCCAAACGCATTTAATGCACCCTCCCAGCTGTTAAAACTACTTTCCCGCCAAAATGCATCAAACGGCCAATATGAGCTCAAGACATCCAATGGATGAGATTTTTAGTGGGATTTGATCAGAGGACACGTGGAATGCATATGGGTGTATAAAAGAAGAAAGGGAAGCAAGAGATACAGAGAACTTAGTTTTTTAATTTTATGTATGTCGTCTTTTTCTTAAAATGTCTTAATTAGCTTTCAAATTTGTAATTTCAAGCTTTATGGTATTGAAACTAAGTTGTTTAGTCATTGTAATTCATTTTGAGCCTTAATTCAAAGTTTCACTTAAGATTCGTATGTTCATGTTCACTGTTGCAAAAATCCAGTTTCAAAATCTTATGTCCAAGCTTCTAATAGCTTATGTTAAACTCAAATAAACTTATTTAAGCTTATTATAGCTTTGAGTAAGCTTATAAGTTATTTTCAAGCAAATTAGTCATATGGTCAACAAAAGTCAACTGTAAAGCAAGATGGGCATGGAAATGGTTACAGGGTGTTGCAGAGCTTGGAATTGGGTTGGAATTAGCTTAGGATAGTGTAGTGTTGGGTTCTGTATAAGCTACATCATTGCTGGACACTTGTGAGTGTATTCTCATTTTCATTTTTTTACTAAGTTTGCAGTTTGTGTTTGTGTTTGTATCTGTGATCATTGATGGCTTAAACCTGTTCAGTAGTTATAATTAGGATAACTAGACTAAATTTCAGCTTTAGCTTAAGCAAATTTCAGTAGGTAGCCTAGTTTACAAAGCAAATCAGTTTCTAAAAGAGTGTTTGGATCAGTAGATTTGTATGAGCTTGAGTTGTTGTTTGTGCTTCAAATCTGTTCACTCAGTCTCAAATAGGTCATTTGAACCATTCTAGTCATTCATTTGTGCATCAAATCAGCTCAAAGTCAAAATTAACTTAAACATGTCCTCAATTCACAACTGTTGGAATTTTCAAATATAAAAAGCTTTATTCATGTTTGGAAATCAGTAGAATAGCCTAATATAGTTTCATTTAACCATATAACACCATATTCAGTCCATAAATCAAGATTAAAGTTCAATAAAGTCAAAGTTTCATAATTGTCAAAAGTCAAAAACTTGCAAAACTCAGTTTTAGCCCAACTGAGATGATTTTTCATTGATTCATTCTTGGATCAAATCAAGTAAAATTGTGGGTTTATAAACTTCAACTAGTCTATTTTCTTATTACCATTTTTGTAGATTTTTGTAAATTTTTTATAAGCTCTTAAGCAGCTTGTCAAGATGGGTATAAATGCCCTGTACACACTCAGTGTATATTGAGTGTGCACAGGTTTTGTGCAAGGCTTGCACAGAGCTCATAAGAGCTTGTCTAGGTCTGGTATTTGGTTCATAAGTTCTTGGCCAGGTATTCTTTAAGTTCAAACATTTGTTTTCTAGTTTCCAGCTTATTTAAGTGCTTATTCTTATGCTGCAAATAGGCCTCAAAACTGTTTTTAGCACTTATTCTCAAAATCATCAAATCTTTGTAGCTTGTGTTTCTGAGGTTTAAGCTTGTTGTAACTAGTTGCATTTGAGTAGTTTTAGCATAACTTAGCTTCTGTTTCAGTTTGGTGCTTATTTGTAGCCTTTTGGCTTATTTCAAGTGCTTATTCATAAGCACTTGCTTTGCAGTTTCATTTTCTTGCACACAAGCTACTGTTTTTCTATTTTTCCTAGATTCATAATATTATTTTAGACTTTTCTTGAATTTTTCAGATTTTTCTAAGTCTGTTTGCTATTTTCCCCTATTTAAATTAGTTTTTAAGCAATTTTAATTAGCTTTTAATACAATTAAATCAGAAAAGTTTCAAAAAAATAAGTTTTCATTTTTTCTAAGTTAAGATAAATATAAAAAGTCAAAAAAATATTTTTCCAGATTTTTCTTAGTTAAATTTGCATTTTTAAGCAATTTAATTAGTTTTTAATAGTTTTTAATTAATAGAAAATACAAAAATAATCAGAAAAATACAAAATTAGTTTTGAAAATTCTCTTTAGTTATTTTAGATTTTTCTAAGTCATAATTTCATTTTTCTAGTTTTATTTCATATTTTCTTGTAATTTAGGCTATTATTAAATAAGTAAAAATAGTTTTAATTAATAATAATTAGATAATTAGTTTTAAAAATAATTTTCTTTTTCTAAAAATTTTCTCTTATCATTAGGTTTGTAAAAATGTCATTTTTATATTTTGAGGATTAATATTGTTTCAGTTTTACATTTTCTTTTGTACGTCACATAGTTTTTAATTTAAGTTTTATAAAAGAAAAATCAAAAACATCATTTTGCAAATAGTGATAGCGTTTATTTAATATATTTTATCTTTTTAATCTTCTTTAATTTGCATTTAAGCCCTTGTAATTTATATACTTTTTCTGTAGTTATAATAAATCAAAACTCTTTTCCGTTCAAATCCTCTCGATCACTATACGTTTGACTATTCTCGCACAGCTCGTTGGGACATAACGACCTGGGGAAACACTATACTCCTCTGATCTTCATTGCATTTGTTTCCAGACTGTTTTAAGTTTGTTACGGCTGGCCATTCACAAGTGGCCAGCTTGTGTGATAAAACTTGACCGTCTGGGAGCGGATCACCCGTACTATAATTACTTCTTCCACATCGGTTGAGTAATTCCGCCATACCTTTGCATTGTATTCATCTTTAGTACACGATACCCCTAGTTAACCCCTCAGAGCCTATCCTTTTCGCGTTTCTCGTGATGTTTCGGTTTTCCGGAATATCAATGAAGAGCATTGTTTACACCCCACCCCCAAATGTACACCCAAACCGCCTTTGCCTACCTTGTATGCACTCACTTTTAGTGCATTATTGTTATCACACTAAACCCTTAGTTCAATTATCTAGTTGCTTGCATAAGTTGCTAAGTCGAGTCATATCCTTTGTACACAGTTTTGGGACGATTAGGGCTCATGGGAAAAGTTAAAGTTTATGAAATGACGGGAAGGGAACGTTAAATTCAAATTCCCTTTATTTGTGTAATAATGTACTCCAAGTGTTTTGATCTTTTCAATTCGAGTCAAATTAGTGTTAGAGTAATAAAAAAAACTCAAGTGTAGGGATGTGCCTATAAATCCCTATCATTTTGATGTTACCGTAAAGGATGGTAGAGTAAAAGTGTATGAAAAAAAAAAAAAAGGGCTACCATCCTACATCTATCTTTAAATTTATGTTTGTTTGTTTCAGTTATCTAGAGTCTAGAGTGTCGAGTCTTGGCTTAGCAACGCCATTCTTCGTATGCTTGTAACATAAGGATTTTTGACTTGCCACCACTAAATAGCCTATCCCACCAAACCCTTTGTTTCCCTACCGTAAGCCTAACATTACAACCCTTTAAAAGACCTATTTGATAGTCTTTCCTAGGTACTTACGCCAAACCGATGGAGGTTTGATCTATTCTCAATCCTATGGTAATCTATGTACTAGGACCGGTTAATGAGTGTTTATCTTCCATTTCCAACTTGTTATATTTCATATACACCCGAGAGATGTGAGTATCCAAACACCCCACGTGAGGTGCTAGTATGTAGTTTCCGTGCTTGTTATGACTTTTACGGGGCTTATATGTGTTGTGGATTGTTTTAAACCAATGCTTCATGACCCCTAACTTATAAATTAATTGGCTAAAAGCACATTTGCTTGAGGACAAGCAAATACCAAGTGTAGGGATATTTGATAAGGTTTTAAAATGTACCTTTTTGAGGGGTCGTTTAAGCCCTTATTTGATCACTTTTGTATCCGTTATTACTTAATATCGTTCCTTTTCACTTTTTAGGTCTCTTGAAGGCAAATTGCTGGAATGGCACTTATTTGGACGAAAAGGCGCGGATATACGAAGAAAATGGCCAAAGTCAAGAATCGAGACACTCAAGCTGCTGAAACACAAGGGGACGGCGTCAGGTGTTATCTGTGACGCCGTCGCATCACTTTTGTGACGGCTCAGTAGCCAAATTGCTTATTTACAAGTGACGGTGTCAGGCTTTAAAAGAGTAGGTCGTCGCAACTCAGACGACCTAGATTTGATCCAGACAACGTCAGAGACTGAAGGGGACGGCGTCACAAGCATAAGGTGACGCCGTCGCAAGACTAACATGGCCAAGACGAAACCCTAATGACGGCGACCCGACGGCGTCACAATTCATAAAGTGACGCTGTCGCAATTGTAATCTTATATATAGAATCCGAATTTTTTAGTTTTCAGTGTGTAGTCTTTTGGAGTAAAAATCTAAACCGAACTAAGGTTGTCTTGTACAGTATTTTAGGGTTCCAAACCCTATCTTACTTCAAGATAAGTGTTTTACTTCATTAATTCAATTATGTCTTCAATTACTTGTGTGTATACTTGCATGTTCTCCATGTCCGGCTAATTTACTTGTGTGTTTGCTTAGGGAATATGAAACTTAACTATTGAATATTGATTGGTTGTCTCTTATCTTAATTGTTAATGATCTAGTAATGCGATAGGTCATTCGTTGTGTAGTTAATGCTTGATTAATCTTTGTGAACCTTAGACTATAACACCTAGAGTAGTTGTAGGCTAAACCATCCAAAGAGTACCTTAGAGTTAGAGTTTATAATTCCTAGAGATTTTGTAGATGAGACCCTTTGGTAGTTTCAAAGAGTTAGGGACAAACGCATACCCTATGACCTTAGACACACAACGCAATTAAGAATAAGGACGTGACAATTCAACCATCAATAGGAGATAATTAAGGAGTAATAAAACCTAAGTAAACACATCTTTAAACCATCATACGAGCACACAATACATAGACTACATACACCTTAGATTAGATAATTAGACAAGTAGAGTAATCGGTAGAAATACCAACCCCCAAATCCAAACCCCGAGATTCGCACCTTTCTTTTTCTTAAAAATATAAAAAGATAAAAAATAATCTTCCTCAACCCCAACCTTAGCGTAGTAACTTCTCACTAGCATTCCTATTCCCCTAGAGAACGATATCAATACCCGTGGCTTACCCTAATACTACACTAGAATGATTAGGTTCACTGCCTAGGGTGTTATAAAACTTACTAAAAGAAAAGGAAGTTCCTTTGACCCCGAACGACGCGTGTAGCGTTATCACTCTATTATGATTATCATAAGTATATTGGATTGTCCATTCTTAATTGATTTTTGTTGATCAATAATATTGTGTAAACTCATATTTTTTAATGTCACTAGGTAAATTCCAAGTGTTTTTTGTCTGAAGATAAACCATCGTGGTGCATTTACGACTCCTCCCAAGATACGATATAAAGGTAGGAAGGTTAACTGGATAGACACAATAGATTCTGATGTGTTTTCAATTATTGAGGTTAACACTATGATGAAAGAGTTAGGTTATGAAAACTCATCATTTGAGTATTGTTATAAGGAACCTGACACGGATTTAGATAATGGCCTAAAGAAGTTAGTTAGTGATCAGGATGTCTTGCAAATGATGAACTTTTTTGCTAAGTATACGGTAATTGATTTATATGTTGATCATGGTTTACTTAAGGTGTAACACCCCCAATTCCGTGATACGCAGCGGAATTCAAACTGGGTGTTACTTCATGGCACAACAATTATAATAATAGAAAACGATATTTAATTGAATCGTTTTAAAAGATTTATCATTCGAATATCAGAGTTTACAAAATGAGGTCCCAGTAGTTTCGTAGTTTATTAAATAAGGTTTCGAATGATAATAAAATTTATAGCCTTCTTGAGTATCCGTGCTCCTCCGTGACAGCCTCGTTCATTATGGACCTGAGATAAACATGCTAAAAGTGTCAACACAAAGGTTGGTGAGTTCATAGATTTTGTTGCGAAGAAGTTGAAAAGTCTATAAAGAATGTTCACACAGCAAAGGCATTGTAAATTCACTCAGTTGCAAATCCTGCCAATACAAAACTTGCAACCTGTGTGTTCACAACCCATTGCTAAAATATAATGCAAGTAAGTCAGTTGATTTCAATAGTTTCAAGTTCGGGTGAATATTTGTAATAATACAATTATTGATCAATTAAATAGTGGGTTACATTGTATTACACCCATAATTCGTTTGCTTGCCCTAACCGGGTCAATCACAAAAGATAGTTTGTTTATTTGCCCTAACTGGGTCAAAGTTGAGTGAATCCATAGGATTTATATGCAAAATCAGTTTAACACAAGTTTCAAGTTTAATAAACAGTGGGCTACGTTGGTATACGCCCATAACAAAAACAGTAGGCCATGTTGTTAGCACCCATAGGTCTAGTAGCTGCAGTACAATATAATTACAGTACTGTGTTATTGCTCTAAGCTCATGACACTCAAACCTTTACAATTGGACATCATAAAAATGATGTTAGTACAGACATCATAGAGATGCTGTCTGTAACAGTGCCCTCGGGCAGGAGCTTGCCATTCTCCCGTTTGTTCTCAAATATAGTGCATTTGTTACCTATCCGGCTAACACAAATGGGGCGTCAACTACCAACAGATCTATTCACGATATTCGTGTTCACTCGCAAGTGATTAATGGTTCATGATATGAGGGACTTTTAGTGGCAAAAGTGTGTCTTAGGCAATAACTATCAAGATAGCATATATAAAAATACTTGTGTTTGTGTTTGCAGCATAAACGCATAAAGCGGTAATATGTAAGTTTAAAGTACTTGTGAAAGTAAAAGCAAGTAGTTGAGCATGTATCTCCCCCAAAAGTAGTACAAATTAATTGAAAATAGGGGCCATGAACTCACCTTAGAGTGTAGTGACATAAGTAATGCAACAGTGTCAAGGAGTATGACAGAACAATATAAAGAAGTATAGCGTAGTGATACGGAATCGGCATAACCTAATGAATATAAGCTTTTCTCAAAAATATGACACGCAAAGTACTCAAATGTGTATGAGTTTTCGTAAGATAGTACGTGTTAGTTTTCGTGGAAGTTTCGTATCAACGTTTGTAAAATGTTTAGTTTCATCATTCGTGTGGTATAAAATCATATACTCAAGACAAACGCATGCCAAAGTATAATATATATATATATATATATATATATCACATATATAATATAAAGTTAAATAATAGACAAGATGTCTCAAGAAAACGAGTCTCAAAAGTATTGACGGGTGAATTCTAGGCGAGAGGATAATGACAAGAAAACATGTCAAAAAAGCAAGTCAATTAGGCTCTAGCCCGATAATAACTTAAATCCAATTCAAGTTCAATGTGTCCAATGTTCTTATTCCGGTATCTTAAGTCCAATATCTCAAGTCTATCACGAGAATAAAAATCCAACATGTCCAAAAATGTCCGATTATATAGTCTAAATAATATTAATCCAATATTAGTCTATTAAGCTTGTCCAATATAAGTCCAATGTCTGATATCAACAACCTTTGTCCAAAGTTATATATGTATATATATATAATTCGTTACGAGTCCGATATATCTAGTTTGTCCAAACAATACAAGTCCAATTTGTAATGTCTAAATCCGTATTATCCAAGTCCTATAAGTAAGTCTAATAAGTTAAGTTCACTTAATAGTCTATTAAGTCTAAAATATTATATAAATCCGTCAATGTTTATAGTCCGGTTCAAAGTTAATAATTCCAAGACATAACCCGAGACTTAATCGATAATACTGAGGTCAATATAACACAAAACCTTATCACAATAAGCTAGAGCACATAAGCTCAAAAGCCAAAATGAAAACTAGGACAAAACTAAACACCCCGTGGGTGTTGGACCGGACTGAGAAATAAACCAAACCAAGTACACCCTTTCGAGGGCTGAAATAAGCCAAACAAACACCAAACACCTCTTTGGTGTTACTGCTGTGAACCGAGGATCAACCAAGGCAAACAAATACACCCTTTTCGGGACTGAAAATAAGCAAAACAAACACCCCCAGTTGCGCAGAAAATCAGCAGCTAACACACCCTATTTAGTGCAGCAAACGCACCCTTTTTGGTGCAGAAAATCAGCAGCAACGCACCCTTTTTAGTGCAGCAAATGCACCCTTTTTGGTGCAGAAAATTAGCAGCAACGCACCCTCTTTAGTGCAGCAAACGCACCCTTTTTAGTGTAGCAAACGCACCCTTTTTGGTGCAGAAAATCAGCAGCAACGCACCCTCTTTAGTGCAGCAAACGCACCCTTTTTAGTGTAGCAAACTCACCCTTTTTGGGGCAGAAAATCAGCAGCAACGCACCCTCTTTAGTGCAGCAAACGCACCCTTTTTAGTGTAGCAAACGCACCCTTTTTGGTGCAGAAAATCAGCAACAAACACACCCTATTTAGTGCAGCAAACGCACCCTTTTTGGTGCAGAAAATCAGCAACAAAACAAACCCTTTTGTTGGGTTCAAATAGTAGAAACAAATACCCCTGTGTGTGGCTGCAACAGCAGGCAACAAACACCCCTTTGTGTGTCGTTGCTGAACCAGAAGAACAAACCAAGCACACCCTAAACTGGGCTGCTTTGGTGGACCGAGCACAACAACCAAACACGCCCTTTGGTGTGGGTCGTAGCACGCAACAAACACCCTCTTGGGGCTGTGACACGCAAATACGAACACCCTTTTGGGGTGGGCTGCAATAGCAGACAACAAACACCCCTTGGGTGTAGCTGCAACAGCAGACAACCAAACGCCCCCTTGGGGTTTTGTGGCTGACGCGAACTGATAAAGAGTAAATTACACCGTTCGTCCTTTGACCAAAAAAGGTTTACCGTCCATCCTTAAATGGCAAACGTTACGTAGCGTTAGTCCTCCACACTAACGGGCTCCACTAACGGGTGTTAGGCACCCATCCACTGAGGGTATTTGAGTCTTTTCCCAAACCCACTAGCATCAACTACCCCCACCCTCATCCAACCCACCACCATATCTTTTTCACCATTCCTCTCTCTTTAACATCATCAATCATTTATCCCCCCAATCTTAATCTCAACCACCATCAGTCACCCACCATCTCCGGCAACAACCAAACCGTCACCCACCATCTCACTGCCATCAAATCGTCGCCCACCATCTCCGGTCATTATATTATAATTTCAATACCAATAATCACGAATGGTTTTAACTTTTAACATTGAGTTAGAACAAAAGAAACATATTACAAAGTAAATAATTAAAAATAGCATATGAGATAATGGATATGCAAATCATAGAAAGAAGTAGATGTGATGGCTCATGTGCTAGTTCAAGAATCAACAGCCATCATCATCTTAAAATCCTGTTACAACCTATTACTATATAAAATACCCATTACTACATAAATCACTCGTCCAATCCAAGCCAACATATAAATCATTTTTTTTTGTATCTTGTCATCATCCTCACTTCATTTTAAAGAGAAAAAACTCAAATAATACTTTCATTCTTAAGCTTTTAATTATACAAATAGTCTTAGTTCCTGGGAATTTAATATGGGTTTTTGTATCATGTTCCTAATTTGATGGATTTGAGTGGTGGCGGCCACAGATCTAGGTGAAGGTGGAAGTGCCGGTTGGTTTGGGTGGTGGTGATTCTTGTGGCAACGGCAACAGGTCTGGGTGGTTGTAGCTGTGGCAACTGAAACGACAACGGGTGGCGGTGGCAGCGAGGTGTGACGATGGCTGTGGTGGTTGTAGCTTTACGTTAGGAAAATATATAACAGTTGGAGGTTTGTTTTCTTGTGTTATGGTCTTTTAATGATGTCTTTGTTGGTGCTTGGTGTTTTGATAATTTTGTTATTGATCTTGGTCTTGAAATGAAGATGAACAGTTTTTAACGTTTGAGTGATTATTGTGTTAGGGTACAGTTCTGGGATGCATGTGTTTGTGTAAAAGAACAAAAAAAGTAATAATGTTGTAAGCTCTGTTGTAAAAATCGGCCCAGGCGGCCTATTAATCTCCGCATAATCGCTAATCGCTCAGTAAACGCCTTGATTTTTCATAATCGGCCTATTTAATCGTTTGGTCAAAGATCGCTTAAAAATCGGTCAACAAACCGATTAATCGGACAAAATCGAACAAAATCGGTCTAATCGGACAAAATAGATTATAAATCGGTCAACAAAATTGCTTAAAAATCAGACAAAACCGCTTAAAAAACCGGTTAACAAACTAATTAATCGAACAAAATCAGTCAAAGCTCGCTTGAAAATAGTCAACAAACCTAGTAATATCTATCTTTGACTTTGAACTTTGAATAATTATGCATTAGGTTTATATTTGAACACTTGAAATATTTGAACTTTGATACACTATGCTTATCTCATACATATAATATAATACAATATCTAAAATTACAATTTTGTGCATCAAAATTATAATCCAATTAATCCCCGCCTAACCGATTAATCTCTAGGCCCTACCCGACCGCCTCACTAGCGCCTAGCGATTTTTACAACCATGGTTGTAAGGTGTTTATATGCTTTTGAATTTATGTTCTTGAGTGGGTGGATGAAGATATTGAGTGTTGTGGATGAAGATGGGATTTGGAAATATATTTTGTGTTTGGTGATGATTTATGGTGGTGGTGGTGAGATGATGAAGATGGTGGTGTTGTTAGTGAGGTGGTTAAAAATAGTAGATGAAGATGGATTGATGCAAGAAGAAGAAAGTGGGGGTAGTTGATGCTAGTGGGTTTGGGAAAAGACTAAAATACCCTTAGTGGATGGGTGCCTAACACCCGTTAGTGGAGCCCGTTAGTGTGGAGGACTAACGCTACATAACGTTTGCCATTTAAGGATGGACGGTAAACCTTTTTTGGTCAAAGGACGAAACTTTTCGGTCAACGTAAACCACAAGGACGAACGGTGTAATAACAACAAAAATTCATCTCGGGTTTACTTTACACTGAAGCAAACAAACACGACTAACGCACCCTATGTGGGTGTGGTCTGACCGGGAGCCAAAACCAAATAAATACAACACCCTTTGGGTGGTTTTTCTCTTTGACCAGACCGAACAACACCTTCCCGGGTTTAATTAACAACTCAAGTAAATCAAATCCTATTACTAAAACTAATGACATGATATACAACTCAAAACAATACCAAAATAATATATGGCAATGAGCAGATTAAACATAACTCGTGACCTTATACAGGTCACGACTTATGCCCTTATCGGGTTTAAACTCTTACGAGTACAAAAACAGTAACAACTACATCACCACAGTCCATATAGGTCTAGGTCCAAAACAGGAACGCTAGTAAACCCGTGGTCAATCGGGTTGACCCGACCCGATTGCCAAAACCGAATCAAACAAACACCCTTTGAATCTGATTTTTACCACACGAATTTGTTATCAAAATCGTTTTTAATCAATCTTTCATCCACGAAAACAAAATAATAAATTCACAGTTGGTTTTGTAATCAAAAGAGATTAACAAGATCAGTGTGTGTTGACATACCACAAGTATCAAAAGAGAAGAAGGTATGATGGTGCGGCTGTGGTGTTTTAACTCGAACCAAATAACCTACATGACCCTAGAATCACATCTATACCCATAACCACGATCACTTGAACCTGATGGTGATGGCGGTTATGATGTGGTGAGGGCAGAAGTGGTGGTGATGTGAGGCGGTGGTTGCTATATGCTAGAGAGAGAGAGATGGAATGTTTGAGAGAGATTGAGATGGGAGATAGATTTGATTTATCTGAATATAAGTAGTAGTGATGAGGCGGTGTAAGTTATAAGATAGGGATGAGCTTGTTTTATTATTATACCTTGTATCCCGTGTCTCGTTGAGCTAAAGTGAAAACTCAGTATCTCGGTTTGGTAATTGCAAGAAACATATTTCTGGAAGTGTTTTTATAAAGATAATATAAAAATGAAATTATTGATTCCGAATAATGATTATCCAATTTAAACTATTACAAATGCGGTGTCAGTACGCAGGAAAAGTAAATATAACCTTTCGTTAAATAAACAGAGGTGAATGAAACATTCAGTGAGTATTAATTTGGAGTAGAGTGAATTATTTAACTTAGGAAATTATAGGTTAATTACCAGTTACAGTATTGTCTTTTACATTACGGTAAAAGTCAGATAGACACGAATCAAAGGGTAAAATAGTCATTTTGTCTTATGAAAGTTTATGTCACATTAGTTGGTTGTTGTGATCAGATAAACTGATAATGTTTAATCTTGAAAAAGGAAAAAAAATTGATGTAGAAAATCGATAGATATTCTCTTATTAGAATATTATATTAATTTAATACAAAGTGAAATTTACTGGTGGTTACATAAGGAGCCACTGAATGTAGATAACTCTTTGATTAATAATGTAGTAGATAATGATGTCTTAGATGACAATGGTGATGATGTAGTTGAAGATTTTAGTAAGGATGAATGGTTGAAGATGTGCTTAAAGTTGGTGGGTAGAAAGAAAAAGGTTGTAGTTGAAAATGAGAATGTAGGACAGTCAAATAAGAATGAAAGCATTAATGCTGAGTCAGAAAGGAACATGGTTCTGGTAGTGAGGATGATTCAGATAGCCAAGATGATAAGGATTTAAAACATACATTTTTGGGGGTCATTTAAGCCCTAAATTGATACATTTTATATCCGTTACTGCTTTAAATAGTTCATTTTCACATTTTAGGTCTTTTGGAAGCAAATTGTTGGAATCAAGCACTTTTGGACGAAAATGAGCGAAAACATGAAGAAAACCACAAAGTCAAGAAACAAGGCTGTTTTTCGCACCTGACGGCGTCCCAACTCATAGGGCGACGCCGTCGCTCACAAGGTTTTCTAAAAAGTCTCAAGAGACGGCTCAGGTAATGTTTTGGTTCTAACACATGACTATGTCACGCCTAAATCCAGAAGGGCGTCGCCCTCACTTTTCACCAGACGAACAAGGTCCATTCCAAGACGACGTTCATAATGAAGCCAGACGGCGTCACACTTTCTCACATGACGCCTTCCAACGATGACTTATCCTAAACGAAACCCTAATGACGGCGACCAGAAGGCATCATCATCAAAAGTCGGCGCCTTCGCAAGTGTAAATCTGTATATAGACTTCGAATTTTCTGTATTTTATGTGTAGTATTTCGGAGAGCAAACCCTAGTTCGTTAATAGTCCGACTTGGGCAGTATTTTAGGGTTCCAAACCCTCTTGTACACTCAAAGATAAGTTTGTTTATCCAATCTATCACCGTGTTTGTTTTATGTTTAATTATTTGTTTTTGTTCTTGCTTATCTATCATGCGTAGCTAAATTAATCTAGTGTTTGCTTAGATCCAATGAAACCTAGTTGTTGATTATTGTTAGGTTGTCTCTTGTTTTAATTGGTAGACGCTATAGTAAGGAAATTTGGCTTATTCTTTAATTGTTGCGAGCTTGAACTTCCTAAATAGCAGAAAGCTTGAGAGTGCACTTAGTCCATCGTTGTGTTTATCGCGTGAGTTGTAGCTTAAGGATAATACAGTTTTCGGGGGATATACTACAGTACTTGGCGATCCCGGATAGTCTAGAAGAGAGTTACGATTCATAGAACTAGGGAATTAGGCACCCCTATGACTGTAACATCCTGTAAAAATCCCTAGTTATTAATAAACGTTAATCAAAGATTAATTATCTATTACTATTCACACACCCATTTTTAGGCAAAATTTTAAACTTTTGCTTACACAGTGCAACAACGAATCAATATATGTTATGTGATTCCCATTTTCCTTAGAACGAGCTCACACACATACCACGATATTTTAAATTATGTACAAATCAAACCTTGGTATTTTTTTGATCGCCACAATAACACAACACACTCACAACCCCCCTGGTTCCCACTTTTCTCTTATTGGGCCTAAAATGCCAAGATGGATCCAATAACGCCTAATGGGCCTCATTAACACACTTAGACCAATATTGAACCCATTACACCCTAACCGGACCCTTAATTATTTCCTTTGGGCCTAATCCAAATCCTAAGCCCATTTACCATATCCATTAACACATTTATAATTTGTATACACGACTCAAACCCCCAACACTTTGGATCGTTTTCTTGAAATTTTGACACAAAACCTAGGTAACAAATTAAACCACTCGATTTGTCACCTTCCAAAGAATCGAGATCAACAAATGAAAATAGATTATAAAGTCATATGAACAGTGAATGAGTAACTCTTGAAAATGTCCAAGTAACCCAAATTTAATCTAAAATGTTTCAAACTTATTCCTAAGAGTTTCTAATCACTTACAATGGTTTCCTAACCATGTTATTTAATCTCACAAGTCTTACTTGACTCCCACATTTTCCTCAAACACAATACGACACGTTAAATGTTGTTTTGGACCCATTGAAGTCTTACAAGCAAACGAGCCCTAGTAGTGACTCTCCTAGCTCAACCACTTGTTCCTTGTGATGTTTAAACATTGCCAAGACCCAACACTTCTTTGTAACATTCCTAGATGTTACACCCCTATACTGGAAATACCAATAGGTCCCACCGTGATTGAATGTGGTCTAAGGACTTGACGGGATTGACTAGTCAACCCGATAGTCAAACTAATAATTAACGAATGTAATGGTATAGTTATATAAATGAAATGACCTAAGTTGCCACATTTTAAACTTAATATAAGTGTCTTATGGCCAAAATAGAAAGAATGGGACTTGAGGGACCATTTATGTCATATAGCTTAAGACACCAACAACAAGTGTCTGGATAATTCTCCATCCTCATATTATTTTCCAGAAAATTATATATGTGTGTATGTATGTCAATCATGGTAGAAAAGGAGGAAGACCATCATATCTTGATGGTCAAATTGAAAGAGAATTCATGGCCTAGTACTAGCAATAAGCCCTAATGATAATCCTTGCAAGTAAGTAATACATAATTGAAGTGTTAATTATTAATTTAAAGAGTTTGGGTTCATGTGCCCAAGTTGGGGGTTTTGGCTAGTTGTGGTTTTAAACACTAATTAAGATGTTATAGTGTAATTGGGTGAAACCTAACCCCTCTAATTGAATTGAAGGTAAAATAAGTAATTTAGGATATGATCATGTTATGATTATTTGATGATTAAAAAGAGTTATAGTAATCTTGGGGGAATCTTATTATGGATAAAAGTTAGATAATTTATGGGTTGGATCATCACATAATCAATATATGATTATGTGATGATTTGAAGTTGTTATGGTAAGCCAAATGGTTGTGTAAACCATGGCTATAGTTATTTGATGTTGTTTTAAGTGTACTTCAATTATTGTGTTTAAAGATGTTAGCTATGGATGATGTTGGATATGAGTGAAGAAGATGATGATAAATTGTGTATGGTTTAGCTTGGAGGGTAAGGTAAGTAACTTGGTTACTATGTGTATTATATGAAATTGTTATAGTATGTGATTACAATGTTGTGCTAAGTGGTTATAGATATAACATGGGATTATTGAATGGCCAAGGTATGTGTTGGATGTCTTATGTGCAAATTGTGAATAGTTACGTGTTATAGTTATATGGTTGTGATGCATATATAACGATGAATGTACTGGACATGTATTAGCCAATTACTTAATAAGCGTTATCGCTTACATGTTATAGTTGCCACGTTCTTGTAGGTTCATGTGTATCGGAAGTACTACAGCTTGGATTGGATGTTGGATCATGGAAGTTTCATAATATATGATATATCGTCAATCGACAAGTACATGTCATAGTCGTTATAGTATTTTGATTGGTCAAATGATTGTTATAGTATTGACTTGCAAATGTTGTGTCATAGTTTTGGTCTTATTGGATGTTATAGTCAATTTAAAGGGGTGTTTGGATTAAAGTGTATTTCTACCCATTTTGGGTTGAATTGGTCAAGTAAGTGTTATGTACATCAAGGATGGTTTGATTTCAGTTTGTAAGGTGTTTGGTTATTTTGTAAATGTTAAAGTGTTTGAATTGGTTGAAATGGGTCAAATTGGTAAATGCAGTTTTGCTGTCAATAATGTGCAGTTCATAGGCATGACGGCGTCATAGTTTTGTGAGTGACGTTGTCTAGCTCAACGGCGACGGTGCCGGGTCCAAATCCCTCTGAACCATCATGTGTAATTTTGAAATGTGTTCTGAGTCTCAGTTAAGTAGAGACGGCGTTGCAACTTCATAGATGACGGTGTCAGGCCGTCAAACTGGTATAAAACATGGTTTATTATAGTTCGATGCGTATGCTTTCGAATAATAAATAACTATATGTTATAGTTAAGTTGTCAATGGTCAAAATGTTATATTTTTGTCATGTTTTGTGGTATCTTATAAAATGTAAGTTATAGTCAAACGTTTCCACGTCAAAGTTTTAAAAAATATCGAGTAATTTTCGGTCAAACCGAGAATCAGGGCGTAACAAATTGGTATCAGAGCTTCGGTTTAAGTGAATTAGGTTTCCACTATAGGTTGCCTAGTCTTAAACCACTCTTAGTTGCGGAATTAAGTAGCAGAAATGTATACGTGTAAGTTATGGAATTAATTATGCCTTCATGCTATGTGAAACCTATTTGAAAATGATTTATATGTTATAGTGCTATTATGTAATTGATGTAGGTCCATGGCAGACCATATGTGTATAGGTGGATAGATCACCATGAATGTTTTATGATTGTGTAGTTACAAGAATGGAATTGGTATTGAATATGTGACGAGAGTCCATAACGGACTAAATGTGTTAAGTTATAAAATACAACACACTTTGGTACTGTCGGTGAATATATGTGATTTTATAAATTGTACGTTATAGTATTGATGCGATAGATAATTATAATCCGTTCACCGTGGATGGTGTCAGTAGGTGTGAAATGATTGTGTGATTATTTTTTATAGAAATTATAATGAGAATTGAATAGACGAGTCAAGTTGCGAATGCCTATAGAAGGTAATACAGAGTGTTCGGGGTCGAGAAAACCTCCTTTTCTACGAGTAAGCTTTTCAACCCTCTAGGCAGTGAACCTAATCGTTGTAGTGTAGTATGGGGTAAGCCTCGGGGATTGATTTCGTTCTATAAGGGAATAGGAATGCTAGAAAGAGATATATGACGAGAAGGTGGGGGTTGAGGATGATTCTTTTTAATCTTTTTTTATGTTTTTTTCTAAAGCAAAGGTAAAATCTCGGGGTATATGATTGGGGGTGGTACTTCTACCGATTTCACGCTCATACAACAGTTTGTCATACTTGCATTCCTCAGTTTTTCGATCAAGTTGTTTAAAATATGATACATTTTCTTTTTCAAGTTTTTCAAGAGCTTTTTCATATTTTGAAACAATTTCGGAGGTCTGAGATTGGAGTCTTTCATGGTCTTCAATAGAATATGTTTGTAAGACAATGGACATCATATTAGTAGCTATAACATCTTCAAAGAGAGAATCATTTAAATTTTCCATAACTTTGATGTGTTCAAAACATTCATTAGCTTTCTTTACCATGGATTCATGGTCCTTGATAAAGTCACATGTTTCTTTCAAAAATTATTGTTCAAAATGAATGACCCTCGCACTGGTGTTATTTAGCGGAGTGGCAATTTCAGTTTCAAAAACCTTTTTCATTTCATCGTGAAAACTTGAAAACCAGTTGTTAGTACTAATATTGGTTTTAGATTTAACAACTTGTTGAAGGTATCCAATTCTAGTTTTGAGGTCATCTAAAAATCTTCTTGCATCACTTGTGTTAAAAGGATTATCTAAAGACATTTGTTCCATGTTCTAAAAGGATTTTGAGACGACAATAGGTTTTGAAACTGGTTTTGACTCTTTATTTGAAACACTGGGTGTGATGGAAAACTTTGACTTTTCTTTTTGACGAACAAAAGTAATTCCAGAAAGCTTGTTAAGTTTGTTGTAATCAATTGGTTTTATTTCTGGGTTCTTTTTTTTTTTTTCATTTTTGATCTACTCTCATCAATGAGTTCTAAAGTTTCATGAGAATCATGAACTTGAACGGGTTCATGCTTATCTAACAAAGCTTTTCCATTATACAAAACATTATGTTCTTTTTGAGCTTTCTTGAGGGCACAAGGAGGTTTGTTACCAAGAGCCATTTTTTGAGTTGTATGAAAATACGGGTTTGTTTGATTTGTTAGAATATTAGTTGTTTGAGCTGAATGACCCGTTGTGACAAGCAAATTTTCCAATTTGTTGATTTTTTCATTTTTCTCAATAATTTCATCTAGAAGAGAATCTTCTCATTTTGAAAAATCAGCTATCAACTGTTTCTTCTCTTTTTCAAGATCAGAATAAGTTGCTTTTTGTTTAGAAAGTCTTCAGAAATTTCTTCCTTTAAAGATTTTATTTTCAAGCTCAACTTAACATCAAGTATGTTATACTTGATTTGCAATTGTTTTTCTCTTAAAACGGTATTTCGATAACCAATTTCTAATTTTGGCTCTTTGTTTTTGTGAAATTCAAAAGCTTTTGCATTCTCCTTGTACCTCTCAAGCTCAGCTGTCAATTTATCATTCGCGGCCTTAACATCGCGATTGACCTTTTTTACTTTCTCAATTTCAATGCCATAATTATTAATCAATTATTCAAATAAGGCACGTGTTTCCTCATCATTCTCAGTATTTTACGCCACAAAGCCTCCAATAGGATCAACATCTGGAGTTTCAGAGTTAATATTGCTACTACTCGGATTTTCCAGGTATGTATCATAGGTAGGTGTTGGTGTCACAGAATGCTGTTTGTCATGAGTAAACACATCAAATATGACATTGTTATAGCATGGATCAATGATTGGTACCTCAGATACTAAGTTGGCGTCATAAACAGGAGGTGTGTCAGAATCAGTGTCGTACTTAGCCTCATGAAGATTTGCCATGAAGATTTAGTTCGCATTGATATCCTCCCGGTCTTCCATTTCATCCATAATAACTATAAATTCATGTTCCTCAGCACTCAACTGCATCCCTGCTTCTGCCTTTTGTACCAACAACAATGCTTTCTGACGATACATTGAATCCTTCTTTTTCGGCTTAGTAGGGAAATTCCTTGCAATGTGACCCACTCCTTGACAGTTGTAACACGTAACTCGATTAGCCTGATTCACATTTCCATAATTCCCAACGACTGGAACTGCAACATTCCCATTCGGATTACCCGTTGTTCTATTCCCAACATTCTGACCCATCTGATTACCATGATACGGAACCGCCTGATTATCCATGTCAAATCCAGTAGCATATCCCTGTTGATTCCCAAAAACTCCAACCATTTGTCCTTGTTGACCCATATTCAAACCCTGCTGTGCAATTTTCCTGTTTTGAGTGTTTGATGATATCCTTTGGTTGTTAGTTGGTGTGGAATAACGTCCTTTGAATACTTTAGTCAAATAAGCAAATGCATTTGACAAAGCCTCTATTTGTTCAGCTTCAAGGTCGATGATTCCTGGTTCCTGGTATTGTGGATACTGTTGTTGTTGAATGACTTGTTGTTCTGGTGGATATAATTGTTGTTGAGGGATAACAGCTTGTGGTTGTGGGATGTATTGCTGCAAGTTGTTGTTAGTGGAAGATGATGAAGGTTGATGTTGTGTGTTCACTGGAGTTGGTGATTGTGCAATTAGTGCCAAGGGATCATGATTCTTTGCCAATCTTTCTTTCCTCACTTCATTGACTTTAGTTTGATTTTTTTTCAGAAAATCATAGAGTTGATCAAAGTTCACCTGATGTAAGTCCTTTGTTTGGTTGACAATAGTGACATAGCATCCACATATCGTAAGCAGTTTCACAGCTATCTACAGCAGCAAAGATTTCTCTTGGTAATCCTAGTTGGACGATATGTATTGCCATGTCATATGCTTCTTATCTTCTTCATTGTATTCTTCTTCTGTTTGATCACGAAAAGATGGTGGAACAGGAGGTGTTGAATTAGGATCTCCAGGGTCTTGGATTTGTCGTGGTTTGAAGGGTCGTTTCATAATGGATTGAATCATGAGTTTTCCTTAGGTTTGGTTTTGATGTAGTGGAGCATACAACTTGTCCATTGAAGATATCCACCTTTTTCCAGCATAGGAGGATGGTTTTCAGCACCGGCTGCATGGATGTCTTGTTGAGTTGCCATTGATAAAGGTATCTGTGATAAAGTTGATGTAGGATTGATTCAACGACAAAGGAGTTGTGTTTGATGAAGATTAAACTCGGTTGTTATAGTGAAAATTTGGTCTGAAAACTTAAAAACCTCAATAACTTCTTTTCGAAGTGTTTTTAGGACTCAAAGGTTGACCCCGAATGCTGAAGACGATCATTTTGATGGGTAGAACGCTGAAAACGGAGTTACGGTTCAAAAGTTATGACCGTTTGAAGTCTTGCTGAAAATCGTGTCCAAATTCGTAAATCCTTATTCGTAAAGATGGGTTCTTACTCGTAAACTTGGTCCTTACGCGTAAGATTTGAATCTTAGTCGTAAAAGCTGGTCTTACTCGTAAGAATTAACTCTTATGCGTAAACAGTATCCTTACTCGTAAGATTTTACTCTTCTGCGTAAAAAACATCCTTACGCGTAAACTTTAACTCTTATTCGTAAACAATAGTCTTACGCGTAAGATTGAACTCTTAGTCGTAAAAAAAACTGTTTTACTCATAAGAAAGAATCGTATCTTACTAACTTGTCCAAGCTAGTGAGATTTCACAAGTCGAAGTATTCCACAAACTTATCCAAGTGAGGGAAGAGCTGAATAACCGTTGTTGCACGAAGATTCTTCACTAGATGCTTATGCGTAAACCTTATATGTAAAGTACACTTCTTACGAATAAGCTTAGGCGTAAGAAAATGGTTTTGACTTTTCTTATGCGTAAGAAAAGGGTTTTGACTTTTTTACTCGTAAGCCTTACGCGTAAACTGTCCAGATTGTTGCAAAACACGATTTTTCACCCAAAAACACGATTCCAAATGATTTCTTTTGCACAAACTTTTTCTAAAACACTTAAGGATCAATAAAAACTACAACTTTAACCTAAAAAACACGTAAAAATCAAAACTTTATGACAAAAGCTCACGTTTGTAGATAAAAAACGCAACTTTTTGTAAAGTTTCAACCAAAAAACGAAACACAGTCACTCCTAAACCATGGTTAGGCGATTGATACCAATTGTAGGACCTTGTTTTTATCAACTATATCATGTTATACCACTTTAACACACGATAGAACAAGTAAAGATGAAGAACAAAAGGTGGTGACTTGAAGTGTAAATCGTATGAAACTTAGAGATCTATTAAATGACTATATGTAAATGCTTTACAAAAATAACATGTATCCTTATAATTTTACTTATGATAACATTATATTTGTGATCAACAAAACACAAAGAGATCGCTAAATATTAATAAACGTTTTTACGGTTTATTTGTATTAACAATCTCCCCCTTTTTGTTGATGACAAAACATAATGTTATTATGAGTAAAACTTAAGATTAGATGTATGTTTTGAAATCCTAAGTTTTACTTCTTCTCCCCCTTTTTTTCGAAACAAAAAGTTAACCCAATGAAGAAATAAAATGTGGAAAAATAGTCCACATATCTCTTACTCCCCCTTGATGGTAGCTCCCCCTAGATTGGGGCGTCAAGTGAGAAAAAACTAAAAGTCCTACAAAGAAAGGGTTAGTAGTAACATGCATAAATAATCTTGTGATTGAAGAGAATCAAGATTGGGAGCCAAAGTATGTAAACAAGGCCTTGTAATAAACAACAAAATGTAGTGGTATTTATGCCACATACAAGCATGTAAAAATAAGAACAATACTTGTTCTTAAAAATAACTCAAACGAAAAATACTAAAAATAGAAAATAGTAATAATGATTCCTTCCATGCTTGCATTAGGTTATGGATGGAGGTTTTGATGAGTAGTGATATTGATGTGATCAAGAATGAGGTTGAGTCTGTGTAACACCCCCAAAATTTCACAACGGAAGCGTTCGGGTCATGGGGTGCTACTAAATCAATATACACAATACAAGGTAATAAAGAATGGAAATTCTATTCAAAATATAAATTAATTTAAGAAATAGTTTTACATCATTGATTCAAAATGCAGAAGTAAAGCCCATAAAAATATATGTTGTCCCATTAAAATTTGTATTAAAATGTTTGGAAACACTTCGGATGCCATTCTTCAATGAATGCCTTTGCCATTGCCCACGCCAATAAGTAAATCTGAGAAAAACATGCTAAAATGTCAACCCAAAGGTTGGTGAGTTCATAGGTTTAAGTTAAAACATTCAAGTTGGACCATAGTTGCACATATAGCATCTCCATGAATGACACTATATGCAAAAAGGCTATTACGCTAGTACCAAGTTCATGCGACCGAAACTACGACAGTGTGCATGCATCTAGAAGCATGATAAATAAAAGCCCAGCAAGTGTATTTTCAGTAAACTCAATGAATACGATATGGTATACGTTCAACGTTTGCCTATCCGGTCAAACTCGAATGGGGGTGTCATCCCCAATAGATCTATTCATAACAATCGCGCCTCCCCAAAGGGAACTAACGGTAGCATAGTTGGGATTCAAGGTTGTTTCACGTAATAGTGTTTTCAGTTTCAGGTCCGAAAAGAGTTTTGCATGTTTCTCACCCCATAGTTTTATAAAGCAAGTAAATAAGAGTAAAAGTGGGGCTATAAATCACCTTAGCAGTTCGGTGAATAAAGCACAAAGAGAACAAGTAACAAGTAGCTCCAACACGCAACCTAAATTAGTACGATTGCTTAGCCTTTATTAATGTTTAAGACTCGATGAAACTTCATAAATTTTAAATGTTCTAGTTGTTGTTGTTGTTGTTGTTGTTGTCGTTGTCGTTGTGTCATTACTAAGTCTAAAAATATCATTTTCAAAATAATGGAGTATATTTCGGCTTATAGACGGATAATAATAGTTTACGGCAAATATAGTACATAAAATGAGACGCTTGTCGAGCTTTTGATTGTTTGAAAATGTAATAAGGTATAACTTAGTTTATAAGTTTAATATGAGTTTAGAAAACCTATCGAGCTAAGCTTACTTCGAGAAAAGAATAAAATAGGTACATATATATATACACGTTAAAACTTGGTTTCCTATATATATATATATATATATATATATATATATATATATATATACATGTTTATAAGGGCATAGGTTTTTATAGTTAGAAGAAACGATTTGGATTTATATATATAATTATTAGAAGCATATTGTCATTTGAAAATCGGTTTGACATAAATCGTCATTAGTTGTATTATTTTTGGGAATAGAGATACTCGGTTTAAACATTTCTCATTGTATCGAAAACTATATAATAGATTTTAAATCATCATAAGCATTTCTAATATAAGTCACCCATTTTTATTTAAGTGTGGTAATATATAAGTGTATTGTAGATTTTATGACGAGTCAAGGATGATGGATAAAAGAGTCGAAAAATAGTTTTGGAAAGTAGGACGTGATCGGATGTCGTGTTCGGGCTGCGGCCCAAAACAAAAATCGGGCGGACCCTTAGTGGATACCACTGGCCCGATATATATTAAGAGTGGTGGGTGGTGGCCCAAAACTCAAACCAAACGGACCCTTTAGTATAAAGGAGTGGGCTGCGGCCCAACTCCAAAACCAAACGTACTCAGGCTGGGGTATCATAGTAGGAAGCAGGAAAAGGAACAATAAAGATTTTGGAGGACCATTGATATATACTGCTAGTGTATCGACTTTGGACACGGAATGGTAACTAGGTATAAAGGGTTACATATGTCGAACAATACTATGCTCGCAGAATAGTTATGTAACTCGAGACTTTACCAATGAAGCTTCCGGCTATGCGCCTTGGCCTCAACGTCGTTACCATGAGTTAAAGACTCGGGTCACAATGGAAAAGGCGTTGTAGTGTTTTGTCTAGGACCAAGTATGATTAGAATTAAAACGCAACGACTCAAGCTTTCCAATCTATTACTACACATGTTGACATTAGACAAGATAAACCAAGAGATCTAAGCTAAGATTAGTTTCTCATGCAAAAAGGACCTAGTCGCGCTGAAAGGTAATTAAACACGGGACCTAACCGAACAAACAAGCTGTCAAGTTTTTTTAAATAGGCTGAAAGAGGAAATAGCTACTAAGTAGTTTTTATATATTAAGAATGAACTTTTAAGAGTTTCCCACTTAAGCCGAAAACAAACAAAAGTTGTTAAGCTTAAGTAAGTCGAAAAGAAAATAAGCTGATAAGCAATTTGAATAAGCCGAAAGTTAAGAAATTAAAATTTTAAAATTTTATGTTTTCCTCTTGCGTTCTCAACGGTAACAACAACATATAACAACAACATCTTTACTAATCCAAGCAATACCAAGATGACATACAAGGTTCGAATTATAAAAAGATCAAACAACAAATTAGTCAAAATAACAAAAGTATAGTTCTTAAAACAACTTGATCGTGGGTCGAGGGGATTATGAACCGAACACCAAAAGCTCCAGTTGGAAGGACTCGGGATGAATTGAAACAATTAACCACTTAGGAATCCTTCCTTATGCATTCAAGAATGAAACCCCTCTATCAATTTTGAAAACCCCCATGCTTCGACAAACCCTAATCTTGTATGAACCCTAATTTTGGTTTGATTGAGTGTGAGATATATGAACGAAGCTGTGAAACACGTGCTCCTTTATAGTGGAACAAATGGAAGCCTCTACTCTCACTTTCTTGGTCTCGATGGGGAGAGAAAACTCTTCTTAGCTTCTATCACTGTCCTCCTTCTTCATTACAGTTGGCCTATGTTCGCCTAGAGGTGTAGCTCATCCGAAAGTGGTATGTGATAGAGATGAGATTAGAGCTTGACTTTCAAAGAGAAGGGAAGTACCCATTTTTGTGTTACCTTGTGCTATGTGCTTCGAAAATGAAAAAGAGAAAAGTAGAGTTCTGAGAAGCAGAGAGTAGGAGAGGGACGTGTGAGAGGGTGAGTTTTTTAAATTTTGTTTTGTCCTGTTATTAATACTGTATAACTTGTACTGCGTGTGTTGTCGGGTCTCCGCGTAAATGTACTCTCCGGGTGTCCGAAAAATATAAAAATTATATTTTTGGAAGCTTCTTCGAAATACTGTCATAAGAATATTGTCGCCGGCTTTGCTAGTTTACTTTTATATTTTAACTGCAACTGGTCGCGATTGTAGATTAAAAGAAAAGAGAAAAAAAATATAGCCGCGAAAAATCAGTAGGAAAATTTATGGGTTGTTATAGTGCCCACCCCTTAAAAGAAACCACGTCCTCGTGGTTTAAGATGCGAGAATTGTCGAGGTCGATACAGGGAAGTGATGTGAGCATTTATACTCATAAAATGTGACGTGGAGAAGGGTTAGTTGTTCAAAAAGACTTAGTGACAAGAGGCGATTAGTAAATAAAAGATAAAGGATTTATTATGCGGAATATAACGCGGTTTCATAAAAGAGTACAATAGGAGTAGCGGCGGGTCGGACACGGGTGCTCCTGGTTGACTTTCTCCTATCCATCTTCTTTGATATAAGAAAGGCGATAATCGAGTTATAGAAGGAGTAGTGACATATGAGGTTACGAAGGATAGAACATATGATTGAAATAAAAAGATGTGCCTAGTGACAGAGGTGGTTTAAATATATGTGTGAAAATAATATAAAGAAAGTAGTTGTATGTTACATAAAGGAATAGCATAGAAGCAGTTAGGAGCATAGCATAGTGCGATATCGTAATAGTGGGCATGTTATACAGTTTAACATAGAGGGGGTAACAAGTATAAGCATTCATAGTCTACTCTACACTCTCCTTAAGTTAATTATTCCTTAATCTCATTAAGTTTGTTACATCAACATTATTCTCATTTAAACTGCGCGACTCAATCAAACAAGAACAACCTTAAAGTTTAAATGAGAATGAGCTTATACACATTTAAACTTCGCAACCCAATCAAACAAGAACAGTCTTAAAGTTTAAATGTGAGTTAATTAAGAAACTTAATGATTTTGAGAAATAATTAATTTAATCCAAATAAGAGTCTATACAAACCTAAAATACAATAGTAACACATAGCACGACTACATCGTGTAACAGTAGGCAAGGGATGGCAGACATTGGCAGCTGTGGCAGCGTTGAAGTGTTTTAAGGAAATGTGGTTATAGTTTAGGTTTTGAAAAATACCTAATTCTCTATAACCTTGGCTCTGATACCAATCTGTAACACCTCCAAAATTTCACAGCGGAAGCGTTCGGGTCATGGGGTGCTACTAAATCAATATACACAACACAAGGTAATAAAGAATGGAAATTTTATTCAAAATATAAATTAATTTAAGAAATATTTTTACATCATTGTTTTAAAATGCAAAAGTAAAGCCCATAAAAATATATGTCGTCCCATTAAAATTTGTATTAAAATGTTTGGAAACAATTCGGATGCCAGTCTTCAATGAATGCCTTTGCCATTACCCACGCCAATAAGTAAACCTGAGAAAAACATGCTAAAATGTCAACACAAAGGTTGGTGAGTTCATAGGTTTAAGTTAAAACATTCAAGTTGGACCACAGTTGCACATATAGCATCTCCGTGAATGACACTATATGCAAAAAGGCTATTACGCTAGTACCAAGTTCATGCGACCAAAACTATGACAGTGTGCATGCATCTAGAAGCATGATAAATAAAAGCCCAGCAAGTGTATTTTTAGTACACTCAATCAATACGATATGGTATACGTTCGACGTTTGCCTATCCGGTCAAACTAGAACGCGGGTGTCATCCCCAATAGATCTATTCATAACAATCGCGCCTCCCCAAAAGGAACTAACGGTAGCATAGTTGGGATTCAAGGTTGTTTTACGTAATAGTGTTTTCAGTTTCAGGTCCGAAAAGAGTTTCGCATGTTTCTCACCCCATAGTTTTATAAAGCAAGTAAATAAGAGTAAAAGTGGGGCTATAAACTCACCTTAGCAGTTCGGTGAATAAAGCACAAAGAGAACAAGTAACAAGTAGCTCCAACACGCAACCAAAATTAGCACGATAGCTTAGTCTTTATTAATGTTTAAGACTCGATGAAACTTCATAAATTTTTAATGTTCTAGTTGTTGTTGTCGTCGTCGTTGTCGTTGTGTCATTACTAAGTCTAAAATTATCATTTTCAAAATAATGGAGTATATTTCGGCTTATAGACGGATAATAATAGTTTACGGCAAATATAGTACATAAAATGAGACGCTTGTCGATGAGAAAATTTATTTATATTTATATGTATGTAAAGTGTATATAAATATATATATATGTCAAGCTTTTGATTGTTTGAAAATGTAATAAGGTATAACTTAGTTTATAAGTTTAATATGAGTTAAGAAAACCTATCGAGCTAAGCTTACTTTGAGAAAAGAATAAAATAGGTACATATATATATACGTTAAAACATGGTTTCCTATATATATATATATATATATATATATATATATATATATATATATATATATATATATATATATATACATATATACATGTTTATATGGGCATAGGTTTTTATAGTTAAAAGAAACGATTTAGATTTATATATATAATTATTAGAAGCATATTGTCATTTGAAAATCGGTTTGACATAAATCGTCATTAGTTGTATTATTTTTGGGAATAGAGATACTCGGTTTAAACATTTCTCGTTGTATCGAAAACTATATAATAGATTTTAAATCATCATAAGCATTTCTAATATAAGTCACCCATTTTTATTTTAAGTGTGGTAATATATAAGTGTATTGTAGATTTTATGACGAGTCAAGGATGACGGATAAAAGAGTCAAAAATAGTTTTGAAAAGTAGGACGTGATCGGATGTCGTGTTCGGGCTGTGGCCCAAAACACAAATCGGGCGGACCCTTAGTGGATACCACTGGCCCGATATATATTAAGAGTGGTGGGTGGTGGCCCAAAACACAAACCAAATGGACCCTTCAGTATAGAGGAGTGGGCTGCGGCCCAACTCCAAAACCAAACGTACTCAGGCTGGGTATCATAGTAGGAAGCAGGAAAAGGAACAACAAATATTTTGGAGGACCATTGATATATACTGCTAGTGTATCGACTTTGGACACGGAATGGTAACTAGGTATAAAGGGTTACATATGTTGAACAATACTATGCTCGCGGAATAGTTATGTGACTCGAGTCTTTACCAATGAAGCTTCCGGCTATGCGCCTTGGCCTCAACGTCGTTACCATGAGTTAAAGACTCGGGTCACAATGGAAAAGGCTTTGTAGTGTTTTGTCTAGGACCAAGTATGATTGGAACTAAAACGCAACGACTCGAGCTTTCCAATCTATTACTGCACATGTTGACATTAGACAAGATAAACCAAGAGATCTAAGCTAAGATTAGTTTCTCACGCAAAAAGGACCTAGTCGCGCTGAAAGGTAATTAAACACGGGACCTAACCGAACAAACAAGCTGTTAAGTTTTTTTAAATAGGCTGAAAGAGGAAATAGCTACTAAGTAGTTTTTATATATTAAGAATGAACTTTTAAGAGTTTCCCACTTAAGCCGAAAACAAACAAAAGTTGTTAAGCTTAAGTAAGTCGAAAAGAAAATAAGCTGATAAGCAATTTGAATAAGCCGAAAGTTAAGAAATTAAAATTTTAATATTTTCTGTTTTCCTCTTGTGTTCACAACAGTAACAACAACATATAACAACAACATCTTTACTAATCCAAGCAATACCAAGATGACATACAAGGTTCGAATTATAAAAAGATCAAACAACAAATTAGTCAAAATAACAAAAGTATAGTTCTTACAACAACTAGATCGTGGGTCGAGGGGATTATGAACCGAACACCAAAAGCTCCAGTTGGAAGGACTCGGGATGAATTGAAACAATTAACCACTTGGGAATCCTTCCTTATGCATTCAAGAACGAAACCCCTCTATCAATTTTGAAAACCCACATGCTTCGACAAACCCTAATCTTGTATGAACCCTAATTTTGTTGTGATTGAGTGTGAGATATATGAAAGAAGTTGTGAAACACGTGCCCCTTTATAGTGGAACAAATGGAAGCCTCTACTCTCACTTTCTTGGTCTCGATGGGGGAGAGAAAACTCTTCTTAGCTTCTATCGCTGTCCTCCTTCTTCATCACAGTTGGCCTATGTTCACCTAGAGGTGTAGCTCATCCGAAAGTGGTATGTGATAGAGATGAGATTAGAGATTGACTTTCAAAGAGAAGGGAAGTACCCATTTTTGTGTTTCCTTGTGCTATGTGCTTCGAAAAAGAAAAAGGGAGAAGTAGAGTTCTGAGAAGCAGAGAGTAGGAGAGGGACGTGTGAGAGGGTGTGTTTTATAAATTTTGTTTTGTCCTGTTATTAATACTGTATAACTTGTACTGCGTGTGTTGTCGGGTTGCCTCGTAAATGTACTCTCCGGGTGTCCGAAAAATATAAAAATTATATTTTTGGAAGCGTCTTCGAAATACTGTCATAAGGATATTGTCGCCGGCTTTGCTAGTTTACTTTTATATTTTTACTGCAACTGGTCGCGATTGTAGATTGAAAAGAAAAGAGAAAAAAAATCTAGCCGCGAAAAATCAGTAGGAAAATTTACAGGTTGTTATAGTCTAACTCGCATTTCTTCTCTAATTTCTATTGCAATATCCCTAGTGGATTGGCAATATTCACAATGTAAGTGATGTGGGTAATGGGTTCGGAAGTTTTCCGAATGACTTTGATTTGTGAGATGCTGAAGTTGTGGTGGAAAAGATGGAAAAAGCGGATCAAAGTCCGGAATGTTTGGAAGTGGTGGTGGAAAAAAAACCTAGATGTTCTTGTAGTAAAATAGGAGCTAAGGTTGGTGAGGTTTCAAGGTCTTTGAAAATTGTGTTTGGAGAAGTGGGAGGTGTAAAAAAGACTATTTCTTTTTGTTTTGGTTGTTGAGATCATGTTGGAGTTTGAAGGAGTTCTAAAAGAGTGACCTTAGGTGGTGAGTTGATGGGTGATGAAGTTGGTGTACTTGTTGGTGATGAAGGAGGTGCTATGATGGAATCATCTTGTTGTGAAATAGTGGTTGGTGATGAACTATTCGATGATGGTTTTGCTAAACAACAAGGCCGGATGCTAATCCGTGCGGATTTCGTAGATTTTGATTGTGGTATTTTAGAAGGTGGGAGAACAAAATTTTGGATTTCTCGAAAGGGATTGTTTCCACTAGGTGATTCATCTAAGTTGGAAGATCTTTTGGATGACATGGTGGTGTTTGTTTGTGAAGATGAGATGAATATGCAAGCATTTTGGGAATCCTATTTATAGAAAAATAATGCATTGTAATGAATGCTTGTATAACAACCCGTAAAATTTCAAACAAATTTTAACAATAAACTATAGTAACTATGATTACTAAGTTTCACTCCTGGATTTTTACAAGTCTATTTGAACAAAAAAAAACGATAGATTTTTCTCGTTAAACATAAAAGCCGGCATCTCACGTATACCGACACTGACTTAGTACCGAAAAAACAGTTATAATCAAATTTCTACTGAGTAATAATAATATATTATTACACTTACAAAAACGCTTCTAATAATATAACTTTTATGTTTTTCGGGTACCGGGATAGTACGTTTACTCAAGGATTCGACAAAACACGGGGTACGGATTATACTGTACCTAATAATAAAAATAAATAAACATATAACCCCTCCTCCCTTTTCTTCTCTGCATCCCACGCCCCATTTCTGCTTCCCTCTCCTCCCAATTCGCTCTCTCTCTACCTCCTCTGCACTCGCTCTTCATCTTCTGCTCTCCTTCTCCTTCACCAAATCCCAAACAAACACAGAAAAGTAGTCAAGTCACTTTCAATCCCTTCTAACACAGTCAAAGTCACGAGACGCCTAAGGGACCATCAAGGGAAAACGACCTTAGCTCCTCACAAGCTGCCACTCAAGAAATTATGGTCAAAGCTTTCTCCTTCTGCCTCTATTTAATCCGATCGCAGCCATAGGGTTTCACACAAGCTCCTCATTCAAAACTCACTCACAAAAATCTCTTCAAGTCAAGTGTTAATTGTCTTATAATCGGGTTAGACTAGTTTTGCTCGTGATTTAAGGTTTGGAGTTGGGTTGTTTTTGATCGAAGGTTACCACAGCCATGTCTCCACAGTCATCATCTAGGTTGCACGGACACGGACACGGACACGGACACGGACACTGACACGGACACGGACACGGCGATACGGCAAAATCTAAAAATACAGGACACGGACACGGCGTGGACACGGGAATTAAATATTTATTTTATATATTATATGTATAAAAACATAAGTAAAGGGGCTAATGTTGACATTCTTATATTTGTGTTCTAAAAGTATTTCAAGATTTAGATGGTTTTGCAAGAAGAGAACAAGTTCAAGGGTGTATGTTGCAATTCTTCAAAGTCAAAAAGTCTTGGATAAGACACTGGGATTGGGGGGTTGTTGATAGATATTTTTTCAGTCATATCCTTGTCTCATTCTTTAATCATCATCATTCACCAATACAAAGCCACTCCCCGATTAATGATACAAGATTTAGACCTAGCACTAATCCAATTAATTGAAAGAGTCTTGACATCATCGAACAACTTTTCAGCAGGCAAGGTTGCGGCGCTTTCTCCGGATGATCCAAATAGGGGTTTTGATAGTGGCGTCAAGAAGTCTTATTTTTTGATTGTTGGTTAAAGGTTTTGATCTGTTCTTGAATCTATTGTTGTTATTTTCATTAATTTGTTCAGTATATCATCTTGACCGTGTCCAAAAACGTGTCCAGCCGTGTCCAAAAACGTGTCCAGCTCGAATCGCACGTGGGACACGGCACGTGCGTGTCGGACACGTGTCCGAGCCGTGTCCGAGGCGTGTCCGTGTCCGACACGTGTCCGACACTGACACTTCGAGTTTTTAGGCGTGTCCGTGCAACCTAGGTCATCATCGTTGTCGTAGCCGTCTTCAGCACCAGCCACATCTTTTCACTCTTTTATATTGTCTCGTTCCTTGGGTAAGCCGTTACCCAATCTATTTTTATTATTGTTTTTGTGTAAACTGAATATAAGCGAGATTGTGTAGTTTTCGTAGACTTATAAATCGTATTGAGATCAATCTATTGATATTTTCGTGTAGTAGAGATGAATTGGAACATGCTTTAAAATGAGTTTAGTGCGGTTAAACTGGTCAAATTATTTTGTTATATTTTCGTGTGGTATAAATTGCGTATCGGGTTGGTTCCAGTCTTGTGTTGATTAAAATATTTTAAGTCGGGTTGGTGTGGAATGAGTGGCTTCGGGTTGGGAGAAACCCGACAGGGGGTCGGCTCGGACCACCTTTGTTTTTTAGATTGTCTAGCAAGAACAAGGTTGATTAGTTGCAGATTTTTTTATATCCTTTTTTTAGTTTTAGTTAATTAAGCTATAGTATATTTTTGTGGTGTTGGAATATACTTGTGTTGAAGCTTTGGTCTCGCGTCACTGTAAACGTAGGGTGTGTGTCTCGGGTTGATTAACGACACACCAAGCAGGTGTGTCCATTTGGTTTTGTTTCTAGTTGTCCATGACACCACGAGGGTGTTTATTTGTTGGTCGCAGTTAGATTCAAGTAGGAGCATTCACATAGGGTGAGTCTTGGTTTAGTTGAACAACAATCACAACAGCAGGAATGTTTGATTGAATGTGTTTATGTTGTGTTTGTGAATGTAAGATGGTAACGGGCTCCGTACCCATGTATGGGTGCGTTTGATTTGTTTGCTTGAGAGTCGACAACACACAAGGGTGCGTTAGTGTGTTAAATCGTGTGTCAGTTACTTTTAATATTGGGCTGAATCCAATATTTGCAATAGAGGGGTGTTTAGTTTTAATGGGTCGAAAAGAATAAGTTTTTATATAAAGGGTTGCGTTTGGTTTTAATTTGACTTACAAACCCACCAATATAAGTAAAGGGTATGTTTGAAATGATGCTACTAGTTTGTTAGTATTAAATTTGTGATGTCGAAATACATTCGACTAACGTGTGTGACTTACGTTGTTATTGACAATTTGGACTCGAGACGGAGGTGACAACTAGACTCTACTCGTATGGACCAAAAATATCGTACTAAACTAATCACGAGTTATAAAACCAACAACTATTTGGTAATCTAAAATTTGAACATATAATAAAACCATTTGGTTAAGTTTTTATTAAGACGTGTTAGATTAATAATTAAGAACACATGGTTAATTATAAACTTGTCATGACGTACTATTTTAGAAATCACTTTTATTAAAATGTAAACTTTAATGATAAACTTTTTGAGTTACGATACATTATACTTTTAAACAAACATTGATACGAGTATTCCACGAAAACTAAAACACTTATCTTTTGAAAACTCAATTACTTTACGATACGTATTCTGAGATAAGCCGTACACTACTAGGTTGAGCCGATGACGTGCCGTTGTGTCTATACTCTTGTAATCGTTGAGCGATGCCACACTTGATACTACTTTGTTGCTTTCCCGATGCTAGTTGTGATAGTATCGATTCTTGCATTGCTTCGGACTAAGGTGAGTTCATAACCTCACTTTTACTCTTTTAACTGTTTTATAAACTCTTTGGGGGAGATACATGCTATAAAGTAGAACACAAGTCTTTTCTTAAAATGTATGCTTGCCTAATTATTATTATTATAGCCTAAGTTGCCTGCCAAAAGTCCCCTTCATCATGAAGCATTAATCACTTGCGAGTGAACGCAAATATTGTGGATAGTAGTATGGGAATTGATGACCCTGACTCGGTTATCGGAAATAACCGGGGCGTGCCATATTTTATCATCTCTATGTAATTGGCTATTACATCTGGGGGCTATTTTATTACTTACACCAGTAATTAGGTGTATGCAGTTAGTATTGGTGTCATGAGCTTAGTGCATAATAATAATCTCTGTTTTCTATGGTAATTGTCTTCGAAGCAATTATCATCTCTTACTTGTGTTCAACTATTTACTAAACCTATGAATATCACTCAACCTTTGTGTTGATCTTTTTAAGCATGTTTATCTCAGGTATTAAAAAGGCGATAGCTAACTCTGGAGGCGCTTGGGCATTGGCATGGCATGGTCGTAGATGACTCTGATTTACGTATGGGGACCACATTTTATTAATGGGCCATTTTTCCGCAACAAATCAACCTTTGTAAACTCTATTTTACTTCAATAAATGAAATCTTTTAAGAAAAATGTTTATTTTTCACTTTGTGTTATGATCCAATTGAGTAGCATCCCAAAAACCTTTTCTACCGCTGAAAACCATTTTTGGGGGTGTTATAGATTGGTATTAGAGCCTTGGTTATAGAGAACTAGGCATTTTTCAAACCTAGACTATAACTACTTTTACAAAAACTTAACCCTATGACCGACACATGCCTGCTTGTGAAGCTGAATGCCTCACTTATGACTCATTGAAGTCATCTTTGATAAGATATGTGTTTTATTACTGACAACTTAACCTCACTATTAGCTATGATTCTTTTACTTATACGTAAGTTTACGTACCACTGCGCTACGCCTTCTCCCCCACATAAATGAAATATTTGTTCAATCTTTAATACCAAACTTTAAAGACATTAGGACATGTTATTAGTATAACTAAGCTAAGCATTGCAAGATTCATTGAACCTCGGGTGAATATAGCCTGATCACCTATATTCAGCCAGGGACAGTGAGACATAGCCTGATCACCTATGTCTGACTCAGAGGTGAATGTTGCAATACTGAAAGTAGTCATAATAGTGGTATGTCCAGTTGACCTCCTGATTGACTTTTAAAAAGAGTAAAATTTTCATCATAAGAGTTATAAAGGTTTACTCCTACACATCACACACTGACGTCACAATGTTCTCTCACTACGATACTTTTCTTCTAAGTGGAACGCCTTTCTCATTACTACACTCTCTAAACTGACTATTTTACACCACTACCTTACGCCTCCGCGTCTACATCTTACTAGCAACGTGCATGCAGATTTTCCTGGCAGATGATGCACACTACCACTTCGCGCAAGGACACCGCAGCAATCCATGTTGAAATGGACCACTTTACGCCACCACTTCGTGCCCTCCGTGCCTACGTTAAGTATGAGATTTGCTTAGCAAATAATACATAACCAGTGAAATGTTGCATGATGCGAGTCAACGATTATATTTACCATTTAAATTTTCTTAGTGGATTATGCGCGACTAACTAAAATTTTATTTACCGCACGACATTACTCTATGTTTAGATTATATTTTTGGGTCGCTACAATACCATGTCTTCTATTTGACTTATCGTCGTCATCACGGAATCATTAAACCTCTATTACGGAGTCGTTGCAACCCATGTATCCATCATCCCATCCTATTATCATTCTCTCATACGTTGAGATCGAAGTTGTCTCGTCATCCAATATTGTAACAGTGTCACCTCTACCTCAAAACTTGCACCTAATCGATGAACCGAATTACATATCTAGCCGTTCTAGGAATGACACACCTCGACATCTACAAAAGGAATCCCCTCGCTAGACATAAATAATAAACGAACGACTAAAATGATCTAAAAACATACCAAGGGTTAGCTTGCAACTAGAGCCACTTTCCTGAGAACGAACCCCTAATCTTCCACTCATCCCATTTAAACACCAACTGTCTGTCCTACTACCCTCTTATGAAATAGTAAAATTTTTCGCAAACTACTTTCAACTATTTTTCCGATCACTTCATGGTCATTTTCCCAAAAAGTCTTACCACTGTGCCATTAAACCAAAAATTTACGATTTTACTAATACTTTATAAACAATGACCTTACTGATACTTTGCAAACTATTTTCTCATAGTGTGATAAATCGATTAATTTACTACTATTTTATGAAACAACAAACAATTGCAATAGCAAGTTATAAACTATATTACAAATTTTTCTTGCAAGTTATATTACGGTCTTATAAACTATTTTACCCTTTTAGTGAGCTGCTTGAGCCACTGTCTGATCTAAAAACCATAAAACCGCGTTACTCTTACCTCACAAACTGTTCGCCCTTACTTTACTAACTATTTTATTACCACTCTATGAACCACCTTGATATTAATTGAACTATGAAACCTTCTACTATTTGACAAACGATAAATTGTTTTCTTATAAGCTATTTTACAAATTATTTCACGAGTTATTTTACGACCTGAATTGTTGTCCCACCAAAAATATCACAAAGTTAACTAAGATTTCACTACTATTCTATAAATTATAAATCGTTTTCTATTACTTTATAAGCTATTTTTAAAAATCACCTTACCAAATTGTTACTTAAATACCAAACCTCAAACTACGATTTATCATGATAAAATTATTTTCTTTTTGTTTGGGTAAAGGGGTTTACCCCGGTAAATATATAACCAAAAAAATTAAGTACAAATGGAATGTGGCAGAGTACCACATTAACCTCAAGCGAAAAGCTTGATATACAAGTGCTTATGACAGGCCATAAACACACCAAACCTAGCAGAATTACAAATCACCTAACTAGGTATAAAAACAAGAAAAATCTTGAATCAAGCGAACGTCCCGCATCCACCCATAAGCACGAAGGGAGCAAGGCGACCCAGGAAGTTTGCCTCCTTAAAAACCCTTTCCAAGAAAAACCCATAGGGAAAAACCTTGGAGAAGGGAAAAAGAGTACAACCCTTACCCGGCACTCCCCTCGTGAACAAGACAAGAGCTTGGAGTCTTCCATTTATCCAACAGTAAACGAGACCGAGGGGTTATCTTCTTAAATTTGAAGGTAACCAGCTTCAACCGGATGGTATTGACAATTACTTGAACCACTTCAGCTACAGTAGATTTCTTCCTCTTGAAAAGTCTTTAATTGCGTTCAATCCATATGTAGTAAGCAGCAGCAGCAAGTAGTAACCGAGAAATAATGCTAGGAACCGAACGACCCTTAGATATAGGAATGAGGAACAAAAGGGCATCATCCAAAGACGGAGGGACACCATCCATTCCGGATAAAGTCCGGACCTGTGACCAAACCTGCAAAGAAAATTGACACTCAAAAAACAAGTGAGGGTGAGAATCAGGAACCGCCTCACACAAAGGGCATCAAAGAAAATTCAGATCCACATCAGGACCAACATCCGACTCTCTAAGCCTATCTTGTGTCTTCAACTTATGCTTAATAACAAGCCATAAATGGATAGCATGTAGGGGGATACAATGAGGGAACCAAGGAACATTAAACCACCCAACCCGATCAACCCTCATACGAAGAGAATTCCACGCACAAGCAACTGAAAATTGTCTAGGATTGCCCTCCATATCACGCCAAATTAACCCGTCATCAGTATCATCAATAATAGAAGGAACCGGAAGGCTAAATAAATTCGGAAATCTAGGTAGCCAATCCAAAGGCCACTTCCAATTACCATTATCAATAACATCACAAACCGAGTCTGATAAGCTAAAACCAGCCCGCACAATGTCTCTAGCAGAGAACATATCACGAATAGGGCTTAAATCACACCACATATCAAACCATACAGAAGTGGTTTTACCATTATAGATCTTATGCCATATGAACGGACGAACCTTGGGACGAATAGCAAGCAGCTTATGCCAACCCCAACTAACATCACCCAAGCAAGGAACATCCCAAAAGCTTCTACCACGGAGTTTATACGAATGAATCCATTTAACCCACAAAGACTCCTTATGGGTTAAGATACTCCAAATGTGCGTCGTCATAAGAGCAACATTAAAATCATCCAAGCGACGAATACCAAGGCCACCTTCTTGATGAGGTTTACAAACCGATTCCCAGGCAACTTTGGCCTTACCCCTTTTCATTTCACCTTGACACCATAAGAAACCCCTCAAGAGCTGTTCCAAATCATGAATGATACGAGTAGGAAGAATAAAGACCTAAGCCCAATAAATATGCATCGAGGACAAGACTGATCTGACCAATTGAAGCCTACCCGCAAGAGATAGAAATTTATTCCGCCAATCATTCACACGATTTTCCAATTTTTCCACAAGCACCTTACAATCCCTATACAGAAGTCTGGACGAAATAAGAGGGACACCAAGGTACCTAACCGGAAGAGAACCTTCTGTAAATGGCATAGACTGGAGAATAGTAGCTTTCAAGGCATTAGGCACATTACAAAAGAAAGCTGTACTTTTCGGAATACTCGGGACAAGACCCGAAACATTCTTAAACTCCTCAAAAGCTTGCATAATAACATTAACCAAATCCGGATGACCTCTAGAAAATAAGAAAAGATCATCTGCAAAACAAAGATTAATAATCCTCTGCTGCTCACATAAATGATGGAATTGAAAATCCGTAGAATTAGTAATCTTTTTCTGCAAAATAAGGGTTAGAACCTCCATAACCAACGTAAACAAATAGGGAGATAACGGGTCTCCTTGTCGAAGACCACGCTTACCATTGAACCAGCCATGAAGATCACCGTTAACACATATAGAATACGAAGTAGATGACACACAAATCATGATCCATTCAACCATTTTGTGATGGAAACCAAAACCGACCAGAATAGACTTGAGAAAAGCCCAGTCAACCGTATCATATGCTTTTTGAATATCCACTTTAAAAGCACATCTAGGTGGCCCTCTCCCTCTATGATAGTTACGCATAAGTTCTTGAGTAAGTAAAATATTATCAGAAATACGCCTCCCAGGAACAAAAGCTGATTGGTTAATACTAACCAAAGAACCAAGACCCTCCTTAATGCGATTAGCAATAATTTTACTAATACATTTATATAAAACATTGCAACATGAAATAGGCCTATAGTCATTAATCTTAGAAGGGGTAGACACTTTAGGAACCAAGGATAAAATGGTATGATTGATTTCCTTCAGAATCTTACCGTTAGTAAAGAAATCCCGAATAGCACCCGTAACATCAATACCAACAACCTCCCATACCTTCTTAAAGAAGGCGGCAGTGTAACCATCTGGACCAGGGGATTTATCATCCCCCATTGAGAACAAAGCTTCCCTAATTTCAGCATCCGTAACATCACGAACCATAAAATCAGCCCTATGCTGGTCAAGGACATTAGTGAATAAATCATGATCCTGAAGAGGGCTACAATCACCTTCAATACCAAGAAACTGCTCATAGTGAGACACAAACGCCCCTGCAACCGCATTACCTTCATACAAAACATTAGCCGCATCTCGAACCAATTCAATTCGATTACGGGCACATTTACTTTTAACAATATTATGAAAATAAGCCGTATTAGAATCACATGCATGGAGCCATTGAACTTTAGATTTTTGCTTAAGAAATTGCTCTTCATCAAACGTAGCCTCCTTAAAGGCAAGAAGGTAATGAACATGATCATCACGAAGGGCTGAATTGAAAGGATCCTTATCAATAGCAATTTGGACCTCATCTAATTCCTTCCGAAGAGTATTAACCCGCTCATGAAGATTACCTTGGTTGTGTAGCAGCTTACGAAAAGGGGATTTCAGCCCCTTTAAGCGTTTAACCACACGATACATAGCACAGCCATTGACATTAATATTCCACCCCGTATTAACCATATCAAGAAAGCCCGGTTTACGCACCAGAAAATTAGAGAACTTAAACGGCTTGGGTTTGAGCTTAGCCACATGAGGAATACGAAGGACACAAGGAGAATGATCCGAGATACGATAAGGTTGGAAAATGGCAAAAGAACCCGGGAAAGTATCACAAAACTGTAAATTACCCATAATCCTATCAATTTTCTTCAGTGTTCCCTTAGAGCCTTTCGGTTTTTGATTCCATGTAAAGTGAAGCCCCGTTCTATTAATATCCGCAACCTCCATACGCTGAACACAATCTTTAAATTCACGCATAGCAATGTCAGGAGTATAACCACCATTAGAGTGATCTTCCAAATTAAGGGCAGCATTAAAGTCACCCAACAAGACCCAAGGCCTACTTCGCATAAATCCAGCATGACAAACAAGATTGCTCCAAAGTGCATGACGATTAATGTAATAGTTATCTGCATACACAAAAGAACAAAACAGGGTTTTGTTATCCGCACGGATATTAACCTGCACATGCATAACTTGGTTAGTTTGAGACATGATCATAATATCGACAATGTCATCATTCCAGCCAAGAATAATCCTGGATCCCTTATCACAAATGTTACCATTCGAAGTCCATTTCCATCTACTACACACCTTACGACATGTGTCATAAACCACAGAAGCATCCACATGAGATTCCAAAATAGCACAAACACTAAGATTATTATCATTAACGACCTGTCTAACCTCTTTTTGCTTAGGGGAGTGGTTCAAACCCCTTATATTCCACGAAGCAAAACTAAACATCAGGAACATTCAATACGGGAGTGCTTGCCCTCGGTAAATTAAACAAGTTACCTGATTCATCAAATATGTTAACGACCTCCTCATCACCAATCAGATTCGAATCCTCTTGAGTACCATCACCAAATGCCAAAGAATCAAAAGGGTTAGCGGTTGGAACATTAGCATTTGAATTAGATGTACTTACCTTTGGAGCTCGACTGCTAGTCGTTGCAGCACTACCTGAGGGAGATGCATCCACCTTAGCAGGAAGGGGACCAGAACTAGTACAAGCTTCACCTTATGGAGTTTGAGATGGAGTTGCAGTAGCTTTCGGCCTATAGTACATGCTCTTACCAACAGGAAACCCATCAACCACATTACCCTTATTAGCATCCCTAACATTCCCCTTTTTCTTATTCTTCTTCTTTCCAACTTGTTGAAAACCATCATTATCAGTATTAGTCTCCATAACTGGGGTAGGCACCACTTTCTTAGGACAACTTTCAGCCGAATGACCAAATATCGAACACATATCACATCTAGATGGTTTCCATTCATATTCAACATGGATTGTCTCAGACGAAAAACCAAGCCTATCCATAAAAGGGACCCCGACAGTAATTGACTCCTTAAGAGCAGCTTGAGAATCAATCTCAATTAAACACCTAGCAAAGCTGCTCCTACCCCAAGACTCAATACACATTGCACTAGTATAAGAATCAAGCATTATAGGCTTACCAATATGCGTTGCAATGATGCTAATACCATCCTCAGAGAAAACCTGCAATGGAACGTCATGGAGTTTAACCCATACAGGGATACGGGTTAGTTCCTCTTTCGTTAAGCTCGTACTCATAGTCCACTTCTTAAGAATAATAGGGCTGTTCTTGATCATCCAAGGACCCCCTTCTAAAATAGCCTCCAATCCAACCTGCTCCTCAAACTTAAAAAATAAGAAACCATTTGCATTCATCATAACTCGTTTTAGACCATGCTTAGCCCAATTATTACGAACAAAGTATTCTACCACAGGGAACGCTATACGCTTACCAATGAAATACCCATAAAGGGTGTTCTCATATTTAGTGCTAATATTTTGGACAACCTTACGTGGTATAGAGACATCAACACCGTTAAACACATTATCCACATTAACAGCATGAAAATTAGCCTTATATTTAGCATTATTATCATTCTTACCAGTTGTCGCACCAACGTAGGACTTAGGAACTGAATTCAAGTCAACGGATTGAACAATAGGGTTAGAATCAGTTTGCAAGTCCATAGAAACAGATTTACCTTGTGATGACAAATTAGAAGCATTCGAATTAGTAGCATTGAACCTGCCCGCATTTGTAGAGACACGAACTCCATCACCAGTTGGTAAATTTGCATATTCAAAAACAGGTCCATCAAAAGCTCCTACACTTGTTGGAGCATGTTCCAATGTGTTCTGACTTGATCCATCTAACATATCAGCCCCACTAGAAGCCAATGCATTATTAACATTCTAGTTCAATCCATTAGAAGCATTAACACCATAGCCATTCTTGTACGATTCAGTATTATGGTTTTTCAAAATCCTAACTGCTTGTCTTGGTTGCGTAACATCTGAAGTACCAGCATCCCTTTTCAATTTAGCCATTCTAGCTAACTTAGCAAGTTCAACTTCCTCCATAACAATCAAAAAACCTTAACAAAACCGAATCCCTAACTCATTCAGGTCTGAATCCAAATAAAAACAATGTTATAGGACTAAATTAAACTAGTTAACCGTCCAAAACACAATCGTTATAAGGATTAAAACAAGAATAGCATATTAGAGATCGATTGCAACAATTCAACCTTTAAATAGCAGCAAAGAGAGCCAATCGGAATCCCAACTCACAGATCCTAAATTAATGCGTTCATCGAACCAAATAGAAAACCCTTAAGAGGATCGACACAGACTTATCAACTCTAAAACTATTATACCAAAGGAATGGCTCCAATAGAAAAGGATTAAAAAAAACCCCAATCTAATGAAAGTCAAAGATGATATAATCAGGATTAAAGCATCAAAATCAAGCCAAAACACAATAAGAGAATGATATTCAGTGAATGGAATCAAAAATCAAAGAAATTAGAGGCTGGAAATCGCCATAGCTATAGAGCTACAGTGTTTAGCGGCTGGAAATCATCATTGCTACAGTGTTTAGAGAGAGTTTTTCAAATTTTCCTTAAGTATCCTGAGTTATAAAAATATTTTCTTCATACTCAATAAAGTGGTTTTACAAACCTTTCCATAAACTTTACTGTAATTTCCTTATAAACTATTTACTCTCTTGAAAACTTTAAAGGATAACCGATATTTTCTTTTTAAAATAGATCAAATTTTCGGAGTGAAAAAAAAAAAAAAAAAAAAAACGCTTTGTTTTGAAAACAATAATGAGAAATGCTAAGAAACAAAACTGATTGATCATCTACAAAAGCTAAGGTATTTGAAATTATTTTGAGAAACAACTTTTGAATTCACGTGAAAACCTCTAACTTAGAACCGATTCCATGTTGTCGCCTAAGACCTTATTTAACGAGTTTTCATTTCAAAAGCTTAAACTTAGCAACCTTCCTTACATACATCAAGTTCTCCCTTAAAATTTTAAAGACTTTATATTTTCATAGATACCATTCACATTCGAAAAGCATAACCTTAACAACTGAATTTTGCCCATAAACGTTTAAAACCTATGGAAACATATATACCACATCTTCTTCTATGACGTTTTCAAACTTCGGGGACTTTTCTTTAAATAACAATTGTGCCAACAATAAAACTCGTGGTGTCATTTTAAAGAAAGATTTATTCTAATGAGTCAAAATAATAATAATAATAATAATAATAATAATAATAATAAAAATAATAATAATAATAATAATAATAATAATAATAATAATAATAATAATAATAATAGTTTTTGGTCAAACCTTATCAAAACTTCTTATGCTAAGAAATATCAAACATCAATCTTTGCGAAATTGTTTTATTTGCGTCACCGGTTTTTATAGGATCCTTTCGAGGATGCAAACCTCTTACCAATTTTTTTCATCCAAAAGAAATTGTGCCTCTTGAAATATTCTTTTTATTCGAATAAATTTATCCACACCCCATTTGCGAACAAAACTAGAAAATTTCAAAAACTTCTCTTTGTCGCATAAGCGACTAACACAAACTAACTTCGAGGACGAGGTTCCCATAAGGGGTAGGTACTATAACAACCCGTAAAATTTCAAACAAATTTTAACAATAAACTATAGTAACTATGATTACTAAATTTCAAACAAATTTTAACAATAAACAAATTTTCCAAGTCCATTTGAACAAAAAAAAGATAGATTTTTCTCGTGAAACATAAAAACCGGCAACTCACGTATACCGACACCGACTTAGTACCGACAAAACAGTTATAATCAAATTTCTACGGAGTAATAATAATATATTATTACACTTACAAAAACGCTTCTAAAAATATAACTTTTCTATTTTTCGAGTACCGGGATAGTACGTTTACTCGAGGATTCGACAAAACACGGGGTACGGATTATACTGTACCTAATAATAAAAATAAATAAACATATAACCCCACCTCCCTTTTCTTCTTTGCATCCCACGCCCCATTTCTGCTTCCCTTTCCTTCCAATTCACTCTCTCTCTCTACCTCCTCTGCACTCACTCTTCATCTTCTGCTCTCCTTCTCCTTCGCCGAATCCCAAACAAACACAGAAAAGTAGTCAAGTCACTTTCAATGCCTTCTTACACAGTCAAAGTCACGAGACGCCTAGGGGACCATCAAGGGAAAACGACCTTAGCTCCTCACAAGCTGACTCTCAAGAAATTATGGTCAAAGCTTTCTCCTTCCGCCTCTATTTAAGCCGATCGCAGCCACAAGGTTTCACACAAGCTCCTCATTCAAAACTCACTCACAAAAATCTCTTCAAGTCAAGTGTTAATTGTCTTATAATCGGGTTAGACTAGTTTTGCTCGTGATTTAAGGTTTGGAGTTGCGTTGTTTTGGATCGAAGGTTACCACAGCCACGTCTCCACATTCGTCACCGTTGTCGTAGCCATCTTCAGCACCAGCCACATCTTTTCACTCTTTTATATTGTCTCGTTCCTTGGGTAAGCCGATACCCAATCCATTTTTATTATTGTTTTTGTGTAAACTGAATATAAGCGAGATTGTGTAGTTTTCGTGGACTTATAAATCGTATTGAGATCAATCTATTGATATTTTCGTGTAGTAGAGATGAATTGGAACATGCTTTAAAATGAGTTTAGTGCGGTTAAACTGGTCAAATTATTTTGTTATGTTTTCGTGTGGTATAAATTGCGTATCAGGTTGGTTCCAGTCTCGTGTTGATTAAAATATTTTAAGTCGGGTTGGTTTGGAACGAGTGGTTTCGGGTTGGGAGAAACCCGACAGGGGGTCGGCTCGGACCACCTTTGTTTTTCAGATTGTCTTGCAAGAACAAGGTTGATTAGTTGCAAATTTTTTTTTATATCTTTTTTTTAGTTTCAGTTAATTAAGCTACAGTATATTTTTGTGGTGTTGGAATATACTTGTGTTGAAGCTTTGGTCTCGTGTCACTGTAAACGTAGGGTGTGTCTCGGGTTGATTAACGACACACCAAGCAGGTGTGTCCATTTGGTTTTGTTCTTGGTTGTCCATGACACCACGAGGGTGTTTATTTGTTGGTCGCAGTTAGATTCAAGCAGGAGCACTCACATAGGGTGAGTCTTGGTTTAGTTGAACAACAATCACAACAGCATGAATGTTTGATTGAATGTGTTTATGTTGTGTTTGTGAATGTAAGATGGTAACGGGCTCCGTACCCATGTATGGGTGCGTTTGATTTGTTTGCTTAAGAATCGACAACACACAAGGGTGCGTTAGTATGTTAAATTGTACGTCAGTTACTTTTAATATTGGGCTGAATCCAATATTAGCAATAGAGGGGTGTTTAGTTTTAATGGGCCGAAAAGCATAAGTTTTTATATAAAGGGTTGCGTTTGTTTTAATTTGACTCACAAGCCAACCAATATAAGTAAAGGGTATGTTTGAAATGATGCTACTAGTGTGTTAGTATTAAATTTGTGATGTCGAAATACATTCGACTAACGTGTGTGACTTACGTTGTTATTGACAATTTGGACTCGAGATGGAGGTGACAACTAGACTCTACTCGTATGGACCAAAAATATCGTACTAAACTAATCACGAGTTATAAAACCGACAACTGTTTAGTAATCAAAAATTTGAACATAGAATAAAACCATTTGGTTAAGTTATTTTTAAGACGTGTTAGATTAACAATTAAGAACACATGGTTAATTATAAACTTGTCATGACGTACTATTTTAGAAATCACTTTTATTAAAATCTATCGATTTGAAAACATTGTATAAACGGATGCAACATGCCAAATTTATTAAACTTCTTAAACATGTACTTACATATGTACAACCTTTATTATTCAAATTATAAATCCAAACTTGTCGTTATTTATAAACTTATGCACTTATTTGATAACCTTTTATTCCTATAAGACACGACAAGAGTTTAGACTTATATTCTATTAGATAATAAAACCTTTATTAGGGTTTTCCAATGAAACTTAATAGACTTTTCTAAATTATCTATGATTACCAAGTAATTGCCTAAGACTCTACCAATTACTTACTTGTTACTTACGTGCTAATTGATATTTACATGTTTAATTTCTTTTATATGTTTTATCGCTTTGGCGTGTGTTCTTGAGTCTTGGTCAATATCTCTTGACTATTCCTTTCAATGTATTGGGATATACATTATACTTTGGTGTGAGTTATGCTTGGCGTGAGTTACTTGTCGAGTCTTGTTTTCTTACCACCACACGAAACATTAATGATAAACTTTTTTGAGATACGATACATTATACTTTTAAACAAAAATTGATACGAGTATTCCACGAAAACTAAAACACTTACCTTTTAAAAACTCAATTACTTTACGATACGTATTCTGAGATAAGCCGTACACTACTAGGTTGAGCCGATGACGTGCCATTGTTTCTATACTCTTGTAATCGTTGAGCGATGCCACACTTGATACTACTTTGTTGCTCTCCCGATGCTAGTTGTGATAGTATCGATTCTTGCATTGCTTCGGACTAAGGTGAGTTCATAGCCCCACTTTTACTCTTTTAACTGTTTTATAAACTCTTTGGGGGAGATACATGCTATAAACTAGAACACAAGTCTTTTCTTAAAATGCATGCTTGCCTAATTATTATTATTATAGCCTAAGTTGCCTGCCAAAAGTCCCCTTCATCATGAACCATTAATCACTTGCGAGTGAACGCAAATATTGTGGATAGTACTTTAGGAATTGATGACCCCGAATCGGTTATCGGAAATAACCGGGGAGCACCATATTTGATTATCTCTATGTAATTGGCTATTACATCTGGGAGGCAATTTTATTACTTACACCAGTAATTAGGTGTATGCAGTTAGTATTGGTGTCATGAGCTTAGTGCATAATAATAATCTCTGTTTTCTATGGTAATTGTCTTCGAAACAATTATCATCTCTTACTTGTGTTCAAGTATTTACTAAACCTATGAATATCACTCAACCTTTGTGTTGATTTTTTTAAGCATGTTTATCTCATGTATTAAAAAGGCGATAGCTAACTCTGGAGGCGCTTGGGCATTGGCATGGCATGGTCATAGATGACTCTGATTTACGTATGGGGACCACATTTTATTAATGGGCCATTTTTCTGCAACAAATCAACCTTTGTAAACTCTATTTTACTTCGATAAATGAAATCTTTTAAGAAAAATCTTTATTTTTCACTTTTTGTTATGATCCAATTGAGTAGCATCCCAAAAACCTTCTCTTCCGCTGCAAACCATTTTTGGGGGTGTTACAGCTTGACCCAAAATGTGGATTAAAATCTAATCACTAGATATGAATTTAAGGCATGTGATCATGAGAACACAAGCATTAAAGAATATAATCCAAAAGAAATAAAAATAAATGATGAAAAAATGTTGAAGTTTTCATCCAAAGTGAGAAAAATAGAAGATAAAACTAGCTTCTGTCTCACGGATCCCACGGATCCTTCCCTTGAGGGATCTGTCCAGCATTAAGGCTGGGATCCGTGGTACTGGTGATTCAGGCAGCTCAAAATTTTTCTTTTGGAAACATTTGTGCCTAGTGTGTGCCTATACGCAAACCATTTGGAGTTGCAGTTATCTCGACTCCTAAAAAGAAAAGAAAAATAAACTAGAAGTGAAAAAGCACACTATTATGTGAGATAACCCGAGTGCTCCTAATTCATTGTTGCTTAAATGAATGTACCCGAAAACACATATTAGTTATGTGTCCTCTTTAGCATTCAAAAGACATGAGATGCAATGAAAATGGGTTTTTACTTTGTATTAATAATGAAAAAGGGATTTTTCCTAGACGTGAGAAATGGCTTTTGTGAAAGTGATACGGGAAGGGGTATCAGTTTAGAAAACATTTTGAAAAGAGATTTCTATGTGTGAATAAAACGTTTATCTTTTGAAAGGAAAATGTGTATGTAATTACGTGTTTGCAACTTGTACTTATCTTGAAAAATAAGAGAAAACTATAAGTGAAAAACTTATCTTGAGTTTTGAAAATTCCCGTATTGCTTGTGGTTGTGCGTGAAATAGAGATCCTAGACTCAAAAAGAAGAAGGCTAGTGTTTACATACCTTGTAGAGTTAAAAAGCAAATTACGACGATTGTTCCATGAGACCAAGACCAAGATAAAGTAGGTTGAATTGTTCCCTCTTCAACGGTTTGGTGATGACGTCAGCTATGTTGTCTTCGGATGCTACCTTCTCAATAGAGATGTTCCCCTTTTGAACATTGTCTCTTAAGAAGTGATGACGAATCTCTGTATGCTTTGTGCGAGAATGCAATACCGGATTCTTGCTTAAATCGATGGCACCTTTGTTGTCGCATAGAATGGCTATGTCACTTAGATGAATGTTGTAGTCAACTAGCGCTTGTTTTATCCATAGTGCTTATTGGCATGCTTTGCCGGCGGAGGCATATTCGGCTTCGGTTGTTGATATTGCTAATGCCGTTTGTTTCTTTGAGAACCAAGATGTTAAACAACATCCCATAAAAGTACATACCCCACTTGTACTTTTTCAGTCAACATAATCACCTGCATGGTCAGAATCTGCATATACAATTGTTTCTACTCCCGTACCCTTAGGATACCATAATCTTAATTGAGTTGTACCCTTAATGTATCTAAATATCCTTTTGACAGCTTCTAGATGTGAGGTTTTAGGATCTTATTGAAACCTTGCACATAGACAAACACTAAACATGATATCCGACCTACTAGCCTTGAGGTAGAGAAGACTACAAGTCATGCCACGATATTTTGTGTTATCAACGGATTCGCCGTCTTCATCTTTTGTGAGTTTAGTGTCAGATGACATTGGTGTCCTAATTGGTTTTGACTCTTCTAAACCGAATTTCTTTAACATTTCCTTAATGTATTTAGATTGGTTAAGGAAGAGACCATCTTTTACTTGTTTGATTTGTAGACCAAGAAAGAAACTAAGTTCTCCCATCATACTCATCTCAAACTTTTCATGCATGATTTTAGAGAAATCATCACACATGTCTTGACAAGTAGATCCAAATATAATATCATCTACATATATTTCAACAATGATTATATGTGACTCCTTTTTCTTAGTAAAAAGTGTGTTATCAACTAACCCCATGGTGTAGTTGTGTTTGATTAAGAACGACTTGAGTCTATCATACCAAGCTTTTGGAGCTTGTTTAAGACCGTAAAGGGCTTTCTTTAGCTTATACACATGTTTAGGTTTTTCAAAATCGATGAAGCCCGGAGGTTGAGCTACATATACTTCTTCATTAATAAAACCATTTAGAAAAGCACTTCTGACATCCATTTGATAAAGCTTAAGATCATTAGCACAAGCATAAGCAAGAGTATTCTTATAGACTCTAATCTAGCCACGGGGGCATAGGTCTCATCAGAGTCTATTCCTTCTTTTTGATTATACCCTTGGGCAACGAGTCTAGCTTTGTTTCTAGACACTATACCATTTGCATCTAACTTGTTTTTATATACCCATTTGGTTCCTATTATAGTTTGATCACAAGGTGGAGGGACAAGTGTCCAAACATCGTTAGAAACAAATTGATTTAACTCTTCTTGCATAGCCATTACCCAACTTTCATCTTTTATGGCTTCTTGTGTATTCTTAGGTTCTATGGTTGAGACAAAACAAAACAGGCTACTTTGGTTTTGGACTTGAGACCTTAAGGTTCTTTTGTTTAACTTTCCTATGACCTTATCTACGGGGTGGTCTTTGGACTTTTTAATATTTATGATTTCACTATATAAAGGTTCTTCTTCTTCTTCATTTATCTTTTTCTTTATTACAGTAGCTTCACTTTTGACAATCTCGTCATCGACAAGAGGTGGAGTGGGTTTGGGTGGACTTTCATCAAATTTCACATTCAATGACTCTTCTACCTTCACTGTTTCTTTATTAATATGACGTAAGCTTTGCTATTAGGAGAATAACCTAAAAGGATACCTTCGGTTGATTTAGGATCAAATTTTGTGAGGTAATCTTTAGTATTAAGAAGAAAACATTTGCTACCAAAGACTCTAAAGTGATCTAACGTAGGCTTTTTGCCTCGAAGTAACTCGTATGGAGTTTTACCTAAAATTGGTCTAATTAAGACTCGATTAAGTATGTACGTTGAAGTATCAACGACATTGCACCAAAACTTTTGAGGTATGGATTGCTATTTAGCATTGTGCGACTCATTTCTTGTAGGGTTCTATTCTTTCTTTCAACTACCCCATTCGATTGTGGAGTGCGAGGAGCCGAGAAGTTGTGAGTAATACCATTAGTGTCACAAAAGGCTCCAAATTGCACTTCATTATCGAATTCCCTACCATGATCCGTTCTAATAGACACTATAGGATTTCCTAATTGTCTTTGTATTTTCTTACTTAATATTTCAAAGTAATCAAACGTTTCAGTTTTGTTCTTTAAAAATTTAGTCCATGTGTACCTAGAATAGTCATCCACTATTACCAAAGTTTAGTAGTTGCCTCCATAACCTTGGATAGCGGATGAACCAAATAAATCCATGTGTAGTAACTCTAGACACTTAGTTGTAGACACCATGTTTTTAGCTTTGTGACTAGAATGAACTTGTTTTCCTATGTTACAAGCATCACAAAAGTGATGTTCATATTTTAATTTCGGTAAATCTCTTACTAGATCTTTGGATGATAGCGATTGAAGAAGTCGCATTTTGGCATGACCCAATCTTCGATGCCATAAGGTCGAAGTATCATCCATAGAGGTAAGAAAAAGTTTGTCATTAGGTTCATTTACAATTTTCATGACGTAGACTCCATGTTTCCTAATTTCTCTACCTATGGTGATGCCGTTTGTTAATATCTTACTACCGGTTTCGGTAAAAAATACATTACCATTTTAGATTCACTATTTTTGGAAAGCTTTTTCTTAATTTCATGAGAGTTTATCATGAGGTATGTTAACTAAAACTCCATTTTCATCTTTTGAGGTGGCTTCAAAATCGCCTTCAACAATGATGTATCAAAGATCAATATCTTTAAACTTCACATACGTTTTGAATCTATTTTTCCAATATATAAAACCATTAGTTTCAAGTAGTGGTGGTCGTTGCATAGATTGCCTTTCCTTGTAGTTTTCAGAACCCATAGTGATCGAAAAGTTTTTAAAATACGGTTTACTTTAAAACTTTTATAAACTTAGCTCTTGATGCCAATTGTGAAAAACTAGAAGGAGGGTTGAATAGTTTTGCCTATTTTAAGGTTAGTTTCTAAAAACTTTAAATTCGATGTTATGTGAAATCGTACGGAAGAAGATAAAGTATAGATCTAAGAGTAATGAAAGTAAATAAAGTAAAGCAAGGGAAAGAAATGACACAACCAATTTATAATGGTTCGGCTACAAGGACACCTTCCTTGCCCTACTCCACTCCCCGAGTCACCTACTCGAGAGTTCAAGCACTATGTCAACAAACTCCTTCAACTTGGCGGAGAAGCGTTCACAACGTTGCTTACACCTGTTTCCGGTACAAAGCCAAATACCGAGTCCATAACACGGAGGACCAAACCAACGCGACTATTACACAACAAAGATGTGAAATAACAAATACAAGATCTCCGCTACAGAAATCTTGTGGATGAACAAATCAATCAAGGACCCCTTGCTTGGATGACTTGTAGTTGATGTCGCCTTAAAGAAGGACCTATATGAGAATCACAATATGAGAAAGAAGAACTCTATAGATAAAGTGATCTTTTGTTAGAAGAGAGTAAGAGTATATGAGAGAGTTAGTAAGAAGAGGGGTGAAGAGAAATGAAGAAATGACTCTCTATTTATAGGCAAAATATTGCCACTGTTTCACGGATCCCACGAATCCCTCCCTTAAGGGATCTGTCTAGTGTAATGCCAGGGATCCGTGGGACGCTCCTCTTTTCCTATTGGGTTTTTGGTTATGGGTCATGGTTATTCGTTAGATACAATGTATCTAATAGATACAATGCATCTCTAGTCAAATGGATATGGGTCAATACCATAGGTTATGAATACGCTCATGGGTTGTGATTTTTACCCATCCTATTAAACTATTGCAACAAATGATTTATTACAACAATTTGTATTAAATGACTATATGTAAATGCTTTACAAAATTAACATGTATCTTTTTAATTTTACTTATAATAACATTATATTAACAAAGAGATCATTAAATATTAATAAACATTCAGTCAAATCTGTTCTTTTATCTTAAACAAGTCCAAGGGCAATTTGTTCATTTTGAGTGATTCTTGTACCAATTAGTGAAGTCAAATGGTTTGTTTCTGTAGTCAAACTGGGGCAAAAAGAAGATTCCTTATGCATTTTTTTGGGTTTACTCAAGCTAAACGGAATCTTTTGTCAGAAAAATCGCCGGAACAGAAAGTCAAAAAGTCAAAACGCTCTTTTTACGTGTAACTTCATCTGTTTACGAGTAAATTGGAAAGTTATTCGTAAGAGCCTACCCTTACGCGTAAGGTTACTCATAAACCATGCCTTACGACTAAGGGACTCAATGTTTTCGTATAAGACCTTACGAGTAAAACATTTTTTACGCATAAGAAAGTTGGGTTACGCATAAGGAAACTTACGCATAAGCAACTTGGGTTACACGTAAGAAATTTTTTTACGAGCAAGAAAAGAAGAAAACCCTTACTCGTAAACTGCAAACTGACTATGAACACAAATACCGAATACTAAATGCTCAAAACTCGCTGACCTCAGTTACATGTGTCATCATCAGTCAAAAGCATTATATAGAAAATGAAAGGGAAGTATGAACCGAATCAAAATCAGATCCGAATACCATACACTGATCTCAGCCACAACCACCAATTCAACATCCATCTCAATCCAAACACAAATCCCACACCTTCAACCCATCACAAATCCAAGAACGAACATAAAACATTCATGAGATCTCAGAAAAGGTTTTTTATAAGATTTTTTTTAAGTTGGAACTAATCAATCATCATCGACCTTTTTGGAAACTTTGTTTTCTTAATATCCGAAACATAAAAAGAAAGGATTAATAACAAAGTTGTTATAATCATTTCTTGTTTCGTTCAAGAACTCAAAACGAAAAAACATCACATAAAACCTACCAGAGACCTTTCATAAAGGATCTTGAAGCAACAATCACTTATGGTCTTCAATGCGTGATAATCAGATACATAAAGGGTGTTCATTTGTTTGTTTGTAGGTTTTATGTGTGGATTAGTGATGAGATGAGATTTGAGATGAGTTGGGTGAGAGGATAAGTTGGAGGAGGTAGGCGTATATCTGCGGATGAGAGTTTTTAGGGTTTGTGTGTTTAGGGTTAACCTTTTATAACCGGGTAGTATTTTTGAGTTGGATCGTGGGTTCTGTTATGTTTTTGAACGATATTATAATCTCTTGGGCTGGGTTTATCTCGTTTGCCAATGGGCCGTATGGACTGGATGATTAACATTGGACTGGCCTGAGATGGATTGGACATATACGTTTCTTTCTCTCTTTTGAGATAAACAAGTATTTGTAACCCGCCGCGATGCGGCGGGATTTTTTATGGTGTTTTGTAATAACAACACATCAGCCACACTCTTCAAACAACACATATCTTTTGAATAATTTTTTCTGCAATTCGGCAATTTACAAAAACATTACACGATGAATATCTATGATAGATCGACTAAGTTGGATTCCAAAATTTCGCCATAGAAAAAGTTGTTCATCAAGTAACTTTTATTCATCAGATACATTATTCTTAAACTAATATATCGATTTTATTGGTCTATAACTTATTTGAAACTTGACCAAATCTCTAGCTTGCTTGTAAATTGAAATTACCCATATCCGTTTATCATTGTATCCTGCATAAACGTTTCCACAATTATGTTAGAAGAGATATAAGCAAAATTTGAACGCATCGCTTCTATATTTACTGTAAATGAAAAATTCATGCATAAATCATGTTAAGGGAAATTGTATGAATATATATACGCTGAGCAATCAGTTGTGGGGCCTCCAAACCAAAAAACAGACACACATTTACCTCGTTAGCAATAATATATTTAGGCTGTTTTTTTAACGACAATTAGGTGCCCAAAGAGGAACCGTACTGCTCAGTAATAGCCATTCGATGTGTCGTACATAGGCATAACAATAACAAATGAGGGTCAGGTTTATGGATACAGTAGCATAATGCACCACCTGTTATGGCTGCAATCACCCTCTTGGTGTGACTGCCTAGCCAAAATACAGGTTTTGGCAAGCTACACGCCATAAACATAAAAAGCATCATCACCCCATGGTACCACCACATACAACTGTAACCTAAAAAATTACAATAACATAACGTACACCGAAACACAAACTGCTCACATTTGTAAATGGAACAGTGTAAAAAAGATACAAATCCTGCCATGGCTGCAAAAAAAAAGGTTGCATATCAATAACTACATGCCATCCTGTTATTGCCCCGCCAAGTACGGGTCGAATCATTGACGACCAACTTCATTTTATTCTGAAAACAACGTCAACCCACTACTACATTATTTTTATAAATTCATACAGATAATAGTTGCAAGAACACCCAATTCACATGGCCAATTACTAAAAGCAATAACATTTAAGAAAACGGGCTCATAACGTGCACATGACGCGCTCATACACATAACGCGCTCATACACTAAACGCGTTCATGCCATGTGATGTTGGTGAGCCAGGAGGAAACATGTGCATATAACGCGCTCATACACTAAACGCAAAGGTGGTAACCAAAGCACATGAGAAACAGGCTAAGAAAACGGGCCAACATATAAATTTTTTTAAATGTAAGTGAAGAAAATATAATGGCTCAAAATATGAGGCTCAGATAGGGAAGTAACCCGGAAAAAGAGGATACACCCGGCATGGCTGCAAACCAAATCGGCTGCCATGCCATGTTCTGGACAATCTCACCTTTTCCGTACTCCATGTAAGCTCATCATTGCCTCAGATAGGGAATTAACCCGGAAAAAGAGGATACGTCCTGCATGGCTGCATACCAAAAAGGCTGCCACGCCAAGTATGGGACAATCTCAGCTTTTACCTCACCCATGTTTTGTTAGCTTATGTCCCAAAAACAAAAAAAAATGCAGGCACAATGGGTAAACCAAATACCAGACATGGCTGCAACCACACCTCATATTAGGCTTCCTGTCCAAGATGCTGGCATCGGTAACTGTCTGATAGACCAAAAAAATACAGATGATTATAATCATTGCCTTACACCATGACGGTGTAGGCCAGGCAAAATTGTAGGAAAAGATGCAACTCTGCTTCATATTATTACATCACAACCCTTTCACAAATGGCATCGTAACACCGAAACCACAATTCCAGCGCTTAATACATTGACTTTGAAACCTGCATGGGAGTCACAGGAACAGAAAAAGAATAAGCTTATATAGGAATTAGTATTACAGTCCATTTGTTTCAAAAGATAGTTGAATTGTGTAAAATATATTTAGACAAACGATTTAATTAAAATCTATATCCGCCTTACTAATCATCTGTACTTCAAGTAAAAAAAATTATATATTCATTTGAAACACCTAAACATCAGTTTCAAAAGTTCTGGGCCCCAAATATATTCAGAGGCGTTTGGATAATCTTATTTTCACGCCTTATAGACTTATTTAAACTTGCAAAGCAACGTATCGTAAAAACAGTCGCAACTAATTCAACTATAAGATAGTTGTAAACTCCCCATTATTAAAAACAAATCTACAATTTATCAAACATTTTATATGCATAACTTAAAATTAAACTGGTTAACAAAAAAAATTATACCTTTGTCGCATCTATAACCATTGTCGCAAAGAAGCATAGCAAAAATTCAATTAGCCCCCAAAATCATCAACTCAGGAAAACACTTCCTTTATCCAAACTCTATTTTTACCACAAAATAGCTAGCAACAGCACCCGGAACCAAATACCCATTCAATCAACCCATTGACAGATAGAGTCGTAATACCTAAACCACCACCACCACGATAAAATTGAAGGCCATTAGATTTGAAGTTAGTTAAACGACCAACCGGTGTTATTAATTCAAGATAGAGAGCGAACCAAAGAAAAACTGGTAGGTAAGATCCATTTTTAGAGAGAGGTAGTGAGAGAATGAGATATTGGTGAGGCACGAAGAAACACGTGTACATAACGCTTCATACACTAAACGTAAAGCCGGAAACCAAAGCCCATGAGAAACAGGCTAAGAAAACGGGCCAACATATATTATTATTTAAATGTAAGTGAATAAAATATAATGGTTAGAAGGTCCTTTGTGCTATAGTATCTTTATATAATAGATGTAAAAATTTTGCTATCCAACTTTTGTGTTACAAATTCTTGGATACAATTTTTTAATATTAGTCATCCGAATGGTATTTTGGTAATTTCACGGAGGATACATACATTCACGGCTTGAGCGAAAATTTGATCAAAAATGACTACGGGGTTTTTGTACGGTATTGCTTACGAGGAATTAAAGTGACATTTCACGGGTGAACTTCTTTATCGTTGAGACGTTGGTTGGTTGGTTGCATGTCTCAAGATAACTTGTCTGGGCATTTTTCATAAGCGATTATGAGTTGACAATATGGTTATAACTGATGTAAGGAGTTACATTGTAGTGCTCACAGTGTATAACTATCACTTTAAGAAGTTACGTTGTAGTACTCAGTGTCACACAGAGTTATGGATTGTTCAAAAATATAGAACAAGTAGTAAGTCACAAAGTTGGGATGTTTACTTCCTTTTCAAGTTAGTCGTATCGGGTTGTCTCCATATGTGGTCATTACTATTAGCCGGTGAATTCAAAGGAGGTTCGATTTAAGGCTGGTTTGAGAGAAGTATTGAGTGTATTTTTGCGACATATTCTCACATAATTATGCTCAATCTAAGGATTTGAATATTGCATCAAGAAAAAGGTAATCTATGACATGTACACAATGTGACAACTGGCAAATTACGGAGTCTATTTAGGCAACCACATTACGTTAAACTAAACCGAGCTTTTGCCTTTATCACTATTTACATCGACCATGACTTGATTTGATATTTTTATTGGTTTTATGATTTATTTTATTATTGGATGAGTTATCGTGTGAGTTTTAACTCTTTTTGATAGGCACTATTCGATTCGGCACACTAAAAGCCTAAAACAAGAAATAATGTAACTTTTAAACCATAACTCGAACTTGGCAAATAAATAGTCAAAACTTGTGGAAAAACATAAATAAACATAATAGAAAGTCGAATGAACGTCGTGGGACACTCATAGGACAATATATGAGCTCGGGAATAGGTAAACGGGATAGTTTACAAAAAATTACGGCTTCGGCCCCTCAATTTCTACATGGTCTGCACCCCCTCCCCAAGTTTTTAATTTTTTTCAAGTCCCCAAGTCCAAGTATATAAACACCCATCCCACCCTCATTTTTCCATTTGTTTATTTCATTACAAACACACACATATCATCTCTTTCTCTCTCTCTCGACTCTCTTTCTCCATCAACAAATAAAACCCCAACCCTAAACCACCATAGCCACCGCCCCTATTTCGGCCATTTTCCGGCCAACTTCCAGCGAGTGAACATACACCTCCATCACCATTTTGTAGATCTCTCTTTCCTCTTTACATCCATATGAAAATCTCTTACAAAAGCCTACATTAACACCTCCATATATCTTACAAATACGATTCGTGATTCTAGGGTTTTCATTAAATCTTGTAGATCGGGTTGTAAAAAGGTAAATGGAACATGGGTCAAGCTTGTTTAAGCTATGACAAGCCTCGTATGGCTACTTTATGGCTCGACCATGGTGGGTTTTGGGTGAAACATGGGATTAAAACTAATTTACAACTAATAAAACATGTAGCTAGTGATTTGGTATCATGTGGTGTATCATATTATTGGGTTTTGCATTTTAGGTTTTTTTTTTTCATGAAATGGGTCTAGATTAGTTGTGGGTTTGATGTATGGATGATGATTGGAGGTTGATTGATTGTGTTTGGTTCTAGTAGAAGCCACTTGGGGAGTGTTTGGTTGTGGTGTTGATGCGTACGGGCCACCAAGACCCACGATGGTCATGGTTTGGTGGTGTACATGACCCCTAAGGACTAAGGGTCCGGGTTGGGTTGTTGTGGTAGCTTGTTGGTTGATATTGTTGGTGTTTGGATGAGACGCGTGGAGCCAAAAAGCTTCTAGAGCTTGTTTGGTTCAGGTGGTCTTAACCGTGACCGTGTCATGACCATTAGGGTCATAACATTGGTTTCGGGTATATTTGGTAGATTGATTGGTTGACGAGATTGATTTGGGTTGATTTGAGATTGAGTTGCGCTATTTTGATTATTTACTTGGACTTATTATATAAATTTTCAACTTTGTGCAACGTCGGTGTTACTTTGTGATAACGCTACACGCGTCGTTCGTGGTCAAAGGAACTTCCTTTTCGTCGAGCAAGTTTTTCAACACCCTAGGCAGTGAACCTAATTGTTGTAGTGTAGTATTAGGGTAAGCCACGGGAATTGATATCGTTCTCTAGGGGAATAGGAATGCGAGTGAGAAGTTACTACGCTAAGGTTGGGGTTGAGAAAGATTATTTTTTTATTAGATTATGTTTTTTAGGAAATGGAAAGGTACGAATATCGGGGTTTGGATTTGGGGGGTTGGTATTTCTACTGATTACTCTACTTATCTAATTATCTAAACTAGTGGGTAGTCTATGTCTAATTATTGTGTGCTCGTATGATGATTTAAAGATGTGTTTACTTAGGTTTTATTACTCCTTAATTATCTCCTATTGATGGTTGAATTGTCACGTCCTTATTCTTAATCGTGTTGTGTGTCTAAGGACGTAGGGATGCGTTTATCCCTAACTCTGTGAAACTACCAAAGGTTATTGCCTACAAAATCTCTAGGATTTATAAACTTAACACTAAGGTACTCTTCGGATGGTTTAGCCTACAATGACTCTAGGTACTATAAGCTAAGGTTCACAAAGATTGATCAATCATTAACTACACAACGGATGACATATCTCAATACTAGATCATTAACAATTAAGATAAGAGACAACTAATCAATATTCAATAATTAAGTTTCATATTTCCTAAGCAAACACACAAGTAAATTAGCTGGACATGGGAAACATGCAAGCATACACACAATTAGTTGAAGACATAATTAACTTAATGAAGTAAAACACTTATATTGATGTAAGATAGGGTATGGAACCCTAAAATACTGTACAAGACAGCCTCGGTTCGGTTTAGGTTTTTACTCCAAAGACTACACACTGAAAACTAAAAAATTCGGATTCTATATATAAGATTACAAATGCGACGGCGTCACCCTTTGATTTGTGACGCCGTCAGGTCGCCGTTATTATGGTTTCGTCTTGGCCACGTTAGTCTTGCGACGACGTCACCTTATGCCTGTGACGCCGTCCCCTTCAGTCTCTGACGTCGTCTGGATCAAATCTAGGCCGTCTGAGTTGCGACGCCATACTCTTTTAAAACATGAAGCCGTCACTTGTAAATGGGCAATTTGGCTACTGAGCCGTCACAAAAGTTGTCTGACGGCGTCGCTAGTTGTGCCTAACGCCGTCCCCTTCAGTTCCAGCAGCCTGAGTGTTTTGATTCTTGACTTTGGCCATTTTCTTCGTATATTCGCGCATTTTCTTCCGAATAAGTGTCATTCCAGCATTTTGCCTTCAAGATACCTAAAAAGTGAAAAAGAACGATATTAAGTAATAACAGATACAAAAGTGATCAAATAAGGGCTTAAACGACCCCTCAAAAAGGTACATTTTAAAACCTTATCAAATATCCCTACACTTGGTATTTGCTTGTCCTCAAGCAAATGTGCTTTTAGCCAATCAATTTATAAGTTAGAGGTCATTAAGCATTAGTTTAGAACGATTCACAACACATATAAGCCCCGCAAAAGTCATAACAAGCATAGAAATTACATACTAGCACCTCACATGGGGTGTTTAGATACTCACATCTCTCGGGTGTATATGAAATATAACAAGTTGGAAATGGATGATAAACACTCATTAACCGGTCCTAGTACATAGATTACCATAGGCTTGAGACTAGATCAAACCTCCATCGCTTTGGCATAAGCACCTAGGAAAGACTATCCAAGAGGTCTTTTAAAGGGTTGTAATGATAGGCTTACGGTAGGGAAACAAAGGGATTGGTGGGATAGGCTATTTAGTGGTGGCAAGTCAAAAATCTTTATGTTACAAGCATGCGAAAAATGGCGTTGCTAAGCCAAGACTCGACACTCTAGACTCTAGATAACTGAAATGAACAAACATAATTTTAAAGATAGATGTAGGATGGTAGTCCGTTTTTTTTTACAACACTCTATTTTTTTCTTTCTCTATCTTTTTTCGATTTTTTTTCATACACTTTTACTCTACCATCCTCTACGATAACATCAAAATGATAGGGATTTATAGGCACATCCCTATACTTGAGTTTTTATTACTCTAAAACTAATATGACCCAGATAGAAAAGATCAAAACACATGGAGTACATTATTATGCAAATAAAGGGAATTTGAATTTAACTTTCCCTTCCCGTCATTTCATAAAATTTAACATTTCCCATGAGTCCCAATCGTCCCAAAACTGTGTACAAAGGATATGACTCGACTTAGCAACTTATGCAAGCAACAAGATAATTGAACTAAGGGTTTTGTGTGATAACAATAATGCACTAAAAGTGAGTGCATACAAGGTAGGCTAAGGCGATTTGGGTGTACATTTGGGGGTGGATTGTAAACAATGCTCTTCAATGATATTCCGGAAAACCGAAACAACACGAGAACCGCGAAAAGGATAGGCTCTGAGGGGTTAACTAGGGGTATCGTGTACTAAAGATGAGTACAACGCAAAGGTGTGGGGGAATTACTCAACTGATGTGGAAGAAGTAGTTATATTACGGGTATCAAACAAGAGTAATCCTAATGCCTCTTATCTTTTAGTTATTCCTAACTACACAAGTGTAGTCTTACTAGCGATCTCGGAATGCATCACAAAACAAGTTCTAGAATCTATTATACTACCGATTCACACTCTAAGAATTAAAGATGAATGCTTTAATTCATACTAATCTAAGGGCGATCCTCACATTTTGGGTGGAATTTAAGTGGTAAAGGGTTTTTGTGCTAGTCATATAATTTCCTATCCATGAGACGCTTTATTAAGACTAATGACCCGCTCCTATATGTCATGAAAATTTTTAAATTTGGTGCCAAAATTACCCTAACCGACATTTTCTCATGGTTTATTACACAAATGCAATTGGACAAAGCAAATAATCAAGGATAAGCATAGTTTCAAAGTTCCCGTTTTATTTTCCCTCCCTACACTTAAACTGAACATTGTCCCCAATGTTCCCCGAAAGTATCAAAGTTATGATAACAGAAGGTAATAAAAGATGAAAGAAACTAATACTCCCCTGATTAGTTCTGTAGGATCCGTGTAAAGTGGTGGTTACATCTTTCTTCAAGAAGAACGTTTGCGTGAAAAGCTCCTTCTCATCTTATGTATCTTCTTCTTGGTAAATCAAACCTGCACACTTGAAGAAAAAACACGAAACCTTTCGCGTAAAATCGGCGGTAATAATATATATAGGACTCTACTAAACTAGGATATAATGCTTGTGGAATGGATGTTTACAGAATTTCTGGAAAATTAAGACCTGGAAAATTCCAATATATTTATAAGTAGCTCAAAAAACGAGAAAAAGTAATCAGTTGTTTCTGCTCCTTCCTGACGCTGTCAGGTTGCGATCCTGACGCCGTCAAGTTATCCTGACAAAAACTGGTCTGCGATTTTCTGGAAAATTTACATCTTTAGAATCTGGAAAAATTTCCTGCAAAACATCCATTATGACTCGATACAAGCATTTGACTCGAACAAACACACATGTATATCTTTTAATTAATTGAAATTCTCATGTTTACGTTTCTTTTGAAAACGTGTGTAATCCTCCCTACACTTATCCCTTATGTAAAATACCTTTATATGTAATTAAGACGAGGTTAAAGACAAAATAAAGCATTTTTACAAATTTAAACATGATAATAAACAATCAATAAAAGATACACGACACAAACAAGCAAACAATTAAGCATGGGTTGCCTCCTACGAAGCGCTTTTCTTTATTTATGAGTCTTGTAGCTAGACTCGAAGTCGTGCCCCTACGTGGTCTCGTGCACGCTTACGTGCCCATACCTAAGCCATTCCAATGTTTTCTCATTCTTCTTGTAATCATCTCCTAACTCTAGGAATTTTTTATATTACCGCTCATTTTTTTCATAAGTATTCCTAAGTCCACGTTGTTTATCTCTCTCACTAAGTATCGGAATGGGAGCCATCCTATTGCATGCCTCTATATCTTTGTGCTTAAACCTAGGGTGTGTACGGGGCATTTGATAGACAAAATCTTCAACTCCATCAGAGAATGTGATTAGACCAACGATCATCCGTTCATTAAACCTAGCCATTCTCTTAAAGTTTGTTCCAAAGATAACTTGGGTAAGACTTCCATCAATGAATTCACCTAAATCCTCTAGGACCATAAATTCAACCACATAGGCAAAACTTCCAACAAACACATCCAAGTAAGTGACCGCGTCAACAACATTATCCCCTTTATAGGCTAATTCATCCACCTTTATTTTGTTATATAGGTTTCTGGAGATTAAGTTTAAAGGTAAGAATGAGTGCAAGTTAGCATCAAAACTTTCAAATCCTATCTTACAAGGGAATTGCATGTTAAAGGGGCCATCTTTCCAAATTTTACACCTAGGGTCAAAACATTGGGAGGGGTCTTCTTCCATTTCAAAACTAACTTCATCAATGACCTCCCCGTTGTCAAGTGCTTCACCATAATCAAATTCCTCATCGGAATCTGAGTCATAGAAAGGACTTTGTTGTTGCCAATTTATCTCATTAAGCCCTAGGTGATTTCCAAAGTGGTGAACGGGTGAAGGGTTTTGTGGGATTGCGTTCTCAATTCCGGGATTGGGAGGAGGATTGGGGGCGGGTAGTGTGAAGAATCTTCGGCGGAAGACATGTATCATGGTGAATGATAGGTTTTACGAACAAATGTCACGAAGAAGGGGGATAGACTACGAGGAGGCTAAAAATTGGAAACAAGCTTACTTGATAGGAATCAAGCAAGGAAACCTAAACGAGGTGGACTTCTAACTAGCTATTCTATTCCTCGGCAGTGGCACCAAAAACTTGATAACGCTACACGCGTCGTTCGGGGTCAAAGGAACTTCCTTTTCGTCGAGCAAGTTTTTCAACACCCTAGGCAGTGAACCTAATCGTTGTAGTGTAGTATTAGGGTGAGCCACGGGAATTGATATCGTTCTCTAGGGGAATAGGAATGCTAGTGAGTTACTACGCTAAGGTTGGGGTTGAAGAAGATTATTTTTTTATCTGATTATGTTTTTTAGGAAATGGAAAGGTACGAATCTCAGGGTTTGGATTTGGAGGGTTGCTATTTCTATAGATTACTCTACTTATCTAATTATCTAAACTAGTGGGTACTCTATGTCTAATTATTGTGTGCTCGTATGATGATTTAAAGATGTGTTTACTTAGGTTTTATTACCCCTTAATTATCTCCTATTGATGGTTGAATTGTCACGTCCTTATTCTGTTTATCCCTAACTCTTTGAAACTACCAAAGGTTATTGCCTACAAAATCTCTAGGATTTATAAACTTAATACTAAGGTACTCTTCGGATGGTTTAGCCTACAATGACTCTAGGTACTATAAGCTAAGGTTCACAAAGATTAATCAAGCATTAACTACACAACGGATGACCTATCGCAATACTAGATCATTAACAATTAAGATAAGAGACAACCAATAAATATTCAATAATTAAGTTTCATATTCCCTAAGCAAACACACAAGTAAATTAGCCGGACATGGGAAACATGCAAGCATACACACAATTAATTGAAGACATAATTAAATAAATGAAGTAAAACACTTATCTTTATGTAAGATAGGGTATGGAACCCTAAAATACTGTACAAGACAGCCTTGGTTCGGTTTAGGTTTTTACTCCAAAGACTACACACTGAAAACTAAAAAATTCAGATTCTATATATAAGATTACAAATGCGACGGCGTCACCCTTTGATTTGTGACGCCGTCGGGTTGCCGTTATTAGGGTTTCGTCTTTGCCACGTTAGTCTTGCGACGGCGTCACCTTATGCCTGTGACGCCGTCCCCTTCAGTCTTTGACGTCGTCTGGATCAAATCTAGGCCGTCTGAGTTGTGACGCCCTACTCTTTTAAAACCAGAAGCCGTCACTTGTAAATAGGCAATTTGGTTACTGAATCGTCACAAAAGTTGTTCGATGGCGTCACTAGCTGTGCCTGACGCCGTCCCCTTCAGTTCCAGCAACCTGAGTGTCTCGATTCTTGACTTTGGCCATTTTATTCGTATATTCGCGCCTTTTCGTCCGAATAAGTGTCATTCCAGCATTTTGCCTTCAAGATACCTAAAAAGTGAAAAGGAACGATATTAAGTAATAACAGATACAAAAGTGATGAAATAAGGGCTTAAACGACCCCTCAAAAAGGTACATTTTAAAACCTTATCACTTTGAATTTTTAGTCAATAGTTGACCCCGACAACGCCGTAACATGGACTTTAGTATAGTTTGGACTATTGATTGATTAAAAGCTGAGAAGTCATGACTCGTGCTTGTGGACTTGAAACGAATCACGATATGAAACTAATATTGAAATTGACGAAATATATATATATATATATATATATATATATATATATATATGAAAATGTTAATAAACTATGAAACATAAATAATAAAAAGGCTTTTATACCAAAAACTATCGATAACAAGACTTGTCTTGTTATTTACTATTTTAAATAGAAACTAACGACTAAAAATAGAAAGGTTTTCTAATAAATAAGTAATTAATGTTTCGAGTGCACGTTTATCGAAATGTGCCAATTATGAGCATTTAATACTATTTCAAGTATTTATTTATTTACGTTGTGTGAATGGGTTACGAATAACCTAACATTAACAGTGTCGATCCACGTGGATGACGGACTTATTAGGTTGACTAATCTAATAAGAGCCCGTTAGGCACGTTAGATAACAATATTAATGGATGAATTATCCTTATGACTCGTTAGGATGCGACCGGTTTATGGAATAATAAACGACACGAATAAATAATTGAGTTTATCGAGTTGACGAATTCGATAAGGTTTACTATTTATTCCAAAACTTATTGGACTATGGAGCTTATCGCTTAGACGTCTCATTGTGTTGCATTGAGTCACATATTGGTTGTTTGAGTGCATTCATGATATCATATTGATTCGATACACCCACATGAGGATACCAAACGCTAGGACTAAACTGTGAAACAAGACATTTTTGGAGATAACGAAAAGGAATACATTGGGGTAGATAACGTTGATTTTGGGAAATATATATTAAAATGAGTTTACATTAATAAGTTGTGCCAATTCGATAGTTGCTGTGCCGTGATTAGCTGTTATCTTCTGCTAGTGTTTATTTGTGCGTTGCTTGCTTGAGGTGAGTTTCATAGCCCCACTTTTATCTATGTTTTTAACTAAATTGGGGTGAGAATCATGCTATTATTTTTGGACCTTCTAAACTATTTTAATTTGCTTATGTGCTTGACTGATTAGATAGATATGTGGTAGATGTTGCCTTAGTCTAGGGTAGCAATTCTAATTGCTATAGCACTTGCCTAGTTAAGTATAGACTTCTACCTCGACCTAGTCCAGGGTTAGCAATCGTTCTAGACTTTGCTACGACTGTGCTGGCTAGTGTTGCTAGGGGCCCATTATGATATCGGATATGATATTTGTATGTGATTGATGTGTATCTATCTTAGGTCTCGCATAGCAAATTAACTCCTACAGGTCCACTACTTTTAACTTGAATTTAAACCTATGAACTCACCAGCGTTAGCTGACCTTTTAGCATGTTTTCTCAGGTAATTAAGTGATATTTGGAGTACGTGTTCTGTGGAAGCTTGGCAAGGAGGCATGGTTCAAGGATCATAATCAACTCTGATAATTTATGAGGACCTTTTTTATTAAATCATGTTTGGGCCTAATATTTACATTTTGGGATTAATATTTTGAATATTTAAATTAGGGATTGGTTTTGAATGGTAAATGACTATCTTGTTTGCTATATTTGTGTGAGATACCAATCCAATTGTAACACCCCGAAAACTTGATTAAGTCTTCTGCTGTACCGAGATTTGGGGGTGTTACAGATTGGTATCAGAGCTCAAGGTTATAGAGAACTAGGTATTTCATAAAACCTAAACTATAACCACTTTTTAAGAAAATTGATCCTCGACCGACGCATGCCCGCCTGCCAAGCCGAAGCTTCTTATTTGATTATGGTATGTGTTGAAACTAAGACCTTGATAGATCTTTGAGCGCTCGTGAATCATTAGTAATGTTTATGTAATCACAAACACACTAATAGAAAGTCTCTATTACTTGTACTTTAACGCGGAAATCAAACACAAGTATAAACACAGATAACTAAGAATACTTTGATCCTCTATGGATCTTTGAATAATGCTAAAACTTGTTTTTCAAAACCCGTACATCATTCATACTAATGTGTTCCTTTTATAGACAAGGAACCCTAAACCGTTTCACAAGAAATGTATACACATAAAACTAAAGAAGATATACATTATCACTTCCTAATAAAGCTCATGCATATCCTAACTAACTATAAAATACGCGGAATATCTATATCCGAAGAAACAAACTACGCGGTTTTTCTACTTCCACATAATCTTTTCTTCAGCAGAATCCTTGCACTTCAGCAGATTCTTCAGCATAATTCTTACTTAGTAGAATTCCCAACAATCCTCCCCTAATCTTGAATTTGACATGGTTAAGTTCAAGATTCTTGATATATCTTTAACACTTCAGCACAAGAGGATTGAATTCGAACATCAGCAGCAAAGAACCTAAAACAATCACATCTCTATGATGGCAAAACTTTGAAACTCCAGATCTTTGCAGCAACAAATGACAAAATGTACATCAAAACATATTAGTTTCATACTATTCTCATCACATCCAGGTGTGTTAACTCCTGTGAGAGGTGAATCATTAAAAGTAATGGATTTGATGTCTCTACCAATAGCCATTACTACTGGAGTAGCCAAATGTTTAAGTTCGAAAACTATGGTACACTGATAACCATCTGATTTATAGAAAATCAACAGCTATAAACGGATTTGAGATGTCTTTACCTGTAGCCGTTTGCTCAGGACTAGTCAATTCTTAGGGGAAAGAATCACCTTTGGCGAATTGAGGACCCAATATGGTATTCCACTGCCTTTACCACAAACCATATACTTGTAGGCTAGCCAATTCTTGGATTCCAAAGAGGAATAAGCCATGGTGAATTGATGACCATACAACCCTCAGCAATTTAGCATGGGTGAGTTGCATACCCTATGATTTTGAGCAAACCATTACAGCTATCAATAGATTTGATGTGTCTTTACCAAAGCTGTACCCTTTGGACTAGCCAACCATTTGATGTACACAAGGCACAGCTGGTGAGTTGATAACCATCAACAGAGTAATGTACAACAAACCTGCAAGAAAAGGTTAGACAAACAAAGCATATACACATTTTTTTTAAGAATCAAAGAAAGAAAGAAATAATACAATACACCAGAATTAAGAAGATGCTTGGTGTTGCAGAAGCTGAGTCTTAATCAATCCAATCAATTGTTCAGCATGGAGCATATCATTCCCCACTGGATCTGGAGGAACTTCGAATTTCTTTCTAAGCATTCTTTGCATCAACTTCACAGACAAAGGATAAAGCCTATCAGAAAACATACACACAGCCATCCCACACTTTGTCTCCACAACATGCACACTTGGGATAGGATAAAATCTCCAAGTCTCAACCTTCCACTTATGTGAATCCTTCCAAATTGAATACCCTTTACCATTTGGAGATTGAGAATCAAAAAGAACTTGAAGATCTCCCAATAAGTACAACCCAGAACCTTGTGGAGTATGAATAGCATAATATTGTGTGACAAGGCCATGGAGAGTAATCAAATCTTGCCTATCCACCATATGAAGTATGCCTTTTAAGAAAGTAAACTGCATAGAAGAGTTATCCAACCTATAGATGGTGTTAAGTTGTCCATCAGTCAATGTCCATGTGGTCAACACACCATGAGACCCCTAACGAAAAGTGTCAGAAGAACCCCTTTAATGAATGTTGACTCAGCAGCCTTTAGATCCAAATGCTTAGAAGAACCAGTCTTGTGAGATTTATGAACTCTAGAGCCCTGTGTCCCAACTAATCTCACAGATCTCCTAATGGCAATGTGTCTCCTTTTGGACATCCTTTTCCCCCTTCTTACATGTATATAAATGCCCATAGAAATAGAAGAGGGTACCTTCTCTGATGTACTAGAGGCATCTTCAGTGGAAATAGAGGGAATTGGAACATAACCAACCATTGCATATAACTGATCAAGCTCTTCTCTAGCCTGTTTAGCTCTAACAGCTTCCAGTTCAGCTTTCCTAACCATATCTGCTCCTTGTTCAGCAGATGCAGAAGAAGGATTAGTATCATGCTCAAAAGTGCTAGCAACTCATTGTGGATCCATGGATGTATCAACAATACTTGGAGAAACTTCAGAAGAAACAACAAGAGATTTAGCAGATGGTACTTGCTCAGAGGATTGCACACCTTCAGTATGTTCTTCAGTAGAAACAGCAAGAGAGCTTTGCTGTGCTCCAGTATCAGCAAAAGAATCCACAATCACAACTTTCTTGGATCTTTTGGCTTTTGGAGCATCCACACTACCAGCAATCCTTTACAATTGAGAAGTTGGTGTAATCTGCTTCATAGTCTTATTATACAAACTGGTCAAGTCAGAACCAGATAAAGCCTAGACTTGCTTCTTTGTCAAACCAGATTGAAAGAAATTAGTACTTTGATTATACACCACAGTCCTCATATAAGTCTTGTTTTGAGCTATAGTTGGTGGTCTCTCTCTCTTAGCTTTAGCCTTTTGTGACTGAATAGCTTTTCCCTTTGCAGTTGTAGCTAGCTTCTTTTGTTTTCCAAGAGCCATCATTTGAGCAGCAAAGTTCTCACTATCAAAATCAGCTCCTAAAATGCTCTGAGCAAGAGTAGGATTTGAAGCAGCTTGAAGAGTATAGGAATCCCATTTCTCAGCAGTAAAATGAATGGATTGAGCATCCAATTCTCTTTGTCTTTCAGGAAGCAAGTTGGTAGTAAACTGATCTGTAAGCTGTTGTGCCAAAGCTTGACTCTTCATCATATCTGCATACTCTGCTAGTAATCTTGCTTGCTGTATCCTTTCCTGTTCACTCACAAGATCTGAACCAAGCTCTTCATCAACCATAACTCCTTTCCCTTTATCAGCAGGCTCATGAGCAGAATCAGCATGAGAAGTATCAACAATGGGAACTGTATTAATGTTTTCAGAAGAAACACCCATGGAAGCATCAGAAGTAATATGTTGAGGAGTGTCTTCAACAAGAGTAGAAGAAACATCAACATTATGATCCAGGTTAAAACTTCTTCCAGCAATAAATACTTCATGATGATCTGCTAAAGGTGGAGGACATGGCTGTTCTTGCATAGTTGAAACCTGACCATGTTTAGAAGCAACATCCACCATATGATCATCAGCAGTTGTAACATTGGCAACACTTGGCACCTTTGAAGATTCAGTGGAATCCTTGCTCAAATACTGTCTTCTCCTTCTTCTAGTAAACAAAACAGGTTCCTTTTTCTTTGAGGATTCAACAGCAATTGAAGAAGAAGCATGAGTTTGTTGAGCCACATAAGCCAAGATTTGAAGTGAATCCAAATGAATATCCTCTTTCTCTTCATCATAAGAAACCACAAACTTCCTTTTGCTGTTTTGTCCAAGTTGTTCCTCTAAATCCTGAACCTTTCTCTTCAACCCCACAATCTCACCACCAAGTGAAGATTTAGTATCAGCAAGCTCCTTTCTGAGATCAGCAACCTCTTTCACATACCTGTTCAGCAGAGCATAGACATATGTAAGTGTAATAGGGTCCTCAGCTCCACTAGCAGATTGCTCAGTGGTAATGGGAGCTTCATTGGACCTTTCAGGAGAAATATGGACATGCTCAAAGATAGGAGAGCCTTCAGAAAATGGCTCCCTAACTGGACTAGGTGTGGTCAGTCTATTAAACTCAGGCTCAAACTCATCAGGAGTAACATGAGTAGGTGGTGGACTAGGACTAGGTGAAGGTGGAGGTTGGTCAGGAGTAACATGTGATGCTTCAGCAGTTATGGAAGGGGCCTCATCAATGGCAACTGATGGATTACCATCAGCAGCAACATTGGGAGAGGGTGGAGCACCAGCAACATTACCCTCATCAGCAGCCTCATTTCCATGTGGCAACATAGCTTCTAGCAAAGGATGATGTGTCCCAACATAATTAGTTTTCATTGAAGCAAACAATTAAGCACTAAGAGCTCCTATGGGACAAAAGACTCTGTCTTGGGTTGTTATGTCTAATATCATTTGTAAAAACCTAGGGTACATTAGAAACTTATGCTTTTTCCTTTGAATATTTTCAACCATATTATCAAAAATAAACTTAGAGAAATTATAATTTAAACCCTTGGAAAGACACACAATACCACAACCCAATTGGGTAGAGAATTGATCCCATCCTCCTGACTTGTTGCTTATGCACTGTAGTAATGTATGCACCAAAAACCTCCACATGGGGCAAAGCTTATTCTTGTGCCACATATCTGTGTTCGTACTTCGGTATCCAATAGCTCTTAACCCAACAAGTATCTCTACAATGTTGGAGTGATAAACCCCATCTTCATCATCCAAACAAAGTTGTCTCCTAATCAACTCCTCAATCACCACATACTCTATTCCATCAATCGTAGCTCCAATCTCTGTGTCACTTCGTTTAGTAGCAGATGCCAAAAATTGTTCAACCAACGATTCATATATCACATTTGAGAGTGTGTTAGAGCGTAATGAATCTTGGACCATTTCAAGAAATCCACCATAGGTTCATATAGTTCATGTCCCTTTGCTTTTACCAGAAAAGCAACCTTGTTATGATCTTTCTTAAATTGAAGCGCCATGTGAGAAATTGTGAGAATGGGTTATGATTCACGCAACTGGAAGTGTGTTTAAATTGAGTGAAGAGGGAATCAATTAATTTTGGGCGAAGATATGCGAAGAAGGTTATTAAAAGAAGTTACCCAATTTATGTTCAAAAATATCGGAACAAATCGTTGACCATATTTGACGTGTAAAGTAACTCCAACCAAATTCAAAATTAACACTTCAGCAAAGGATGGTCAATCTGCTGAAGGAGGTCAATCAGCAGAAACAACTCAAGTGTCTAAGTATCTTCAGTAAATATCTTGAGTTTTACTGTGCCACCCAACTCGCATTAATTTTCATCAAGACTTGACTCCGCCTATAAGATAATCCCAATGCACAATTAACACATACCAATTACCCCCAATTAACTTCAAAAACCCTAATTTCTCCAAAATTCCACAATCATCAACAATAGCTATGTTTATCAAACCAGAAATAATCAATCTAACTTCCTCCTCATCATCATCAACATCATCATCATCCAGTGATGATTCACACCCATTGTTTCGCTACCCTTATCAAGATGAACCTCGACCTTCAAAATCCCCATTTCTCCCTTCTTCTGAAGATGATAGTGTAGTGAATCCAAGTGATTCTTCTGAAGATGAACCTGCACCACCCCAACCTCAACCAAGGCCACAAGCCAGTAGTCCACCACTCCCAAGGACAAGAGAGGTGGTGATTGAACTTCCTACTCAAGGAACTGGTGCTTCATACCATGGAAGCAAGGGAAAGGGCAAGGGGCAGAGGTGAAGGGAAAGGGAAAAGGGAAAATGGAGTGATGCTCAATGGTGGAACGAGTAGATGGAAAAACTAAAGATTTCTCATATCACAAATCCATCCATCATGCCAAGGACCAAATTTATAAAACTAGGTTCTTGAGCATCTTCCTCATTGTTTTCATCAATCTATCCTTTCCATTTTCATCTTCAGCTTCTTCATCATACTTGACAAATGAATCCACCAGATTTCGTAATAGATGATAGGAACTAGTATATGTTTGGTAGAACTTGTATAGGAATGGTCTTGTATTTCATTTGAAGTTGATTGTAAGCTGTAAATTGTTTCTTGAATGAATGATCAACATGTCTTTTATCTCTCAATGATTAGCACTTAATCTGTACTTCAGTACTTTCCTTCAGTAGAAGAAATGAGATAACTTGTAACAATACTTGTGCTTTTCTTCAGTAGAAACAAACTTTAAACTTACATGAGCATATTCCCATTTACCAGATTGTTGAACTTCAACCTAAAGAAGCATTCTGCAAGACAGACACAAAGCAACACACAAACCAAACCAAGAAAAACAAAACTTAAAAAAACATTAGCTGGTTAGTGTTAGCAAACAAAAATATATACAAATATCTACAAAGTTTACAAGATATACAACTACAATCCTCCCCTAAGGCATATGCCTCCCCTGAGGCCTATGCCTCCCCTCAAAATTTGCAGTTAAGGGTTAACCATCCCAATATGGACAACTAGGTGTTGAAACCTAGGTCCATCAAAAGCTTTAGTCAATAAATCTGCCACATTATCATCTGTGTGAATCTTCTGCACCTTTATTAAATGTTTTTCATATGCATCTCTTATAAAATGGTGCATGATCTCAATATGCTTAGTTCTATTATGAAAAACTGGATTTTGAACTATGCATATGGTACTTTGATTATCAATATAGATTGTGGTGTTCATGAAATTAAACCCATAATCTAGCAATTGATTTTGGATCCATAGTACCTGACTATGACAATTGGCAGCAGCAACATACTTTGCTTCAGTAGATGAGGTAGCAACAATAGTTTGTTTCTTGCATTGCCAAGAAATCAATCTTCTACCAAGGAATTGGCAACCTCCAGTTGTGGATCTCCTATCCAGATTCGCACCAGCATAATCACTATCACTATATGCTTCCAATATAAAAGGAGATTTTTTGGGTACCAAAGACCTAACTTGGGTTGGCCTTTCAGATACTTGAAGATCTTTTTGACTGCATTCAAGTGGGAAGTAAGTGGAGTGACTTGATGTCTAGAACAAGCACTCACAGCAAATGTAATGTCAGGCCTAGAAGCTGTTAAATACATTAATGAACCAATCATAAATCTGTATAAGTGAATATTCACAGCTGGATCTGGTTCAAAATTGTTCTTTGGTTTTGGAGCTTCATAAGGTGTAGTGGCAGTTCTGACATTTTCTATATCAAACTTCTTCAAAATTTCTCACATATTTATCCTGACTGATAAAAATACCATCAGGTTTCTGCTGAACTTGTAGAACCAAAAAGAAAGTAAGCTCCCCCATTGCACTCATCTGAAACTCTCCCTTCATTAACTCCTCAAACTCCCTGCACCAAGCTTCTTTAGTGGAGCCAAATATAATGTCATCCACATAAACTTGCACAAGAATGATGTCTTTGTTATTTTTCTTTAGGAAGAGTGTTTTGTCAATGGCACCTCTTCTGTAACCATGCTTTAGCAGAAATGAAGATAGCCTAGCATACCAGGCTCTTGGTGCCTGATGAAGTCCATAGAGAGCTTTCACAACCTTGTAAACATGCTGTGGATGATCTGGGTCTTCAAAGCCTTTGGGTTGAGTGACATATACTTCTTCTTCTATCTTACCATACAGAAAAGCACCTTTCACATCCATTTGATAAACCATGAACCCCATATAAGATGCATAAGCCAAGAAGATTCGAATGGCCTCAACTCTAGCTACAGGTGCAAAAACTTCATCATAATCAATTCCTTCCTCTTGCCTGAACCCCTGAGCCACTAATCGTGCTTTGTTTTTAACCACAATACCCCTTGCATCTCTTTTATTCTTCAAGATCCATTTTGTCCCAATTGCAATCTTCCCATGTGGTAGTGGTACCAATATCCAAACCTGCTGATTCTTGAATTGTTGCATCTCATCTTGCATTGCTTCAAGCCAACTTGAGTCTTCAAGAGCTTGAGAAACACTGGTTGGTTCCACTTGAGAAAAGAAGCAAGCAAACAGACAATACTTAAAGTCTGTGTGATTGTCCCTTTGCTGGTTTGACACATAGGAAAGAAAAGCAACTTGACCATACTTAGAACTTGTCACAGTACTTCTAGTTCTAACAGGTTCTTGAGGATCACCAATAACATTTGATTGAGGATGAGCAATGTTGATCCTTTTTGTAGCAGTGGGGTTGACATCAATTGTGGTGTCAAGATTGGTCACAGTTGGTTCAAAATCACTGTCATAGGAAGGTGAGTTGAAGATACCATCTTTGGGTTGATGATTACCAAGATCTGAAGGACTTGGAAATCACGTATAAGGTTCTCCAAAGTCTGTGGATACACTTGTAGAAATGGGAGTAGATGCAGCATGGCTGTTAGCAGATTTGGTGATGTCAGGAGAAACATGATAACTGTCAGGAGAATCATGGTTTCCATTGACTGCTTCTCTCACGCCTCTTAGCTTCTAGAGTGGCTGCATGCTCTTGCTTCTTATGTCTAGCAAGGTCCTCTGCATAGTGTGACTCATCTCCATGTTCATCAGAAGTTACTTTAGAATGATCACCTGTAAAATGGTTATGGGAGAAGGAAGGTACAAGAATTGGTTGTTCATCATGATCAGACTCACTCTCTGAGTCATCATCCAGGGTACCTGCATTGTCAGTGGGAGACTCTTGTGAACCTATAGATTGGTTAGCAACATGTCTAGTATAATCCAAGTAATTAGTTAAGTAATCCATGTCAAAGGACCAAACATGACCTTGTCCCTGAACATTAGGCTTATCTTCTAGGTATCTCAGGTTCAGAGTCTCCTCAATCTTCTTAGCAATTAAATTGTATACCCTGTAAGCCTTACTATGAGCTGAATAACCCACAATATACCCCTCATCAGCTTTCTCATCAAATTTTCCCAGTGGATCACTAGTGTTTAAAATGGTCACTTGACATCCAAAAGGTTTGAGGTAATGTATATCTAGAAATTTCCCAGTGAGAAGTTCATAAGGTGTCTTGAAATGAGGTATAGTAATGGATACCCTGTTTAGTACATAGCAAGCTGTGCTAACTGCTTCAGTCCAGAACATGGTGGGTAATTTAGAGTCTGCAAGCATGGATCTTGCTGCCTATATTAAGGTCCTATTCTTTTTTTTTCAGCTACCCCGTTTTGTTGTGGGGTTCTTGGAGTGCTATAGTCCCTTTTTATCCCTTTAGACTTACAGAGTTCTATTAATACAAAATTTTTAAACTCTGTCCCATTATCACACCTAATACCTTTAACCCTTTTGTTCAGCTGGTTTTCAGCAAGGGTAATGAACTCTTTTAAAACTTGAGATGTTTCATCTTTGGTTCTCAAAAAGAATACCAACAAAACCTGCAATAGTCATCAGTGATTACCAGGCAAAAATACTTGTGATAAATACTTCTGACTTGGGTTGGACCAAAGAGATCCATGTGCAGCAACTGAAGAGGTTCTGAAATGGTGCTCACAGCTGTAATGGCTTTGTATGAGGCCCTGTGTTGCTTTCCTTTGTTGCAGGCAACACAATTGTGTTCATTGGTGAAGACTTTAGAAGGAAGTCCTTCAACTAGACCAAGTTTAGAAAGCTTGTTAATGGTCTTGAAGTTCACATGAGCCATCCTTCTATGCCATTTTGTAGACTCATCCAAGGATGCTTTAGCCACCAAACATGTTAGGTCACCTTCTAGTTTAACATCATTCAAATTGAATGTGTATAAATTCTGGCTTCTAGGAACTCTCAGCAGAATTGATGTATCTTCTGGAAGTGTGAAGTCTTTAGAGAGAACAAGACACTCATCCTCAGAAAATAATACTTTGTTCTTGGTGTCACAAATTTGTGATACTGAGAACAACTTGAAATGTTGCAGTTCCTTTACGTAGTACACATTCTCAAAATCCAAATGAGGTGTTCTAATGGTGCCTTTCCCAGTGATTCTACCATCTCTTCCACCAAAAGTCACATTGCCTCCTCCTTCTATGGGTACAAAATCATGCATCTTTTCTTTATTTCCTGACATGCTTCTAGAACAACCACTATCCACTATGCCAACATCTTTACTCATCAGAGGATGATCCTACAACAACAACAAGAATATATACAAAATATTAGTACACTATGGAGACTCAAGTCATTACTGACTTGAGCCTGCCTTGTGGATCATAAGATTTAGGCCATGTAGACGTATAAGATCCACCATTGTTCTTGGTCCTCCATTGAAAATTAGGTCCCTTTTTAGTCCAAGAAGAACCTGCTGAGGGCTTCACAGCAGTATCCCTATATCCCTTCCCATCATACATTGAGTCAAAACATGCAGGCCAATAACCATTTTGAAAACATGAACTAGTTGGTCTCACATATGGTCTAGCAACAGATCTTCTCCAACCAGAATTGTGTTTGCAGGTTTTATGAGTTGCTTGTGGAACAAAAGATGGTATATCATTAACATTTTTCCATATTGGTCTAGGTTTCTTTTGACTAGCACATACACCCATTCTTTGCTCACCTAAATTACAATCCTTAATCAAATGAAATTGACTTCCACACACAAAACATTTCTTCTTCTTAGAAGATTTATTCAAATTGAAAGATGTTCCATTACATGTAAAAGCAATCAAACCATAAACATTAACACAATTTTTTTTAATAGAATTAAAGACATTCTTTTGCATAGAATTAAATGACAAGTCTTCAGAGAAAACTGTCTTGGAAGTTGATTCCTCAGCAGCAACTCTAACAGGCTTGTAAGGATTCTTGGGTGTAGGCTTGGGTGAGGTCTTGGGAAGGTCTGACTTTTCATTTGAATCACAACTGGTAGATGTAGTAGACCCTTGGTCAGAGGACTTGTCACTATCAACAAAAGAGACAAAGTTAGTAGATGAAGAATCAGGGTCTGGCAAGTCTTTTGACTTTTTGCCATAAAGATGGTGTGATCCATCGAAGTCAACAGTAATGGAAAGGTCAATGGGAATATGTTCTCCTCTAATAGGTCCAGGGACAACATGTAATTCACCTTCTCTTACATAGTTAGCTAACCCTGCTGGTGTAGATTTACGCATATCGTTCCTAGCTTCTAAGCCAACATATTTTTTAAAACCTAAACCTATCACAGAGTTTACAGATTGACTACCATAGAGAAAGCGAGCTACTTTGTCACCTGATACTAACCATTCTTTATGTCTAGCTACCTCCTCATCTAGTTCCTTTTTCAAAACTTGGTTATCTGAAACTACATCAGCTTTTTCTTTCTCAGTTCGTTTTAAATCAATTTTAGCACATTCTAAGTCACTTTCTAACACCCTTATCTTTTCATCATAAGCAAGTTGATTCTTTTGAAACCAATTTTTTTTTGTCTTTCTACAGTTTTTAAAGCCTTTTTGTAAGCCTCAACTTCTACATAACATTCATTATATTTAGGTTTCAATTCATCATAAGCTTCCTTAAGTTCATTATATCTTTCACTACAACCAAAAACACAATTATGTACCTGAGAGATGCCCATAAAGGCAACTTGATCATGCTTATCCTCAGTAGTACAGCTTGCCAGCAATCCACCATGCTCAGAACCAGGAGCTTCATCATTTTCAGGCTCATGCACCTTCCAATTGACATGGTCATCCAGAGTGACCATAGCATTGGATGATCCATCTTTGGAATTTCCAGCTTCCATATGATTCTGCTGATAGGAAGAATACCTAACCTCATCACCAACCTTCCTATCCTTGCATTCTCTTGAGAAGTGACCCATCTGACCACAAGTATAGCACTTGACTTTCCTTTTGTCAAATCTTGCTGGATCTCTTCCCTGGAAACCAAACTTTCTACCAGACTTACGCTCAAACCTCTTGATGTCCACTAAGAGCATGGCCAGTTGCCACTTCAAGTTCATCTCTTCCATATCAAGTGGATCCACCTATTCAAAGTCCTCAAAAGCTAGTTGCTGCTGATTGTCATAATCAACAACAAAAGAGTGAAGTACATCTTCCAATACACCACTGGATTTAGGTTGAGATGGAGTGGTGATGTAGGATGATGATGCTGAGGAAACTGGACTTGGAGCATAGGTCATCTTATTTGAGGAGGCCCCAACAAATGCTGAGTGACTAGAATTAGATGAACGAAAAGGAATTCTGACATCAGGCTCAAGAGTTTTAAGACTGTTGTAGAGATCATCAAAAGTGACCATATCCAGCCCACCTTTAGCTTTGAGTGCAATGCTCACTTGCAACCAAGATGGAGGTAAAGATCGTAAAAACTTTGAATTGCCGTCCTCATTATCTGGCCTAGCCTTCATCTGATTCAGTTGACTCAAAATCTTATGGAACCTGTCATATCCCTTGTGGATACCTTCTTCCTCAGAGATTTGGAATTCTTGAAATTGCTGTTTTAGCATTGATTTCCTCATCCTCTTTGACTCCTCGTTCCCACCAAACCTAGCCTTGATTGCCATCCAAATTTCCTTAGCATCCTGCATGTAGTGAAAGTTACCCATGTGATCATCTGGTATAGCCTGAAGAAAAATAGTTCTAACTTTGTTTTCTCTCTAAACAGCTAGTATCTCTTTAGCAGTTTTGGGACCAACGATGGTAACAACACCATCAGGATCTGTGACATGCCTCTTTAAACTGTTACCCTTCTTCACAACTTCCCAAAGATTCCAATAAATATTGGAAATCCAATTCTGCATCTTCATAGCCCACAAATCATACTCCTCCTTCTTTAGGTATGGGAACTTTGCATTGCTGTTTGTGAGATTGAGTTGTTGCAAAGATGTGGTGTTTTGATTGTTAGTGACTTCAGTTTCATCGTCTGACCCAGGCATGGTTATGATTGTTTTGGTTGTGAGGGTGTAAAGAAAAGAATGTTCTTAGTATCATAGAGAGTCTCCCGAGGCTCTGATAGCACTTGTTGAAACTAAGACCTTGATAGATCTTTGAGCGCTCGTGAATCGTTAGTAATGTTTATGTAATCACAAACACACTAATAGAAAGTCTCAATTACTTGTACTCTAACACGGAAATCAAACACAAGTATAAACACAGATAACTAAGAATACTTTGATCCTCTACGGATCTTTGAATAATGCTAAAACTTGTTTTTCAAAACCCGTACATCATTCATACTAATGTGTTCCTTTTATAGACAAGGAACCCTAAACCGTTTCACAAGAAACGTATACACATAAAACTAAAGAAGATATACATTATCACTTCCAAATAAAGCTCATGAATATCCTAACTAAATATAAAATACGCGGAATATCTATATCCGTAGAAACAAACTACGCAGTTTTTCTACTTCCGCAGAATCTCTTCTTCAGCAGAATCCTTGCACTTCAGCAGATTCTTCAGCAGAATTCTTACTTAGTAGAATTCCCAATAGTATGAACTGTGATTTGATTTATGAGATATTATGAATTGTGAATTGTTTATTAAGATGTTTTATTTTGAGATATGATTATTGATTTTGGGTAAATGTGATTCGATTATCGAGATATTATGAATTTGATTGGATTATTGATATGTTATGATTTTGGAATTTTGAGCGTGATTGTATGATTGATTTTATTTGGGATTATATAATGTGTGGATTATGTGATAGAACAGAACTTATGTGTCTTATTTAAAGGCATATTTTGAGTAATGCGGTACCTTTATTTTACAGCTTTCATTATGTGATATATGTTTTGGTTGAGTTGATGCGCTTACTAGAACTAGTTGTTTTCAAACACTTATACCTACCCTATGCCATTGTCACAGACTATATATGCCTTCACTAGCTTATGATGTGTCTGAGGATGTCCTTGCTGCTGCTAGTTCCCCAGCATTGACTCTCATGATTGTTGTGCAGGGTGATCCCTATGTGATTGCCCATCACTCTAGTTCATCATCATCAGATCGGTTTAGCTCATCTAGGCAGCTCACTTTGCATCAGGTCTTAGTATGAGCCCAGACTCCTAGACTTACTCGTTGTACTGCCCGCATGTCCATGCGACCACCATCATCACCTATTCACCTAGCAGCTCACTCTCTTCTGTCATCACCACCAACATCACCATGTCTTAGAAGTCCTAGATCCCCTACTGTACCACCTCAGGATTCACCCACACAGAGACTCCGACTCATGGACTCTCCCTCTGAAGATGAGGGCGAGAAGGATAATGAGATCGAGGAAGAGCATGAGATTGAGTAGGAGTATGTAGATGAGGATGAGGATCCTCAGGAGGTGGATGATGAGGATATCCCAGATGGGTTACTCCTCCATTGCAGAGTCCTGCGCATTCTCCAGGACCAGGCTCTCCTTTACCTTTGCCTGAGACTGATTCACCTGGACAACCTTTTGATTTTGGTTCACCTCCACATTCACCTAAGATAGGTAGCCCATTAGGTTCAGAGATGCCATCGGAGATTGCTTCAGAGCCCGAGGACTATGGAGGTACGGGTTTGATTTGGGAGAGGATTGTAGATTTAGGAAAGGATTATATCCCACAATATTAGCCTTATTCGGTTGACGGATCGATTAGATGGAGTGTCGAGGACTGGTGTAGAAGATTTGAGGATAGATATGACTAAGATGGAGATTAAGTCGATGGCCTTAAGAGAGGGTATGTCGGAACTCTACGAGCAGGTAGGGAACGGCAAGCAGAGTATTCGATAGCCCAGGAGGCAGACCAAGCGCTTCAGCGCAAGGTCGACGAGTTGGAGGAGGAGGTCGTGAATCTTAAGAAAGATCGCGACTCTCATCGTCTGGGGATTTTGTCACTGTGGAGAGTGATGGACGATGTTTGGAGATCATTTAGGAGTGCTCGTAGTCGTGGCTAGATTGTGTTAGATTCATGGCATTGTACCATCTTGAAACTGAGTAGTTCTTGGTTCGAGATGTAGATCTATCTTAGTTATCTTATTAGTATCGTTGTTAGGATCGTTTTTGATTTCTCCGTATCCTTTCATGTATTCCACTTTGGAACCTATGAGTTATGGTTATTGGAACATGCATCCTTTATAAATCTCTCAATTTTAACAATTGATTTTAGTCATCTCTACCTCAAAATGGGTCAAATTCTAGTTTTTCAATTCTTATAATTTTTAAGGATTTTTCAAATTTTATCCCAAGTTGCCATCTGATCTCTAGGATCATTTAACATGACTTGACACCATTTAAATTCCTAGTGTCATCCTTGATCACCTATTGGTGATCATAAAGTCCAATTTTCCTTCCATAAAAGGAAATCATTAGCTACCACCACTCATTACCCTTGATCATTTAAGACACACCTCATTTAAAATGCTTAAGAAGACTAAGACCCTCAAGATATATAGGTATTAGATTGTACCAACATCATTTTCTTCTTCTCTTAACTGCTGATAGCCAGATCCTTAGGATTAGCCTAGATGGATCCCTCATAGGAGGGAACCGTGGGAACCGGCTAGCAGATTCAGTAAATCCTGCCTAAAACAATCATTTCAAGCCCTTTTAGCTAACTTGAACACTCCATCCTGCCTTAAATAAACTCATAGATCAGTGCAAATCTGTGGTTGACCCTTTTGCATGCAAATCATCACATTTCTAAGGATTCTAGTGGCTTAAGTTTTTAATGCACTTCCCAAATCCTTTCCTTTATAAGTCATCTTGTTAGAATCTCTTAGTCATCAACCACAACATAATTCTCAGCATTTAGAAACCCTCTTCTTAGTCATTTCATCTTGAGGAAAGCTCCTAGTGCTAACTCATCCACCAAAGAACCACCCAAGAAACTTGTTCGTGTTGTACACGAAATTTCCTCAACCGAATCATCTCCCGTTAAGTCCATAAATGCTATGATTTCTCCTTCACCAACTCAACCAATCAAACCAATCTCCAAGAGGATTGTTCCAACAAAAATAACATCACCAAACTCCACAATTCCTACTAAACCAAACACACCCTTTTCCACCCAACAATCATCATTGGTGCCTAGAGCCATATCATTTACCACCTCACAATCATCTCTCAATCCCTAAAACTTAGAGGAATTACCTCCTGGCCATCTCATCATCCACCATTACTGACACACTCTTCAATAGAGAATATTGTGCAACAAAACCAAGGTGTTGAATCAACACTTGCACCGGTATCCTCTTCTCCATTTCCCTCTAATGGTCCTTTTTGGATTATGAGGAGACATCAAAGTCAACCATCCGACCACATGGAAGTTGACACTTCTCTACCTCCACCATCATCCTTTGTTGAGCCACCATTGAATGTGCTTCCACCAGTCCCTCCCTCTTTTGAGGATCCTCAACCCCCTTCACTTGAACCTCCACATCAACCCGCTCCATTTTTACCATGACCTTTTCAAAGCCAAGACAAGGATTGTTATCATTGTCAACACGTTGAAGGATTGATACATGAACTACGTGAAGAGCAACGTTTCATGTTTTATCACCCCTCGAACGTTTTGATGAGGTCAATAAACATAAACAACCGTGAACTTAAGGATTAAAATGGTGTCCTAGTCTTAAGCTTAACTTAGATCGTTTAGGAATCACATTTCATGTTTAATCATTCTCTTAGTTTTAGAGATTTTTAGATAATTTCTCGTAGTTTTATTGAATTAAAATACATGTTATATGCTATATTCCTTTGAGTATATGTTTGTTGCTTAAATACATATCTCACTGTGATGCTAACATCACTTGTTACATCACCAATGCTGTCTTATGATTTTAGACAGACGGATCCCTGTATTTTTCCTAGACGGATCCCTCCAAGGAGGGAACCGTGGGATATGTGCAACAGAAGACTAGTTTTCTACTAACTTGAGTCTTATTTGCATGAAATTATGCATTATATACTTGTTTTTCCTAACGTTTGTTTTGTAGATTTTCAATATACACATGAAGACTTTGACACCCTAAGCTAGGGGGAGTTTCGTGTCAAAGCGATACATTGCAAAATCATTTGCAATATATTTCACATTTACGTTACATGACGTCCCTTTGCAAAGTTGCAATCATCAAGGGGGAGCATTATCGTCACAAAGACAAAACCATTTGCAAGCATAGTTGCAATGCATTAGCTTAGTAGTTTGTCTTACTTGATGCCCTCACAAAGGGATAGACTCGTCAAGGGGGAGTTAAGACAAGAACACTTCTCATCACTTGCTCTCTACATTTTCACAATTATCCTTCTTTTTTACATGTTTTTCTTAAAACAAATGTGTTAGTTTATGTTTGACGCTCTTTTTGTTTCGACAAAAAGGGTGAGAAGAGAGTAAAAACTTCAATTCAAACTTTTATGAATTTTATTCTTTCCTTAAAATAATTTTATGTTTTGTCATCAACAAAAAGGGGGAGATTGTTAATACAAATAAGCTGTAAAAACGTTTAATTATATTTTACGATCTTTTAATGTTTTGTCGATAACAAACGTAAAATCATTTTAACGAAACAAATAAAATATGTAAATGGTTTGAGCCAATAGTTTACTAACATACTTACGTTTTCACATAAAACACTAAACAAGTAAAAGTGGTTTTATGATTTAGTAATACATATGTACAACAACTAGTGCTTACATATTGTGCAAATATATACATAACTAGTATGTACATAGTGGATAATATAATGGGTAGAAGTTTAAGTATTTGACCCATTGACCAAATACATTGAATGTTGTTGGGTAAAACCAAAAGTCCATGACCCATACCCATGGAGCATAACCCATAATCCATTGCAAGACATCATGCCTAAGTCATATATGGATATTATCCATAACCCATGGTTTTAACCCATGACCCATGGACTAGATGCATTGCATCTTGTAGATACATTGTATCTACTTGGATACCCATGGTCCAAAGTCTAGGACCCATGACCCATAACCCATGACCCAAAACCCATGGGCAAAGAGGAGCGTCCCACAAATCCCCAGGAATACACTGTACGGATCCCTCAAGTGAGGAATCCGTGGGATCCTTGGAACAGTAGCTAAATTTCTTCTATAAATAGTGAGTCATTTCTTCATTTTGGATTGCCACTCCCACACATACTTTCTCCTAGTATTATAAACCTTCTAACCTCAGATCCTAAGGATCTCTCTATGTAGTTTGTATTTTGTTTTTGTGTGATTCTCTAGGTTCCTCTTAAAGGCGAGATCACCACCTTTTGAAGTCGAGCAAGCTCAAGTCCATGAGTTGCCATGCTTCATCATCATCAAGACTACTGAGGTGCTCTTGTTGATAGTTCTTTCTTGCTCCATAGAAGTGTTGTGTCCAAGGCATAAGTGAAGGATGCCGAAAGAGTTAAGATGAAAGCATTAGTGAAAGGTGCTTAACGTTCGTGTCAAAGGCATTAGTGAAGAATGCTAAAGGAGTCAAGACGAAGGCATTACTGAAAGGTGCCAAATGTCCGTGTCAAGAGCATTAGTGAAGAGTGCCTAGAAGTCAAGTTAAGTGGCATTAGTGAAAGATGCCAAGGGCGTATAATCGATGAGGTGCATCGATGTATAAATAGAGATAGGTTGTATTCAAGGATATTGATATCCTTGATGATGTTGTAATAAGGAGTGGGTCTCCTATGTGATAGGTGTTGTGTAGTGTTGGGTAGTAGTTCCTCCATTGTAATGGAACTCGGTATTTAGCCTAGTACAGGATAAAGGGTAGGCGACGTTGTGGTAGGTGTGGTTCAACCTTGTGGAAGAACCTGGTTTCTAGCCTAGTACCAATTGTGGAAAACTAGAAGGGGGGGGGGGTTTGAATAGTTTTGCCAATTAAAACATCCTTTTAAGCTATTTAGATCAACTTATGTCAATCTATTTAGATGTGTGTGTTGGATGTTGATAAACAAGCATATAAAGGTAAGTAATGAAAAGATAAGAGTAAGAAGCACAAAACCACAACGCGAGTATTTATAGTGGTTCGGCTACAAGGACACCTTCCTTTCCCTACTCCACTCCCTGAGTCACCTACTCGAGAGTTCGTAATCACTACACCAATCTCCTTATGGCGGAGAAGCCTTCACAACGTCGCCTACCCTTTTTCCGATGCTAGGCTAGCCACCGGGTTCTTTCACTCCAAGGTGAACCACACCTACAGAACGTCACCTACCCTTTATAAGGTACTAGGCTAAGTACCTAGTTCTTTCACTCCAAGGTGAACTACACCATCACAACGTC